>JAOUZG010040590.1:294566-379097 GCA_026289955.1 Argiope argentata
ATATATATATATATATATATATATATATATATATATATATATATATACCAAGTAATCCTCATAAACTATACATGCACTAACTAAATATCAACCACTTGCGCAAAGAGTGGAAAATGTCGAATCAAACCGAGGAACATGTACTTCAGAAACAGTACATCGAAGGTTAAAATAAGTAAAATCTAAATTTATGTGGGCGGCAAAAACAAAACAATTCTTATAGAAGCGTAGGTTTATTTATAAAATACAGAATAAAAAAGAACAAGGACAACTGTAATATTAACATTTACTTCGTTATATTTGGCGTTTCTCCTCTGCTATCATCTTTCCTACCTCGAGGGATTTTTGCCGTTGTAATTAATTTCAAAACTGTTTCAAGGTGAAAGTCAGCGATTGTGAATTTGACAGAAGACTTATTTCTTTTAATGAAAGAAAGTAACTGAACATGGAAAGGGTAAAATTGAAATGGAAACCATTTCATAAGCCAAATTTCGAATATTTCCCAACATTTCTCGCAAATAGTTGGAGTATTCAGAAATTCAAATTCTTCTGAATTTTGGTTTCAAATCTGAATCCCGATTACTTTCATTTGTGTATAGTTAGATACTGCTCTATATCTATGAAGAAAATCGAAGTGAAAAAAAAATCATTTCTTTCAAGCATTTAAAATCTTCATACCATGTCTCAAATTTAATTCCAAGATTTAAACATTATGCTTCGAAATTTTTACTAAAGATTTTGTTATATTTTGTTACATTTGTTCTCACATGCGGTCAGAGGGCTTAGAAATCAACACATTAGATTCACTTAACCCTTGATGAATTAAAGAAGATAATTAGTCCCTTTTTTTTTAGCGGCAGGAATTCGTGGATAATCCAAGAAGCTAGAGTTAATTACTACAACTAAATGCTAAAAAGAAGTAAATAAGCTCAATGCAATTCGATTGCTATTGGAAGATATAAATTTATATAGTGACTTAGCAATTTTTAAGTTACATAGCGGGCGGTTAAAGGATTTTAGGAATCGGATTTCATGGAATAAACGAACAATTACGGCTTCAGGTAAGAAAAATGAGGCGATTTGACAACATTGGAGAGCCTAAAAAGCATACTATTATTTAAATTCATGACATAATCGGATGACAATTTTATCATAGGCAGATCATTACGGATTCAGGAAAGAAAAATGAGACAATATGGCAACGTTGGTAAAAATGGTCAACGAAAAGTTGATTTTGTGGATAAAGAAGACGAGAAAATGCCTTAGAATGATTGTGTAATAGCATGATAAGAAGATTATTGGTTAAGAGATAATAAGATTTATTTCATCAAGAGAGATTTTTCATTTTCATCCATTTACATTAATGAAGATTGAATAGCCTAACTCATTATTTAATCTGTCACTGATTTTTTTCAAGTACTGATTTTTTTCAAAGCTAAATAAATCCATGGTGGGTTGAGATTGGAAAGAATAAAGAAAGATCAGTTTGAAGAATAAGGCTGAGTCCTGGCGTTGTACTTTTAAAAAAATAGTGGGATCAAATCCTTATCTCGGTAAGAATCGTAATGCGGCATTTGGGGCAATCTTCATATATTAGAAAAAATAAAGAAGATATTAAATATATAGAATTAATAAAATTTCCCTTTTAAAATATTCTTGAAAATAACTTTAAAAAAATTCGATATCATTTATTAAAAATTCTTCTTTCCACATCTATTTATTCTCATTACAGGAATGTTTTTATTTAAGTTTCTTTACGTAATTTTCGTTCGGCAAAATACTTTATGTTAATCTTCAAACAAATTCGCATCTTTTAGAAATTAAATTCTTAGATTTAAAATAGAAGAAAAAAATCAAATAAAACAAAAACAACATGGAATAACTACTTTCTTTCACGCAGTTTAAACAGTAGATTGATAAAACACATCTTTCACTAACATAATTTAAATAAAACCTGGTTTTGTTCGTATTTATTATGAATATAGGTCGTCTTCAGAATTCATCAAAGAGGGCATTTTTTTTCTGAAATCTTTTTGCAGTGATTGTTTATTACTTACTTCTTAGCGAATGATCATTTCCTCCACCTCGTTTAAAGCCAAAAAGTTTAATTTCCGAATGTATTTGTAAACAAAAACACTTCACGTATAGAACAAAATAAAGATAAGTCGTTCAAAGACATATATCCAGTATTGAAAACAATGCTTTGACTGTTGTCAAAAGTATAGAAACATTTAACCTTTAAGAAACATATCTTTCAATGCAAGGTATACTCAAGCAAATTTTTTAAACAAACTTTCAAATTTTAAAATTAATGCAATTTTGAGTATATAAGTTTAATATAGTTACGAAAAGAAATTATACGGTTTCGTATGAATTAAGATTGAAATAATGTTCAACTGTACTTGGAATAATTTCAGAATATGGAAAATTTGTTTTAGTGATTGAAAAAAACTTGGACTGTCTTTAAAGAGATTACATTTCCAGTATCAAACATTCTATGAGTTTTTTTTTTATTCAGATCACAAAAGATTAAGAAGCAGTTTTATTGAAATATCTCAAGGACTAATTTTATCTGCGTAATATCACTGAAATAATTTAGAATGCTTTTTCAAACTTTCTTTTTAAATTTTAGTCATGAAAGCAGTAGTACATTTTTTTACGAAGTATATCTTCCTTTAAATTGTAGATATAAAAAAATGAAAAAAAAATTAAGCAATAATTTAAATAATCTGAATAATTGTTTTGAAATATTGAGAAAAATTTAGATATTAGGGTGTCCCAAAAGTTTTTTTTTCGTCGCTTTTTAAAGAGGGTTGTCACTGGAGACGAAACTTAGATTTTATATGAAAATGTGCATCTAAAACACACTTGTTGTACGGAGAATACGCCTTCGGCTGTCACAAAGCCGGGACTATAACCTAAAAAAGCTCTTTTGTCCGTTTAATGGGATTCGAAGGCGTAATTTTTTACGTATTCCTTCCTGAAGGTAAAACAAAACATTCTACGAAATACTGTCATCAACTAGATCAATTAAAAGCTGCCATAGCAAAAAACAACCAGAATTAATGAATGGATGAAGTGTTGTTTTTCATTAGGACAAAGCGAGATCCCTCATTACATTGGTCGTAAGAGAAAAGGCCTTACAGTTTGATTGGGATGTTTTACCACATCCTGCATACTTTCCAGATCTCGTTCCATGTGATAATTACTTCTTCCTGTTCTAAAAAATTCTCTTCGTAATAAGCGCTTTAAACCCATCAGCGAAATCAAAGCGCACCTCGAAGATTTATTCTTGTCCAAAACATAATAATTTCGGAAATAAAGCATAATGAGGATTCCTGAGAGATAGAAGGTGATAATAGAGCAAAATGGTTCTTATGTAGCAAAATAAATAATATTTTGAGCAGTAAATATTGAGTACTCAAATTATATTAGAAATATGAGAGAAACTTATGGGAACCCGATTAGCTCCGTATAAATTCAGATTGAAATAACTCCCGGATTATTACTGAAATTTTGATAATTTAATAAAAGTCTATGCAAATATAAAAAATAATTCGTACCTGATTGCATTTAATGCACCTGGTTGCATACTTCTGCTCATAGCAGGTGGTGCAATAGATGTCGTTGTCTCTGGGGATAAAGCTGCGAGTTCCAATAGGAGTTTTGCACACTGAACAAGTGAAGCATTTTTCATGCCATTGGTGACCTTTGTATTCCATTTTCTTAGTTCCTTAACAAAGGAGAAATATTTTTAGCTTGAGTACTGCTATAAACAATTTGAGGCAAGAGTTTTCAAAACTTGGAAAATTATTCGACTCACAAGTGAGTAAAAGCTGTGTTTACAATAGAATAAAAGAAAAATATTTTACAACATTACAGGTATTATGTGAAAATGTTACATAATGTACTTTTTTCAAAAAGATTATTATTTTTACAATTATAACAAGTAAAATTTTCATAATTAAAAAACTTTTTCAAACTTTTTACAATAAAATTATATCGCAATAAACAATGAGAAAAAATGGAAAAGAAAACAAAAATCATTACAAAAGGGAGATTTAAAAGATAATGAAACTGCACTTAAAAAACAAAAAGTAAGTTTGTGAAGGCTTTTTTGAAAACAATTATATTTCTTTATTTTTATATAGAAAGTGAAGTCATAATAGAAATACGGGAATGAAGCGGTACTTACTTGTAAGAGCTTCACGACAGTTATAAGCTGATGACTGAATATTTAAAAACTAATATGTATAAAATAAACATATTTACCTTAAAAATGATCCAATGTTTTCAATAGTCCGTATTTGCTTTTTCTATTGTTGCACATGACTATTGGTCACATTATAAAACCATTTTAGACTGCGTTTCTCTCATCTCTCTTACGGAAGAAATGAGCCTTTTTTTTTTTTTTTTTTTTTTTGAAAAATAGCTTGTTCAAAAGTGACGGTGCAGTAAATGGAGCTTACCTGCTCTGAAAACTTCATTGCAGCCATCACATCTGGAAGCAAAAGCAGCATCGTAGCAACTCGCACAGTAGACTTTCTCGGCCTTTGATCCAAATGGTTTGTCCACCAATGACACTCGGCACTTGTTGCACAGGAAACAGGCTTCATGCCAGTGTTTTTCTTTGTACGATAAATCCTTATAAGGAAGAAAAAATAACTACTCTCACGCCTACAGTGAATTTTGAAGCAAAGCAATTGAAACAAATAATCTACATTGAAAATGAAACTGTGGTATTTGATATTTCCCAATCAAAGAAAATATTTTGTTTTTTTAAAAGATCAGTTTTATGCATGAAATGAAAGGTTTCATAATTGTTATACAAAGCTACGGCAAAGCTTCTAATTATTCCTAGAACTTAGATTTCCCAATAATAATGCTTTCGAAAAATTAAAAAAAAATCATCAAAGAAAACAAAACTAAAAAAAAAAAACAATATAAAAAAATGGTTTTCAAGACAGTTCATTTTTCTGTGACATTATTTTCGTCTGTTATCACAATTTTATTTCGCTAAATTTACTTAAGAAAATATTTAAAATGAAAATACGAAAATATACTGCGCAGTCATAGTCTAAAAAAGGGGGAAAGTTGTATACTTGATGAAATATAATATACTACAATTTCAATGCTTTTTTTTTATCTCAACAGAGTTTTTCACTGTACTTACAGTAAGTTGGTCTTAGAACACTCTTTATGAGTGCAATTCATTTAAGTTTTCATACTTAAGTGTGGGTTATTAAATAAATTTATTTCATTTTTGCTAATTAAGATGCATTCTTACTTATTTTTGTAGTTAAAACTTCTTTTAATATCGTTAAAAATTAATGTCAAAGAAGCAGTTGTCATCCCGTTTAAATTACTTTCAATCTCCCTGTATATCCATGATAATCTGTAACATTTTCGATTAAAAATGGTTCAGTAAAATTATAATTTCTATTTTGTGCTCCAAAAAGGGAAGAATAAAAATCAATAGGATGAATTCATAGTCTATATATACCTCATATTTAATGAAAAGGCAGTTTGATTACATGTATGATTCCTAGTCAGAGTAAATCGCAGAAAATTGACACTTCTAATGTCGTTTTCCATATTGACTTTCAATTTGAAAATGTGTAAGTTTTAATATTAATATGTATCGATTTTTACATACGTACTAATTTTTAAAAAATAGTCAGGCTTTGATTCGAATATGGGCCGGTTTTAATATTAAGTTAGCAATGCAAAACACGTTGCAAACTAGTTTTAATGTTATGCAAGCAATAAGAAAGGAATTATAGGTAGCTGCTGATACTCTTATTACAGTTATACAAATATTTTAGTAACGTAACGTAATTTGTATAGTAACTTATACAAGTTATTTCATAAGAAGGCAAACGCTGTTGCTAATATTTGATAATTCATTCACGTTTTAATGATTCCATTAAAATATTGTTCCCCAAAAACTCTGAACTAGATAAATCATATTTTAATCAAAAATAATTAAAAAAATCCGCTCATACATTATGATCAGTAAATAGTTTCTTATTTTGAGCATTCCTTGATACATGTTGAATGAAAATCAGTATTAATTACCTGCCAGCCTAATTATTTTTGAAATTTTTTAGATGCACTATATATTTTTGGATACATTTTGCGAGCTATCTAATGCATCATTTTCAGTGAAAAAATAGTAAAATGAACATCAAATGTGTATAATAAAATATATTTAGACTTTTAGGAATGTTTTTTATTTGCTCACCCCAACTGCTCTTCTTTATAAAAGCACATACAGTTTTAAACATTTAAACATTCCGAAGTAATATTTTTCTTAAAATAACACTAGACGTGTTCCAAGAATATCTAAACTTTGGCGTTTTCATATTATTTCTACAGTAAATTTAAAGTTCCTATTTCAATTCGCATGTGCCGACGCCTGGTAAAAACGTTGAACTGGGGAAAAAAGACAAAAGAAAAACATTGACAGAAAGAAAAATATATTTAAAACGACACTCAGTGCCAACAGAATAAAATCTATCTTTTGCTACGTGGGGATGTTGCCAATGATAATTTAAGAACCTTGTCTACAGGAATTAAACAAATTTCTTTTTACACTTTGACGTGCATATGTAGGAAAACAATGTTTAGCATGTAGATCTGTTTTTTTTTTTTTTTTTTTTTTTTTTTTTTTTTTTTTTTTTTTTTTTGAAAATTCTTATCTTTATCTAACTGACTCCACACACAGACGTTTTTTTAAGCTTCCAGTTTATAGTTGACAGCTTTAATTATTAATGCATGGGAATACATTCTATTTCTTTAATTGAACATTTTATAAGTTTTCGAAAATTTAAAAAAAATCAACTAATACACTTTAAAGTTTAGAGGAATTAGGGATTGCTAAAAGAACTAAATAAGTGTTGAGATATTTAAGATAAATCTTAATTGATTTTGACGGTTCTAATAAGCTCACATATTGCTCTAATATTAATAAAACTGTTATTAAAAAGAATACTTCAGTTTTAGGGAGACAGAAATATTTCAGTCAATAATAAGCTTAGTTAATTATGTTACTAAAAATTAAGGAGAATTCGGTTTCAATTTTCTATTCCTTGCAAGAGTTTATCTAAGGAGAAAACAGAACGCAGATAAAACAATTAATAAATTTGATTTTTATGAATCTTAAATTTAAATTGCAAAATTATTATTTAAAAATCTTTATTACTAATCAGTATTTTCATGGTTGCCAACAATACTGTCATCAGTATTATTTACGCATCTTTGAGCAAAGAGAGAAAGAAATGAAAATAATAATTTTTAAGTACAAATTTGAATTTTTATTTTGCGAATTAAAGCACTGCAACCATTAAGATATTAATGCCCATATATCGGTGGAATATCATAGATATATGTAGAGAAAATATGTAACAACAAAATTTTTAAAGGACTGACATTTAAATTCTTTAAGGAAATGATTCAAACACAGCCCTAACTGCTATCTGTATACTGAAAGGAAAAATACCAGTAAGTTTCTCTATCTGAGTTGTCAATCTTTTCAAGATCAGCGTTGGATTCACTAATGTTCTAATAATTGTCTCAAGGCAGTGTATATTATAAAGTCCTTTTAATAACTAGTCAGTTTAGTTCCCATTTCAAAACACTTTTAAACTAATGAATGTGATAGTGATTGAATTTTGATAAATTTTTCAATTTAGTAACTCTGAACACACACCCACATATATATTATCTATAATGAGCAGTTTATGATTTCCTTGGTTACAAAATAAAAGCATTTGGTTGATATGATAGACTCTAAGGAAATGGTTAAATTTATACAAATACAACATTAAAAATTATTTTAGAGAATTTTTAAGTAAAATTTAACATGATTAATTAAAGGAATAATTAATATTTGAATATATATAAATAAGTAATATATTAAATTTTAATTTATTTCTATGTGATTTCAATAATATAATGTGAATGCACATTATAGTCTTAATATTTTACAATATATAGAACTTGCTTTTTCCCCAAATTTATTGAATAGGCAACCAGCCTAATATTTTCTTTTAAAATGACTCGCTCGTGGCCTTCCTCTGCATGTGTTTAGTTTGCCAACTCAGAACACAGAAAAGAAGATATCAGTTTGTTGTCGCCAGCATTTGCCTGTTGTCTTGCATCCGACATAACGAGGCGGCAAATGTTAATTGTTAAGTGAGCACTAAAACGTACGCGGCGTGCCCATAAATCTATTTGAAAAACTAAAAACAGCCAATTCGACTCCAAAAAGACTAGGTAGTTAACCTTGAGCTGTCTTAGTATTTATATATCAATCTAAACACAGAACATCTTTTCTTTTTTATACTGTTAAAACGATTGCAGGTTCTCGAATTTAATTAAATATATGAAAATGATAGACTCTGTAAAACAGAATTAAGCACATTTCATCAATTTCTTTCCTAGGTGATCAATTCTGTAGATGCTTGACAGCTATTATAGGATTAAGTTTTGATAACATCTAGAATTTTATTTCCCAGTTCGTACATCATAGCAAAGTTAAGAATATAAGATTTGAAGAAGTAATTCAAAATCTATTTTCTTCACATATTTTTTTCCTGTAGAATAAAATTTTATATATTCCTGTTTTGTATTTTACAGAAATTGAAATAACGGATACTTAATATGTTATTTAATGTATGCGTAAACTAACATCATTTTCAGAAGTTGATTATATTTTCACAAACGACTTAATTAAAAAAATACACTAAATTCAATTATCTAGCGGTATTATAATTTACTATTAATTCAACAAATATATTTTTTCGAAGAATATTTTGATAAATGTCGATTACGTACGGAGAATATGAAATGACCAATTTTTTTATTTTCTAGAAATTTCTTAAATTTTTTTTAAATCTACAACAGTATAAATCTTTTGAATAATATATAAAATAGCATACAAAAATTCATTAAGTACTCAGATTTAGGGATTAAATATATTTTGGTAAATTATGTATTTCGTAGCATTGTTCAAGTTTTTGTTTTTTATGCGTTTGATCATATTTTTCCTAAGACAGAATCCAATAAGGCTGACAGTTATTTCCTAAATATGTTTCTATGAAACATATGTCGTTTTATATTTAAAATTTTTTTAAAATCTTCTTGACTTGTTTTTGAAATATAATGATCACAAAAATAGCCTTCCTACAAAAAGTATAAAAATTTGCCTTAATAGTCACGCATACCAAAACTAACTAAATAAATAAATTATGCATATTATTTAGATAAAAAAATCTATTCTAAGAAAAGAAGAATGAAATTCCTGTCATGGGAATTTAGAGCTTCTGTTAGCATGCCGAAGTCTAAACTGTCATAAAGACTGAACGTGCTCAGCAAAAATTTCAGAAACAGGATATAAGTTTTGACGTATGTTGAGAGACGCCAAAACAAAAATCTGCATACAATAATAACAAAAAAGATTTTCGCAACATTTGTTTAACTAAGGGTGAAATTGTTTAAAATGTAGCTTATATACCCGTAAGTTGAAAGGAAGTTTTTGTGTTCAGCACCTTTTCCAATGTTTATTAGTTCTTATCACTATTTTATAATAGTATAGCTTCACAGGTGATTTTAAAAAAGATATTGTTAAATTTGACCTCATTGAAGCAGAACAGTTGCTGGTTTCTTTTCAACAGTGGCATTGTGGAACATGAGCGATACTCTTGAACTATTTTTGCCGCAACTCTAATTGCAAAGACGAAACAATATCTCCTCCGAATGCAGACGTTCGATACTTAAGAGATTGCAGAAATGTAGAGCTAGCAGTTTGAACAAATAATGTTGATGAAGATGGTTTCACACGTATTGTATAATCCTCGTGGTACAACTATAATAACAAAAATCAAATAATCTAGAATGCTGTATACTGTGAATATACATGAACTTAACAAAAATCACAAGAACGGATTCAGAAACCTTTTTTTTATTCGAATGAATTATTAACAGAGGTTTGAGAAAATGTTTAAAAATTGTTGTCACTAAATTTCTTTCATAACTGCAAAATTACTTTAAAAATACTAATAAAATTTACGAAAAAGTCTGATATGTTTGAAACTTACTACTAGACCAACAATTTGATAACAAATTTAATTCTTACTTAAGGAGAAGAACTCTGAATAGACATCAAAAATATTTTTGACAAGAAGTTCTGATCTCTAAAACATAAGCAAATTACTAACATAATAATTTGACCATAAATTAATTAAACTCTAAAAAACTATTTATCTTTAATTTGAAAGTCAATTTAATTTATTTTCCTTTTTTCAGGTGAAGAAAGTCAAAACAATTTAATTCTAAATGCATTTATAATAAAGGAACAAATGATGAGTTAGATTTACGTCCGTATAGATCTTCTATTTTAAAACGCAGAAAATTTGAAAATCGCATAAAACTATTCGAATAAAGAATTTGTGAAGCTATTTACAATTTACGAATATTAAATTACATAATTTCATTTAATCAATTTAAGCCTTTAACTTTTATAATATGATGACAAAGTGTAGAGTAACAAATCATTCAGATCATGGCATAGTTATTTGATATGAATAAATATTTACTATTCTAATTCATTCCCAACAACCAACATTACATCTAGGATGTACTGCATTTCAATTTAGAAGAAGAATTAGAATATTTGTCTGCAACTTTCTTCTTTTGATTGAATCAGAATTTTGGCACATTATTCTCTATTTGCTTATAGGAAACAGGCTTCTTTATAAAATAAGTGCAAAAAAGGCGGCTTATACATTATAATAAATAAATAAATCTTTTTATATATCTGTTCCCAAAACATACTGTTACAAATAAAATTCAATCGAAATTTCTCTCTAGTTACATTATTGCAAAATGTATTTTTCTTACTCAAAAGAAGATATATCGCATAATCGAAAATAGAGCAGAAGAAAAAAAATGATTCCTTTTTTTTTTTTTTACTGTTTTAGCTGAAAGAAAAAGGATATCTTCAAAGCAATAAATTTCCTAGTGGCACATTTACAGATGTGCTGATACAAGAGCACTCTTCAAAGTACCCTTTAAAGAATTATTTGTAGATTCAGTCATATACGTTAAAACGCGAGAGTATTGCGCTCATGGTCATAAACAACTCGCGAATGATTTATAGACTTCAACATCTGGAAAATTTCCGAACAGAATGACGAATTCTTATTGATTCAACAGACCATAGGGATTACGTTTGAGGCAGCTAATTATCTCATATTTTCGAGAAGAGGTATCTCGAGTAGTTGAATGAAGGCGTAAATTACTATTTTAAAATCTCATAGAAAAAAAATCGTGACATCATGTTAGATAAATGGGTTTTTTATTAAGTAAAAGTCAAGTGCTGGAATATTTAATTAATTAGAGAAAGCCACTGATTTCATTTTCATTCAATGATTCATTTTTTCTTTTGAGTTACTTAAGGAATGGAGAACATATGGTAAAATAGGACAACCAATACGTGCACCTTTTAAAACACATTCAATAAAAGGAATAAGGTCTATATTCCGAAATTGTTGCCTTTGAAATACAGTAAAAATTTTAAAGGACATTATTTATTTCACCTCTGGATTTTTCTATACTTAAAATTCCAACATCTGCATTAAAATTAGTCAGCGCTAATTTATATTTGTTTAAAGATTTTTTTGTTTATTTTAATTAGTTGCGCTTTCTTTTATGTAATCAAAGTCTGTCTATCAACAAAACAATTGCAAAAAAATATAAAAACATCTGCATTTATAGACTAATTTTCGTCTTTTTTCGGTTAGTGACAAATGGGAGGAATGCAGTTCTTTGGTGTACAAATAAAAGGATTTAACATCTGTTGTAATACCCCTTCTCGAAATATCACAATAACTCTTTTCAGATTTGCAGATTTCATGTTCGACCAGTTTTAGGGAATAGTAAATTTTATAACATGGATTATTAATACAGTCCATGCGTTTTATCCCCTTAAAACGCTTTTTGAATACACACCATTTTCCCCAAAGTTACTAGTAAGAGAAAACAGGGGCACTTTTATTTTAGTTTCCCGATTTTTCTCGCATACCTTTATTCGTCTCTGCAGTTGGAGCAATAACCGCTTAGAAAATGAATAAACTGAATTATATATAGATAAGGAGGGAAAAAGCCTTGACATATTTATGCAATCCGATATGATACTGAATGCCGGGTAAGAGCATTCCGTTTTCGTGACACCAAATAAATCGGAGAGGAAGTGACTAAAACGCGTTTATATTATAAAAGTCCCACGAAAAGATAAAATGACACTTCTGTTTTTACAGTGTCTGCCTACGTCAGACTCAGATAAAAAGAACTGACGGGGAAAAAAAAGAAGACAATTTTCGAAGTCTGCCAGATACTTAGTCTCAAAGAGGTGGAAGTCGGGGGCCGGGAGAATGTGTAAGGAGAAAAGTTTTGATACCCAAATAGAAAACTTGGTTTATTAGCTATCAGTTGCGTGGACTACTTAGAAGGAAAGACTGTCTAAAAATACACCCCGGAATCGTTTCGTAGCTAAGAGCGGGGGATGGAAAACTTAAGTTTCCGCTACATCAGCAAATATTGTGGCGGGCTATCTTCACTGTTGAAGAAAAAAAATTGGAAATGGTGTCACTGAAGAGCAGCACGCTTCACTGCTTTTAGCATCTTTGAGGAATTCTGTAAGTTTGAAACAGAAACCAATTCAGAGTGTTCTCTAATAGAAGCGGGGTAGCGGTAATTACATTACGTAATCCTGACAAAGCTCCAAAATTTATTTCAAACTTCAAATAAAAAAAATGAGTGTTTTAGTTTTTAGTTTACAAAATCTGAAAACGATGAATGTAATTTCTTACATAATTGTACCCAGTTCTTTAAATCATTGTATAAATATTTCGTTATAAATATACAGATTATCCATGCATGCATATTTTAAAGAGGATAAATATATATATTATGAAAAAACACTCAGCTGCTTATTCTCCAAAATTCTTTTATTTATCTTTTATGTTAAAGCTACTGTGTTTTAAGTGAAATATAATAGCGAATTACTCCATAAATTAAATTTATTTTCAGGACTTTCAAAAAACATAGGTTATACAAATATTTTCCAACAATTAATTTGATCGCAGCCTCTTCTTTTTTAGAATTAAATAGCAAACAGATAAAAATAATTTTATTTAAGGTCTCCTTAAATTAGTTATACAATTAGTTATGCAATTTGCTGAAGAACAGATGTTAATTTATAGTGGGAGAACATTATAAAAGCAGCATCATGATTTTTTAAATTATACTTTCCCTTTATATTCAATTCTCTCTTAAACTTAATTAATGGATTAACAACATAGTAAAACAGTTTTTTTAAATCATTTTAATTAGTTAAGTGATATAATTTAATTTTTTCTAAAATAGATTTTCTTTCATTCAAACCTTCGAAATGCCATCTAGAAGATTTTATTCCTCAAGACAACACGGATGTCATTATGGAAACAGAAAGGTTGCTTCGATCTAAAATTGAATAGTTCGAAAATATTTCTTCTTATATTACGTTTGACGGACAATAAGTCACAGTTTATAATAAGCTAACATTTTGTCTTTAAATGCATAAAGCACTAAAAGACAAAAAGTTATTATTTCTATTATTAAAGATTAATATCGATTTAGTAAAAATTACTACTTACTCTAGTTAAGATAAAAAGAAAGATACCATATTTTTAAATTGTGTGTTAACGAAACATCCGCATATAATTATAAAATGCCTCTCTTCTTTTTTCTTTCATTTCGTTCTTTCAAGAAGTGCCAATGAAAGAGAGATTTGAAATATTCGACGACGGCTATGAAATCAGTTCAGCAAAAACGCTTTAGTTCTGACAGCATAATCCAATACTCTAATAACCTCGGATTCCCCCCCCCCCCCCTTTAGCTGGTTACAAGGTAACTTAAAATAAAAACACTTCGTTTCAACTTACTGATTTCATCTATCAAGAAAAAAATATATAATAAATGTTTCTATTAAAAATAGTTACACATAGTGCAGGTAGACATTTGGCAACCTCATCAAAAGTAGATTTTGAAATGACCTTGCATTCTTTATCCTCTGTAGATTTAGTCTGAATTTGGAATCATTCATTATACATCCTGTGCACATGAAATTGTGAAAAATGAAAAGGATCCGTTCTCACCATTTTCCCTTTCAATATTCCTTATCATAGTTTTTTTCTCCTAATATCATATTCGAGGACAGTATTTGGAGAAGAGACGTAAGTAAGAGTTAAGCTGATCTTGCAAAGAAAAAACAACAACTAACAATTTTCAAAATTAATAAAACTAATTTCACAAAAAAAGGAGGACAAAATAGCACTATCAGATTCGTTCTGAAGCCATTCACTTATTTTCAAATCAAAAAATATAAGGCAACGAAGAAGTTAAAAATCATTTCAAAAATTATCAAATAATTTATTAAACGACATAAATTAGTTAAGCCTTGTTCAGTTTATCAATCGATATTAGTCGCTTCAACCATCCTGATTAGCATTTTTATGAGTTTTCTGAACGGCAGCAAGATCAATTCAATCAAATAAAAAATTATTTATTATGAATCAAATGCTGATCATAATTAAGTCACATCATCGCCTCAATCTAAATGGTAACAGAACTTGCAATCACATCCTACGCTTGAATGACAGGATAAACGATTTCTAGCCATTTTATTAATCCGTTAAAGTAATTACAGCTAATTATATTACTAAAATTATTACTATACTACTATATGAATTGAAAAAGTGTACCATTGAAAGTTTATAATACACGAAATTATCATTCATTTTTTATTATGAACTGAAATGCCAAAACAGCATTATTTGTAAAAAAAGGGAAGATTAAAAATATAGTATTATGTTCTTCATTTCATTCTATTTTCATAAATGGCTAACCTGGAATTTTATTCAATTTCTATTTCTTTGAAATTATTCTTAAAATTGGCAGATTTTTTTTTCGAATATCAATAAAAAGCATATTTTCGGATCTTCAATATTTTACTGTAAATTTATAATGAACTTTATGAGTAGCATGAAACATGTTTTAAAAATTTATTTCATAAATTGAAATAAAGGCAATTAAAGCACACTTATTATATCGCATAATTACAATTACGAGTTTTAGCTTATATATTTAATCATTTATCCTTTGAATTCAATACAACTATTTTTATTAATAAATGTGTAATTATTTATACTATTAAGTTTTTTGCAATTACAAAAGACCAAGTTGATAGTAATTTATAAGAGAGCAACTTATAAGTGGTCTATGTTAATCTTAACAGGAAGGAAATGCCTCCTTAGAGAATTTCTAAAAGGAAATGATTCATATTTCTAACCACAAAGAAAATACGTCTATTATGTAATATTACTCTATGCTGAAACATGCATTTTTAAAGAGAACTTATTCGTTTATCAATACCAAGGCATACCAATGATTCACGAAATTCTTCATAGAGTGCATCGACTGTAATCCTAATTCTGATAAGCACATCTAACCTACTGGTTAAATATTCCCTCTCAAAGAGAAAAAATCTAAATACATATAAATCTAGAAATGAGTGAGGTGGTCGAATTAGTGTTTTTTAACATTTAAAATAGTAATATAAACTTTCCACCTAAAATGCAAAAATTATTGAATGTTTAACAGTTCACCTTCAGTTGTCTGAAGTCAACGCAAAATCACCCCCCCTCCCTTCCCCAGTGTTAACCTAGCTCTTGAATATCTCACTATTTGAAGACGCTCAATTACTGAGTATTTTGTATTGCTTATTATTATTTTACTGTGTGCATTTACTTTAATTTCAATAAAAATGTTTTATCTTAATTCTAGAGCCAAGGTACGGAATGGTGTTGATCAGGGTGGATTCGAATGTTCAACAGTGATTCTTAAATTTCGGTCTTTCTAAAATTGGTACTTCCTGTGGAAATCTCTATTTAATGATGAAATAGCATTGTTAAATTATCGATATCAAAACTTGGAAGTGTAAGCGAATAATCGAATTTTTTTAACGATTTAATTTTACACTCATGCACACATATGGATATAATTTATTAACTTCCCAACACCAAATTGTTTTAAACGATAATGGAAAATTTCTGCGTGAGTTAATTTGCTTATAAAGATATTTCTGAGAATGCAACGTAAAAAATTAATACGTAATTTCTTTATTTGGTGCTGACCAATTCTTAATTAAAAACCATGTTCTATTTATCCATTAATGTAAAATGATTTTTCTTCTTATTTGTTAACAACTTTTATATGTCTGCTAACACTAAGCATATTCAATTAAATACGCTTAATTGTTCATACCTACGAAAAAAGTTATATAGCTATAAGTAATTTTGCATCTGTTTGCACTTCACAAGGAATCTCGAACATTAAAGCCACAAATAATACTGAAGGCTTTAATCGAACTAGAATTGAAGTAAATATAGCTTGAATGGAATTAATTAAATATAGCTTGACATAATTTTATTTACCTTGATTTACTACATTTATGCCTCACTAGAGTTTCACATAAGCTTAACGGAATGAGCTTAACAATTTTAAATCCTGGTCATAAAAGAAGATGGAATCAAAAGTGGATGCCGACCTTCCCACAATTTTAGCATAAAGACATCCTCGTCCAGCTGCATGGATACGAAAACCTTAAATTTAAATTTCCGGTTCTTTAATTAAGTATCTGAAATAGGGCTCGAAACTAAAATTTTTAAATTTGCAAGTCTTCTGCTTTTATAAATTTGTTTTTATTAGTTTTTAAGGGACTATTGGCTTGTAAGTGGGATATTATCAATATATTGTTAGATAGATAACGTGAAGTAACAAATGAAGTTTGTACCAAGTGCGTGTAGTTCTAGAAGATAAAGAAATAATAATAATAATAATAAAAACATAACCGTTATTCTTGACGAAATGGATTATTGCTATTCTATTACAATAAAACAAAATAGTTAAGCATTTTTTAATGATGTTGCAACGGTATTTCAATGACTTATTCAAGACAGATTAATCAAAATTCAAGAACATGCTATCGAAATTTTAGCTTTTATTGGATTATGCATCTAAAAGTAAGCAATTCACTATGTTTATATTTTTGAATGAAATTATTTTGTTTAGTTTAATTATGTAAAGAGTCCACTGTGAAGCAATACAAATGCTGTTTCAGGATTGTTCATTTAATATGAAATTGAGTACAAAGGACGCGGACAATTCTGCAGCCGACGAACACCTCTCCAGATTTTCATGCAACACCAAGAAGACGTCGGGTTCTTAGTAGGAATCGTATCTCATACTTGGAACTCTACAGTCCTGATCTGAGTTATTACTATCAGTTCGCGATGGCCAGATATTACTAGCAGAGGAATGAATGACAAATTCTTTAATTCATTTAAATTTAATCAAAATTTTGTTATTGTTTACCGTCAATAACACTAAGGAATATATAAAAGCTTATTTTACACTCACTAATAATTAAAAAATGACATTTACTTAATTCCATAGTACTGATTTAGTTACATAACTTCTCATTTTTTTATTAAATAATTAGTTCTAAATTTTTATTATAGTCAAAAACTAAAAAAAAATGTTTTTATAGTTTTTTAAAAAAATTTACTCAAACGCTTTTATTAAGGTCGAAAGGTTATGAAATAGAAAACGCGCGAAGAAATTTGTTTTCATAGTATTTGAAAGCGGAAGACGAAAAATATTCTTTATACAGTTTCAAAAATTTGACCTTAGATTTTATCGTTTTTCTCAATTCTGAATATTATATTGTTCTTTAATCAAAAGGAAGATGAAACATCTATATTTTTTCTCTATTTAGTTTGATATTTTTATTTTATTCCCGTCACAGTTGGATGGGTAATAAATGCTCTTATTGCTCATCTTCCCCCCCCCCCCCAAGATAAGACAAAAGGCTTTGAAATGCATTCTGCCTTCATTATGTTGATTTTTGAAACAAAGAGCCATTTATAATGGTGATCAACTTGAAATACAACCATTGTTAATGTATAATATATATTTATATTGGTGGGGGAAATGGTCTGACAAGATGGTTAACGATTTCAGATAAGCAACTGTAAAATAATTCGGTAAATAAATTGGTGAACGAGTGAATCCCTCTAATTGTGAACGTTGTCTTTATAGAATTTTTTTTTTTGATAATAAAGGTAGTATGGTAGTCTAGTGGCTGAATCTTTGCTTCTAGATCTCAAGGTCGAGTGTTAAGGACCATATTTAACAAGAGATAAGCTCTGCATATGAACATGAAATATACAGTAAAATCCCACCCTCTCCATGTTAAATGGCATTCTTTTGCTGCGATTCAATTTCAGAGAAGGAATAATCTTTTAAATGCTATTACAGTTTCAGATCACAATTACAGGTAAGTCCACCCTAAAATAGTTGAAGAAAACGGGTTGATAATATAGTTGAACAAATAAATAAAATTTTATTATTTAAAGTAAATTAAATGCATACTATTCTATTTTTTAAATTTAGATAATCTTAATTTTTAACGTCTAAATAAAAGTTTATTCCCAGAATACTCAAGATTATCTTTAGAAGTGGAAAACGCTGTTAGATCAAAGAGGAAAAAAAAACCACTTTCATGCATTCATTTGAACGCCTAAAGCTGACATTAATCGCGTCTAGTTAAATTGCAAAAGGCCTCCGGTAACGACTGGATCCAATGCATTCGGATCTATAAATTCCGGATCCAGCCACTAATTAAGCGATGGAAATAACCCGCCTATGTTCCCGTTACTAATTTTAGTTACTGTCAAATGTTTAATCTACTGTGTCTTTTGGTATGGGGAGACATGTGCCAGAAAATAAGCTGGGACTGTTATATTTAATAGTCATTTTCTCTCTTTTTTTTTCTTCTTGAAGACATACTTGAGCTCAGAAGAAGGAATGAAAAAAAAGGGGGGGGGGAGAAAGTTTGAAGTCAATGAGAGTCGGTTATGCTTTTTATCGTCTCCATTTTAAAAAAAGAGATGGTAATTTTAGAGTCAATGTAAACCTTTGATACAACCACTGTTTCGGGAGATAAAATAGATCTTCCGAAGTGACTAATTACAAATAATAACATTTTAATTTTAGATGAACGAATATAAATAAATTTGATTCGATATGTTTTGGTTTTTAAGCTAGTTTCAGTATATTTTCAATCCCTAATATTTTAAATTGTAACGATATTTTATTAAGAAACAATAGAAATATATTATACGCATTCTAGTTTTCAGAAAGTTTAAATTCAGTATATCTTTCTTGGATGAAGAACAGTTATACCTGAGTCATGAAAGATATTTAAAGCGTGACTTAAATCAATACGTAATTTTGCATTTTTTTTAAAAAAAAATACTATGATTTATAATCTAGTTTAGTTCAATTCGCTTAACATGCTTTTCAGAAGTTATACAAGAGCTAATTCAGAGCGTTGTTGTAATGGAGATAACTTTTATTTCGCATTCCAACTCCAAACTTCCACACCACACCAGAAGAATATTGTTTGACCCAATGGATATTCCTCGAATCCGTCCATATTTATAAAGTGGAATTCGATTTCAAATCAATACCACCCCTTCTTTGAAACCCGAATTATTCCTTCAAATCATTACAGCATTTACCTTTTATTGCAATACCTGGATAATAGCAGTTTTTTATATAAATAAAAGCAGCATATTTAAACCAAAAGAGATTCAGAACGATTATTTTAAGGTATTCAAGGAAGCTTATAAAAAAGGCACTATAAAATAAGTTTTCCTATTTTGTTTATTCTGTCAATTCATACTTTATTTACATCAGAAACAAAGAAAAACTGATTATTTTTGTAATAATTTAATAAAAATAAAAAAAACTTATAAAAATGCTTTTGTCAGTGTATTCAAAAGGAACAATAATTTTTTAATTAAAAATTTGAAAGTCAAAACAAAAATCGCAAAACCATAAACCGACTAAGACTCTAAGTAAAACAGAAATGTAATAATATTTATAATAATTTCTAGTTTTTAGGTAATAAATATTCAGGATTTATTTTCTCTTTTTATGACATTCATTGCGATTTTATATCTGTTTATTATTTTCTGCATCTCACGCCTTAATTTTTTGAACCACAGATTTTTAATAAAAGTGTATTTTTCTCATTAAACAAATTTGAGACGGATTTCTTTCATTATGATTTAAAAATAGGCATATAATGTCCAGACCCTATCGGGAAATTGACGCGTTCACACTGCAAAGCCGTGTGCAAATCAACAATGGTTTTATTTAAATTTTCAGCCATATTGCTAACAGTTATATAAAATTTCATTCTGAAGAAAACTGTCTTCTATTAATTCTCCAGATTTCAAAGAACGTATATTCTAATCCATACAAAGTCTTTGTATTTAATAATTATTCTAGTTCGCATTAATAATGTGACTACTCTAAGAATAAATATTTTAATTTTGATAGTCTTACAGTATTCTTAATTTCTTACATTAACTAACTTTTAACCAAAATTATCCATGTCCGAAAAACTCTTAAAACATGATTCTGGTTGAAATACTCTCAATAAATCAAAATTTTATATTTTACTAGAGTTTCTTTCATATTTCTATATTATCTTAATTTCTTAAAAATATTGCTGGATTTTGGAAACAAATGTTTATTTTCTATATTTTATAATATTAATAAAAGTGTGTTTAAAATCTTTTTTCCTTATTATTTTTAATATTTTACTCTTTTTTTAGTTATTAATATTAAGAATTCTGAAAATTTTAATTCTCGAATTGACTTTCAGATGGTACCACTTAAACCAATTTTTAGTCAAATTAATATATGAATTAATAATAAGTGCTATAAAAATATTAAAGGGTTCTGTTAAGTATTTCGATAAAGTAATGAAATTATTTCATCAAAATTATTTTATTCAGATTTATATGAATTATTCAGTGAAGCTGCTTAGTTACAGTTTTAATGGAAATTACAAAAGTATTTTTTTTTCAGTTTATTATAAAAAGTTACAATATTACTCATTCATTCGTGTTGAAAAGAACTAATTTATGACTCTGAAGATTCTGATTCTACTTGAAAAGTATAACTCAGTGATGAAATAGCCTATATTAATCATTTCTAAGCGCGCAGTAAGAAAAATGATCCATTCTGAGTTTCGGTTAGCACATCAATCTTCATTTCCTATCAGGGCTCGCTCAAGGTCATCGCACAGAGTGAACGTGGGATTGTTTAGCATCGTATATACACATAAAAGAAAAACTATCAGTGTTATCTTCGATCTGTAGGATAACATTGATACCTTTTTTATATATTGTTATATAGAGATTCTGAACTGCTACCAACATTATGTTCTGAAATGGAGGGAGAGATGAACGGAAGTTTGATAAGAAACTGAGTGCGAAAACTACTACTATCAATGAGGATGTGAACTGAATGTTGATCAACATATTTAGAGGAGATAAAAATTAGTTTTTTTTTGTCTTTTCATTAATTTTATTTACAAGCACATGTCTTGGAAAGAATCTAAAATTTTAAAGCTCTTAACGTTAAAAATATAGCAGGGAAACAAAAGTTAATAAAAGACTTGTTTCTCATTAGTTACATATAATTATATTTTCTACTAACAAATCATTATATATTCTTTTACATTTATTCTCTACAAAAATTTAAAAGACGTTTTTGATTAATATTTAAATTTTGAATGAATAAGTTATATGTATAATAAATCAAAATGAATAAAATGAATAAAACAAATTATTTAAACATGACATGTAAAAGGCTTTTCAATTAACAATTTTTGTTCTAAATTAATTGAATGGATTTCTGTGGTGGAAATCTTACATTTTTATTTTTTAACTATTGAATAATTTTTATACTCCAAAACCGAAAAAAGTTAATACTTTGAAATAAAATATTTTAACAGAAAAGTACCAAAGAATCGGGAAGATAAAAGGACATAGGATCGTGAGATAATTTATCTAATACATATTTGATAGAGCTGTTAAAACCCTTTTTTTAATTATTGTCAATACACCAATTTTTAGAAATTCTAATATTTTCAAGCGGTATTTCACAAATAAAAAGATCAAAGGCTTTAAAAAAATAGAATTTTAAATTTCTTTTTTTTAAATATTTATTTCAAAAAGTTGCATTTACAGTCTCATATACAAGTGTGAGAAAAAACTCAAAGGAATCTTAAGCTTATCCTTAAAGTTATTTCAACATCTCGCCATTAACATTTATTAATTCATAATCATAGTGAAATTTTATGGTATGCTCATTAATGCTTAAAATGATAATAAAATTTATTAAAGTCCTTCATTAAACTAACTTTTCATAAAATTCTAGTTATTTTCTTAAAGAGAAAAAGTATGTACATGTATTTTCAAATACATTTACAAAATGATATTCATAATTTACTTTTAATTAGAAAAAAAATCACATTTTTAAGTTATCGAAGAAAAAGACTTGCCAGATCAGTTTCTAAATTTTTTAAACAGTAAAATTTAAAAAAAACGTAAATAGCTAAACTTAATAAACACTAAAAAATTTCAATAATTTGAAAAATATTAAAAAATAAACGGAAAAAGAATAAACAATCATTAAAGATAATTTAAAATTTGTTCAAAAATTCATAAGGAAGCAGAATTTATCTAAGATTCCTTAGATTTTTAAATTTCAAAATTATGTATATAAATAGACATCGTTAATGCATATGAAATGCGAATTTTTTTTAAAAAAAGTATTGATAATTTATATTAGTTTTTACAATCTTTTAAAGAAATTAATTAAAAAATTAATAAATATAACAATAATTTTTATCAAATAGTTCAAATTAAATTTCAATAATTAACACGAAGGGTTTGTTTAACTGTGCAATTTCATTCAAAATCGTTAAACATATGTGACTAAAGATGCAATACTTCGAATCGCTTTAGTAAAATTATTTGATATTCTTTTATTTATATTTGGAATAAATGTCTAGTTTACATTCCAAGATTCAATTTAGAAATAAAAATTACATTATTATTCACGTTTGATAAGTCCTTTATGTTAATTTTCCTTATTTAAAGGAAACTTATAAATGTCCTTCACAAACCTACTCGGGGCAAGTCGCATGTCCATTTTTATATCTTTTGGAAAACAACTTGCTTACAATTTGAATAAATGTGGTTATTGCACTTTAGAAACGGAAAAATTTCGTTTCATAAGGGAAGCCGATGCTTACCTTCGAATCTATTCCAATGATTTTACCGCATTCGTCGCAGGTATTAGAAAATACTTGTTCGTAACATTTCGTACAGTAAGGATGGTCATCTCTTAAAACGTAACGTTGGCCAGTAAGTGTTTCATCGCACTGCCAGCAACAGAAATGACTTGAATGCCAATCTTTCGACATGGCTTTGGTATATTCTCCGGAAAATATGAGCTGTAAAGAAAGAATACTTTTTCATTAGATGTTAAAAAGTTACACAGCAAAAATATAAATATTTCAAGTAATTTATAAGCCCATTTAATCTTTAACATATAAATAGTTCAGACTCTTGATTATATAATTCTATTAGAAGGAATTTTTTACTGTTATTATGAGACTTAAAAGAACAAGAAGATCGAAAACTAAAAAAAATTTAGACAGCATTTCTGTAAAAATTTTACACGTTGCTATCGCTGAAAAATTTCATCATAGAAAGCAGAACTTTTTTTTGAACTTAATAATTTCATCATCATAAAATTTTTTAATGCACACACACTTACCCCGATTCTCCTACAATTATTTTGATTTGTCAAAAAATAGTTACTATTACTTATAGCCTTTACTTCAAAAGCATAACGTTTCCCAAAAATTCTCTCTTAACTTTTATTAAAAATGCGAAACACAAGCGAAAATTATCAGCCCATCACGCAAACAAGAACAGCGTTCACTTAATACCAATTTGTCTTCATTAATAACACAATAATTGTGGTTAATAGGAACGTTTCAAAACCTAATATCCTCAGTAAAAAGAAGTAATCAAGATTTCAATGGAAACATTTGTTGGATAAAAGTGAAATTGATGAGCTTGAACTCGCTTAACAAGCAGAACAAATGCGGTGCAATTGCGTAGTAAATAAAAAGATGCTGAACAATAAGCAAAATAAAGAATACGTTACTGGTTGCAGTTGACTGTATGCGAGCGAGGCACGGACACGTCCGATCTGTGAGCTAACCAAGCGCCAGAGTATACATTCAGAGAAGCTCTGATGCAGAAACGTGGGCAGAGGTTATTTTGGAGGCAAAGATTAGAGGTTGAGCGAATTTATGGCAAGGCCGACTCATCCTGAAATGTGTTAATCAAGGACAGAAACAGTTAGGACTAAAAATAATATCTAAATCTCCTTCCTTTGCTATCAGCTGTTGCACCCCACCTAATGGCTCGGAAACATCAATGCTAATGACTCTGATTGCTATTTGGTAGAAGAAGAAAAAATCCAATCCATCAACGTTAGGCTGTTTAATTTGTTTCATCGTTAAAGGCCGTTGAATTCGTAAAGATGCTTTATTACTTTGTTGACATTGTTACCGTTCGGATGCATATGAAACAGAGGGGTAAATGCTTCATAAATTGATTGTGTTTGCTGTTTCGGTTAGTGAATCATGCTGCCATGATGTAATATCCTGTAACAATTCATTCTCTAAATCTAACTGAAGTAAGAATGAACCTTAGAATATTTAGATGGGAACATTTAAAGGATAATACTTTTATGTTTTTGATATATTTTTAAAGAATATCTAATTAAAAAATCTATTTATATGATAAATGTTTTAACCTTGTTTTAATTTCTATTATTTTTGATTTTGCTAATTCATTGTTACACATAAAATCACATTTCGGCCTTTTTTAAACCAATTCTAAGAAAATATCTGAAGTTTTCGTCCCATGCCTCTTTATATTTTAACACTCGTAATCGAAGGTGGGATGAAAACAAGAATCAACATTTCTAAAAACATATCGAAGATAAAATGTCATTCGATATTGGCTTAACGTTTCTATTGTTTAAACAATTCAATATAGACATAGAATCGATTAATTTTATAATCGATATTATAAATTTATATTACGCTTTGATTTTGCGACATAAATGAAAAAAGCTTTTGCATTCACACCTCTAATGTTTTCCCGCTGTATGGAATACTTTTTTCATTGGTTCTCCAAGATTAAGTGGTTTTTCAAGATTCACATTTACTTCCGATTTATACAATTATTATTCTAGTCCCTTATAAAGAGTAAGGGCGATGTAATATTATATATTGATCATGTATCAAAGGCTCATTCTGCTGACCAATACTAGTTGTTTTTCTAAAAAAGTTATTTGTAAAAACTGAAATCTTAAGATGGAAAGAAAAGCGCGACTCGATGACAAATTTACTTTTTATAACTTTTCTGTTTTTCATTATTATAATCAACACATTATACAGGAACTCTCTACTCTACTCTATACTTCAGGTTTTTTTTTTATGTAGAAAGGCTTACTACAGAAAAAAGAAGAATGAAAAAACTGTATTACTTGTTATATTTGAGTTAAGTGGTGTAAAAGAAACTGTTTTTTTAAACGAAAACCTACATTTAAAAAAGAAAAAAAAACCGAGCATAGAATCTGGTTTACATTTTGCCTATATGAATATTAATCCCAAATCTATGAACAAATATTCATCGAGATCTAATGTTTAAAATTCAAGCAAATTAAGAAACAATTTGCAAATTTTGTTCTTGTAAATCTGCCAGATTTAGCCAATGATTTAGATGCCAAGGTTATATTCGGCGTCAAATTTAAATATGTAGGAAAAGGCGCCTTTAACGCATTATCTTAATTTTTTTTCAAAATGTTGGTTTCAAGTGCCAGACAGATGGCAGTTTTAAAATTTTGTTTGGTATTTGCTGGTTAGTCTTCACCGATCGTTCTCTTCAGTTTCAGATGTCAACCAAAATTTTTTAAAAAAGAACTTTTAACATTAAAATCCCCAGGAGTCATTAATTAAATCAGATAAAAAGAGTTTTGGAATCAGACCAAGACATACATATGTGTGTTAGAAGAGAATAAAACCTTATTTTTCAAATTGATGTTAAAAATATCTTTACAGCATATTACATGCTTAATATTTTTATTAGGTTTTTCACCGACATTGCAAAAAAGGCATAAAATTTCTTAGAAAGCATTGATATATACTTTTAAATAAGAAACAAAATATTCATATTTAAATGTTTTTTGTACTAAAAACTGTTTCCACAATTTTTTTTAGTTGAGACTTGACGCTAAATTTTTGCTATATGAAACATCTAGTTTAATTATAAAATGTTGCATTAGACCGTGAATAATATCTGAATGATAAATTTAACTTGATAATTTAAAATTCTACAAACACTAAAAGAAAAATAATCAGAATATTTTGCGAACGGTAGTTATTTATTTCAAAATCATAGTTTTGATTTTGTGACAACAAAAAAATAAGGAAATAAGAAAAATGTATTTAAAAGAGAAGTCCACCATATATATATTTTAAAAAAATTATATATACGATATATGAAAATAGGTTTAAAAAGTTTGCAACAGATAGTTATACATATTGCTCTTGGCATATAGAGGTTGGTAGTTGGCTTATAAATGAAATCTCATTAAAATTTGTACAATCGCTCACTAACAATAATAGTTTCACATCACGAAGCGATGTAAGAAAAAAAAAACGGCATTCTAATCTTCTTGAAAAAGGATGCTTTGTTTAAGACTAAATAAGAAGAAATAATTGCGTGAAAATTTACTGCCAGAAACCAGACATAAAAACTCTTTCCTTGTTATATCTAATTGGTGCAATGTATTAGGATATTTGTAAAGGAACCAGGATAGAGCTGATGATTTTAAATGAACATTTACTCTGTTAAATAAGTTGAAGTTGGAGAGTTAATGGCAATAGTGGGTAATACATTCATATCAAAAGAATTAATGTTCTTCATTTAGATGTATACAAGTACTCAATCGTATTCGACATATCTCATTCACACTTGAGATAACATATTCATCACACTGCATTAAACAGAAAAGAGAATTCGCTTTCACTTTAAGAAGATTTAACATAAAAAATAACATTTTTTTTCAATAAAAACCACTTATTTATCTGCGAAATTCAGGGCGATCCGGAACATTTATATAGATTAGGGACAGGCAGATAACTTTGGAACTGTTCCAATTATTTTGGACGTCTTATAACGTTAAGTCTTTGTTATGTGGACTGTAGCAAAACAATCCTTGGCATATGTAACTGAAATATTGAATCTACTGGTTTGGGCAGAAGAATAGAAAATGTAAAATTTTTGCAACGTAGTAAGTACACAATACTAATTCTTTTCTTATGATCAATAATATTTTATATGATCAAGCACGAACGTATGCAAAAAAGTAAAGCTATAAAAACATTTTTTTGCATGCTATGTGAAAATTGATTTATTTTTTCAAATTTTATGAGACGTATACTGAGCCACATAATATTTTGGCAGTTACATAAAAAAACAAACTAAACCACAAGTATTTAGATGTCGTCTATATCTACTACATACCAGAGTGAATTATGTGTCTGTGCGGTAAGAACAATTCTTCGAAATGTAGCATAAATATTTGAAGATTGTAGATATTTTATAGCAATATTTTAATTTTTTTAACGTTATGTCACTAAATAAGAAATGACAGTTGGACAAGGTCAATATAACAAAAATCATTCGACATTTGAAGCAAGATTTGAAAATTTATAGTATTCACGTCTTCAAAGAAACCTTTGTTCAACCCGATCTCCAATCAGATTTATAAATTATTGTTTATTTTTTTGTATTATATTCTAATGCTCGTAACATAGAGGTTATAAACTTGACGCAGATTTGGTCAAAGTAAAGCATTCATCAATATGAAATAAATAATATGGGGCCGAAAACTTTCACAGTATAGAAAGCAGATAGAATTCTTATTCTATCTATGCAATACCTGCACCTACATGAAAACATCTGCAGAAAACTAACATGACATTACAGCATTTTCTTTCTTATGAGACAACGTATTTCCTTTTCGAAGGTCTTATTAGAATTATTTTATTTTTGCAGCTTTTAGGAGACCGGCAACGAATCACGCAATATTTCGAGGGAAACCTACACTTACACGTTCAGAGAGTGCCAAGCTACATATTAAGAGATAAAATATAGAGCGTATCATGAAAATCTTGCACATAATACCAAAACTTATAACGGCTCTTTTTTGAGTTATGATTGAATCAATATTTATCTCAAATAACTTCGATATGCAAATAAACCTACAATTTATTCTACACTACAAATTCAAATTACAGTTCACTTTTGAATATAAATGAGCCTTACGCATAAGTTTGATTATTGTTAAAAGTAAACATTTTCCGATTTTTTTAAAAACCATTCAATATTAAATGAAGCATTTATCATCATACAATGGAAAAAAAATCAACTTTTTAAGTATCAACGAATGATTCGTTGTTTTCTTTCCTTATTTTCCAGAAAGAGCTGTACCATGAAGTTGGAAGATCATTTACATTTATCGAACGATAAGAATATCATTTTCGAATGAGATTACCACCTGTCAATTTCTCTTCGAAGGTTATAAATTTTCTTCATAATTCTTTCAGACATGATTCTTTTAAATCATCTAATAGCGATGATGAATGTTCTTATGATTCACAAATCTTATTTCTGATTATTTGATATATTATATTTGCTGATGAATGTAGAAAGTGAAAGTTAAATTGGCGCTTAGAGGAAATCAGAGACTTTCAAAAATGGAGAATTTTCTTCTGTAAATTTAACGAAAAAGAACGAAATAGTGCACTGTTTCTAGCGTATAATGTTTTAACAATCATTTATTACGAATAGTATGTTAGTTTAAAAAATTTTATAGAAAAATATGCGCATTTTTTGGCGCGGTTTATAATATAAAATATATTAATATTAATCTACTACAGTGAATAATGGCGTATTTTATAAAATTCGATGCAAATACCTACAAAGCAGATTGGCTTAATCTTAATAGAATTTTATTTAAAAAAAGCCTTTGATTTTTTTCCGTTATTTTTCTTTTAAAGCCAATAAAAAAATTTTGAGATAAAAATTTAATATTTATTGTTTATAATACCTATAAATGCTACTCAAATACTTTTCTGCACTGTCTTCATCTCAACTGAATATTTATTATGCAGGATTAATCTATTTTTCGGATTGCTGCTGAAACCCGTTACTATCACCCGTTAAGTTAATTAAAATTTAATAAAAAACTAGAGATATTTTAGTATCTTGAAGTGAATGCCAGCAAAAAAGAATTTTTTTTAAATATTTCGTCTAACCAAGATAAAGCCATTTTATTATACAATAGACACAATTTTCCCTGAATTTTTTCTATCTCTGTGAATTATAATATGAAAAACTAAGAAAACGAAATACACTTTATTATTGAAATATCACAAATAAAAAATTGACTTTTATTAAATGATTTTTGGAATAAATGTGATATTTTTTTAACTGAAGGTCAGTTCCCTAAGAATTTTCCCACAGCACAATATTTCATTTTTCATTTCATAATAAAAATGTGGAAAGTTCCAAGTCGCCTAGTAAAAAAAAATACTTTTCAAAATGAAAACATTTTTAAAAAATATGATTGAAAGTTGTTAGTGCAATTTTTATGCATTATACTGAACATTTTTACGTCCTAAATTATTTTCTTTAATTTCATTAAATGTCGAATTCGTAATTTGGTTTATTAGATCAGTGTTTATTTGGGAACAAAACACAGTTTTTGATACCGCGACTAGATAAAATAAAATAAAACTTAAAAAAGTACCCTTCTATACAAATTTCCCTACCTCTCTAACTTGAACTCTGACAGATTTAATTAACAATAGTTACAGCAATCGTCAAAGCTTCGGTACAATGGACTATCAGATTCAACGGATTAATCAATTGATATTTATGATGAATAGATTGCTTGAGACGGTAAAAATATCTCAGATCTCCATGCCACTCTAAAGTGAGAATGATTGATAGTTAACCAGGGATTTAAATTGCATTTTTTTTTGTAGACAAAACTTATCCTCAGAAGAATGAAGTTGAAAACTCGTACTTCTACGACGTCAAAGCAGAGTCGTTACTGCGGGGCTAGCCAGACCGTGAACACCGTCTGAGATAATATTCGTTACATTTTATCTATTTGTAGTGATCTAACCTTTTAAGAAATCAGATAGAGCAATGTATCATTTAAGAGTCCTACAGACCAAAAGCAGCCGATCCTTTTCTAGTCCTGTTTCTCCTCCTCTCGTTCAGTGAGTTACAAGTGATTGAAAGGTTTGTCAATGTATTCTTTTTTATGATTTAGGTTCCGGCTTTCTATACTGTCTGTTCCGACTGTTTGTTTCATAACATATTGGCTTGTCAACTACTGTACGGAGAGACAGATTTGGGCAGATTGCCAGGTAGAAAAGGACTGAATAAAGAACTACTGTTTCAAAAGAGTCGTTACTAACAACTTTAAGACTTTTCATCACTGATCAACGAGACTAAACACTGAGGAGTTCACCATGATAATGCTTCCAGTGTTTACGTCGTTTCGCTCATTGAGAATGAAAAGTTTTTTCCAGCATACCTTTACGATTCATTCTTAGAGTGACTGTGGTGTTTATACTAGTCGCATTATGTCTAAACGATTACGATAATTGAGCGAAGCATACGAGGCAACAATTAACCTTTCTTTATGAGCAGTTGAAAAATATTTAACGGATCATTTCTTTATAGTTTAAACACAGTTATTTATGTTTAAGGAAGTAATTTCTCAAATAACTAAACTTATCATAATAACTGAGGGGTAGATTAGTTATCACAAGTTATTTTATTCTGTTATTTGTTACGATTTTACTTTTTAAGAACGTAATAATTTCTATATGTTACTACTTTTATGCATTTTAACCGAGTTTGAATTAAATAAAATTTGTTGCCATTGATATTAATTAATTTTTATTTGTTTACGTTTGATTTTTTTGGCGATATGGTGATTTTATACAAGTTTATTCGCTCAGGAATGATAATAACTAATATTTGATTAGGGAGAGATCATCTGAGGATTTAATGACAATTTCAAGTTAAACAAAGACAATAAAAGCGTAAGTTCTGTAAAAGTGTGAATGATGACAAAAACCATAATCTAACTAATGGGATAACTAAGGCTAACTAATGGGATAAGGCGGGGTGAGATGGGAAGATGCAAAAGAAACACTCTCGCTAAGCATCTAAATGACCGCCCACCACGAATACTAACATAGATTCGATGGTTAGTTAAAAAACAGTCATCATCTACTCATTGGCCAAACCCTATAGCAGTAGATATAGCGTATCACAGATGACGATTTCCACGCCATTTTTGTACCCTGTTGAGAAATCCATTACTTATCCGAAGACTTCTCATCCACGTACTCGTGGTACCTTCAAGAGACAATGAGAGAGAAGTTTCATTTCATCCTTATTTAGATTTATTCAAATAATCAGCAAAAGTAAACTGCATTTTGGAAACTAAGTTGCATTGAAGAACAACCATTATATAAGGAGTTTTTTCAAGTTTCTCTTTTGCTAACTTGAACGTGATCTACTTTACTATGTAAAATTCACCCGAACGCAATTAATTCTTTATATGTTGTTTGAGATTAATCAATGTTAATAATACTCGTACTTGTTCTATTGCTCAATGCGACTGAATTCATAATATTCTGTGTCTGCATGTTTTAATGTACAATAAACTTTGAAAAAAGCTTTAAAAATAATAACAGTAAATAAAAGTTTAAATCGTCCTCATAAAATTATGGTTTATTCAGTATTGTACCCATTTTTTACGCTGGCAAGGTTTATTCATTAGTCAATTCGATGGACTATTCAATGTGACGGAAAACGAAAAAATGAAGATTTACCATTCCACCTTATTTTTCAATAATTTGCTTTCTATCGAATTTGAATGCATATGCAAATAGATCCGTAACAAAATACCATTTCTAAATGACCTATATCTTTTCGAAATACCAATATTCGTTTTCATCAAGGTCGAGTAGTCGACCATGGAAGAAAAGATCTATCGCCAAAACACGATGCTTTACTGAGAAAATAAACATCAATTATGGTTCCTACTTTATTTTTCTTCATTACGCATGAAAAACTCTAACATTATAGTGTGGAAATATTTTACGATAATTATCGGGCGAAGATAAGAACAACTATAAGAAGGCTATGTATGTTTAACACAAATATTTTACATCAAAATCAATTTTAGATTGATTATCTCAGCTCGCTTAGATTTAGGGAAAAATGAAAAATCGTGTGAAATATTTTTTTCCTTTTCAGTTACCATAGGGTAATGAAAATAAAATATTTAATTAGCTGGCCGCAAATACAAAACCAATGAGACGAGAAGAAAGCAATAATATCTATGCATTTTAAAGCCATATTTAAGACAAGTTCAATAGCCTCTTTATAACAGAATAATAACGGATATATCAAAATTAGAGAAATGATTTCAATACGAAATGCAATTTCATGCATTATTGTATTTGAAATTAGAACTTGTTATGATGCTGAACTGAGGAAACATGGAAAATAAATTTCCGTTAACCATACATGTTAGGCAGTGCATAATTGCAAATTTCAATATACAAGACGGCGGTTTAAAATAAACAATATGTAGTTCCCTGCAATAAAAAATAATGAGCCACGCATTTAACATTTGACTGGGTTTTAAAAAAATCAAACTGTACAGAAATGAAAACTTTGTAATTTAAAACTTGAATTTCGAGAATCTTAAATCAGAATTCTACATAATTAAGTCTAATTTTAATAAGTTTTTTTAAAAAAAGATATTTGCTTTGAATACTCAGCAGCGATTAATTTCTAGAATGAAAACAAACATAATTAAATCAATTCACCTAACCATTTCAAAGAAAATCAAAACCTAAGTGGACGGTCAGTATTTAAAGACAATATTAGCATTGTTTAAGCTTAGGAATTAACACCGAGAAATATTATATGCAACAAAATGGAAAAAGAAATAATTATGGCTTTAATTCGAAGTGACAAGATTTGCTGAAGTTCATTTCAAGACACTATATCCATTGAGGAAAATGGAGGTCATGTTTCGATAAAGAGGGAGAGCCTGTCTATGACGTCTAGTGATTTCGGCGCAGTTAATAGAACAGTGCTGAAATATAGAAGATGGAACGCAAAAAAAAAATACTCAGCAGAATTGTCTTATTTCTCTAAAAGTGAATTCTGAATAAGGAGAATTCTTCGATAGATAAATTTAAAAAACCAATCTAGGCAAACTCATTCCAAAAATAATTTTAATATGAACTATTTAGTGATGAGTGAACACTAAGTCATTATGAGGAATCTTATTCCAACACCAAGCATTTTTTAAGATCGAATGAATGAGTCATCTGGATTATCCGAGCTGTCTTATTTGTTCTAAGTACGAATGTTCCCATAAAAGATACCAAGAATGTATTTTAATCGACAATATAATCTTAACTAACGCTATAAGAGAAATAATTAAAAATATAAAATTCAGAGATGATCAAAATAATAAAATAAATTCAAAATGCTACATATAAAAAAGGTTGAAATGTTTGGGAACCCACTGAATATAAAATCATCATTGACTAATACGACGCAAATAGCAAATGATGAATAGTTAAATCATCATTAAATTTTAACTGGAAGAGCTAGACAAATGCAGTTGTAGTTTGCACTTCAGTTGTCTTTCAAGAAGATAGGAAAGATAAGAACTGGTTGCCAAAAGGAAAAGTCAAACCTTTTAGAACAAAAGCGACAATTATAGTTGAAATGACTCATCGAAGAAATAAAAATATGTCATTCCATGAAATCGTCAGTATCAAATAAAACTTGATAAATTTATTTGAGCTTTATTGAAACAAAAATTTGTATTTCCTTAGCCATCAAATCCAGAAATAGTTAGGAGTCAAATATGGTTTTTACGCACAGTTGGATGTTGATTTAAATTTTATTTCAAGATAAATATTATTTAAGAGAAATATATCTTTCGATTATCAATTAAAATTTAGTCAGTGCCATATTTGATGTAATAAATTGGAACTTTTAAATATGATTTATAACGAACATAAGCATATAATACAAGAAAATGAATTTTAAAGAACTTTTACATGTTCAATGTTATTTTAAGAAACCATTTAGTAATGCATTCATATAGCAATGGTATATCAATGGAAGATACTGAAAGGAAAGAAAAATGCTTATTTCTGTTTTCATAAATTTTCTTTTAAATGTAAGCATACACGCAACAAATATTTTCTAAACCAAAAACTATGATTCCATATATTTTTTTGATATTCAAACTCAATTAAAGAAAGTTCAGCGCATAATTTATATTCTGATCAACTGTTTGTTTTTCAAATTTAAAGATTTGAATAGTTTTGAATAGATGATAATTATTGGCCTCAGATTATAAGCAAAAATTACTGATCTTATAGAAGCAAAGAAAAGGGGAGTGGTGATGTTACTCATATTTAATTTAATCAAGGTCATTCTATCAAATATTTGTAAGTCTCAAAATATTTGTAGTTGAATATCATGGCGAGATAACGTATGTATTTAAGCAACCGAATTTCAAAGAAACGTTTCATGCCAAACACAAGAATGAAAGAATAACGTATGTTTTTAAGCAACCGAATTTCAAAGAAACGTTTCATGCCAAACGCAAGAATGAAAGAGCTCACAATCAATAAAGAAAGCTTTGAGCGAACATTTTTCAACAGCAAACGGAAAAAATAATTTTTCATCTAGCCATACTTCAAACCACATGTCTTAAGAGTTCCGTATATCTTTGACCATTACACAATTTAAATTCTCAGAAGAGATTTTATAAACAGTTTCTAGAGCTTTATTTGATTGGAATTCAAAATTGAAGGGGAAGGAAATTTCATTATTTTTTTTTATCACGTTCAAATTAAATACAATTATTTTAACAAACATCAGACGAAGGATTTTAGATATGCATCATTTACCTTAAGGTTCTACCGGGTTTCTTATTTAAACGATTTGAGTACCAAATTAAATATTTAAAAAGATATATTAAATGCATTAACTATTATAAATAATAAGTATATTATATACTAATTGATGTTCTAACGTTTTAGAGACAAAATTCCCTGGTGGAAAATAATAATTTCCCAATTGGACACATTTTGATATTTTTATTAACGTTAAAAATATTGTCAAGCGTTGAGATTTATTTAAGATAATATTAAAATTTTTTTGGTTCCATATAAATTTTCCTCATAACAAAAGTATTTAATTTAAAATTTACCTCATTTTTTTCCTCGGTCACTTCCACGGGCCCTTCGATTTTATCATCATATTCTACTTTGACAGTTTTCTTCTTTGTTTTCTTAATCTTCTTTACTTCAGTGTCTTCAGACATCGTGGATTAATTCCGAAAAGTGTGAAGTCTGGACCCGAAAGAATCACTTGACACAAGTATGATGAACTTCCCGCCTTTGTGAGAATAGGGGAAAATTATCTTCCGACATGGTTGCCTTTATAGTAGGTAAAATAGAACTACCGCCAAATCCGTGACGTCGCCAAACGAATCGAGAATCTGTAATCCTTAGAAGCTTGTTCACAGGAAGAATAAAATGACCATCCAGTTGATAATAAATTATTTTCAACTTAATTTTAGGATGAAAGGTTAAAAACTTTGAATAGATTTTAAAAGAAAAAAGTATTATAAGGAATTGGTTTGAAAGTGTTTGTGTTCATTTGTTTCTGAGAACAGAATGGAATTTCTTTGGTTAGAAACAAATTATGATAAAAATTTGTAAAAAAAAAAGGATTTTTAAAAAGTTGAGAACATTTGAAAGAAAAAAATTTACCAAATAAAATATAGATGAAAGAAATGTATTTCCTGCATTAAACACCTCGAATGACTTTTAATTCATTCCAGAGAATAAATAATATTAAAAAATGAAATCTAATTGACTTGTATAAGAATATCATCTTTCGCGCATTTTTGTATTATATTTTTAAGAAAAGTAAATTTTTTTGTTTTTTTTATACACATTATAGTTATGCATATTTTTTACTAATACATTATTCAAAATTACATTCTTAGAGCCATTAAAATGAATCAACACATGGGACCTCATAATTATGAGAAATTATGTTATAATTAAAGAGATAAGAATATGTTATATATTTGTATCATTGATTTATTTTAGAAATGCATCTTTTGTGGTATTACAGTAATTTACAATTAAATCCTTAAAATTAAACTAAGTTTTTATTCAGTTTCTATAAAGTGAATGTCTTTTATGCTTTTTAGAAAACCTGATATACAAAACGGATACACAAACTTCAGGGGAAAAGAAATTCTTCCTTTTTTTATTTGTAACTGTACGTTAAAATAGTAAGAGTATTCCCAAAAGTAAACAAAGTTATTTAGTTACGGTTTCAATAAAATTAAAACATGATATTTTATAAATCAGACTTAAGTAAAATTTTATTTTACTAGTTTTATTAGAGATTACTACTGCCCCTCCCTTCTTTAAGATTATAACTACAACCAATAAGTAGAGCAATGTTTTGGAAAGCATAATTGAAATAAATAAATTTAAAAGAATGAGCTTTTGGTAAATTTACGTTTGTTACTTTAATGAGAAGAAAGTACATTATTCAAACAGGAGATTATTCCCTCAGTAAAAGAAAGCCTTCAAATTTATAGAAAGAGAATGTTTCATATTTGTTAATTTTTAAACTATATACGCAATAATAGTTAATATTTAGCAATAATAGTTAATATTTAAGCTATAAGCCGAATAGCTTTTTATTTTGCAAAAAATAAAACATTTAGCGTAAGTATTATTCTATAAGGGGAAGCTCCGATTTTAAATCACGCTACATGGCACACAATTGATTGCTGACGTAGATTTTCGCTTTAATTAATTTTTTTAAAACTTAATTTATCAACCGGAAAATTCAGATACTCTTTTTATATCTCTTATCGCCTCTAGAAATCCCCAGTATGAGTATATTCTAAATATACAAGGAATTAAATTCTTCATTTCAATATTAATAATAAAAATTTCTATCAAATAATCTTTTCATTAAAATAATTTCTGATAAAAATACAGGATTTTTTTTGGGAAAAATTGGATGATAGGGTAGGCAGCAACTTAAGATATGAAATGAATCGATTATTAATAGTATATATTTTTCTATATTTTTTATAGTCTATACTCGTCAGCGTACTAAGAAGCATATCTGGAAACAAAAATTTCTTTACAAAACTTAGCTTTTTATGAAGTAATCGATCAAATTAAAAAAAAAACACGTTTAATTCCTTATTTTTTTACTATGGCAATTCAAGCAATTTAAAAAAAAATCAGAATAAGCCAAAAGACTTTGTCTTTTATTAATAGTTGCGATGCCTACAGATTAAAACCAAGGCGAAATATTCTTAAACGATTTTATTTTGGTTAATAATGTTGGATATTGAATCAAAAGCAGAATTTTCAAAACAGTTATAACTTTTAAAAAAATTCTATCTTCTTGTGAATTATTTATCACTCAAAGATGGACTTGGAAACGAATTAAATTGAATTCAAAACAGAATTTTCAAAACAATTATAACTTTTAAAAAATCCTAGCTACGTGTGAATTATGTATCACTCAAAGATGGACTTGAAAACGTAGATAAGATCTTCCTACTTCCCTGATGGATGTAACTGAAGAGATAGGGGATATAACGTTCTTAAATTATTGGTTTGCGTTCGTGATAAATTGGTCGCCAAATGTGGCACCTCAATATTTTGAGTTTTGCTTACGAAAAAGTGCTTAGCTTGGTACATAAACGCCTCCTCATTTTCGTTTTCTCCTTTCGTTTTCCCCCCTCCCCAGTGAATTTGTAACTTGTGCCTCCTCTTCATCTGGATGTACGTGATGCTGGAATCTCCAGGAATATCACATGCGAGCCCTAGATCTGTCCCGGGTGCAACAGAGGCCATAAAAGGCTTCGTCAAAACCTTATCCAACTTCGCTCGGCTCTCACTTATGAATACGAGGCAGATTTCAGAAACGTGGTTTTAAATCGAGAATTACTTCAGGCTTTTGAATTCTCTTCTCGAGAGCCTTAAAGATTCACTGAATTAAGAAGATTCTTTTCGAAAAGATCATTTTTTAAAATTGTGATGTGATGAAACGTTAATTAAGAAGCGGAAGCTATAATTAGAATCGGAAACGCTTTTAAAGAGAGCTAATCTGAATTTTGTCAGAGTAAATGGGGAGTGGAAGATTGACACAATAAGCGCGTAGCCTAAAAGCGACACAGATACCAAACGGACTGATTATATGCGTTGAATTAATTTGATACGTATCCCAAAATTTCTATTCACAATTCAGATTCGTGATTTAAAAAAAGAATATTGTGATTTAACGGGTGGGTGTTTAAATGCTTAGAATTTATTTGGAGCACTTATCAAAAGTTATGCTAAACACTTTGATTAAGTTAGGCCATTCTAAATAATGCAACCTTAATTTCCCAGGCTATTAAATGGTTAGGGCTAATCTGAGACACGTTCTAAAAATTATGTTTTGAAACTGTCAATAATTTGCATGGTTTAAAAAGAGTATAACTCAACTTGGCAATAGTTCCATGCTTTGAATTTGTTTAAATTATATATAAAAATTGAATAAAAAATTTATTATGAAAAATTTCTGCTACAAAATATTCATTTCAAGAAACCAATTTAATTTTTCTGTAAAATCAACTGGATGTATATCAAGTAACTGAAGACAAAAGTGATAAATGATTTTATATAAATATTAATATTTTTTAATAAAATTAATATATATATATATATATATATATATATGAAAATATATATATATATATATATATATATTGCTTTTCACTCTAAAGCTCAAACTAGGGATTACTTTATAATGTGGTAAAAGTGGAAATGGATTGGTAGTTCTTTAAATAAAAGGCACGCAGAAAAAAAATTTCTGCAGTCTGATTTTTGCAATTCTCCAATATTTTCACCTTAAGCATTGACAGTTTTTACAATTCCTCATCCTCAATTGATGATTAACTCTTTGCACTCCGAAAAACAATTAGAAGCAAAATTATTCACCTAACACAAAGATTTGCCTATTGCTATGAAAAATAAATATACATAATTCTTTTATGTCGAATTTCTTTGAAAAATCAATCTACAACCCTTAACTATTATGTAGGCATTTTTAACAATTAAATTTGAGAAATAAATAAATAAAACGTTAAAATGATGCAGTCTTGAATGGCGAGTCAGAGGCGCCATCGGAGTGCAAAGGGTCAATATACTGGTATTTTCTGCAACAGAAGAAGTTTTTGAATTTTCGATGGTTCATAATACATTTTGTAGAACTTTTATAAAAAAGAGTATTTCTTCAATACATCTGCAAAGAAACTGCATTGAAAAATGAAGGTTCAAATGCTCTGATTGATTCTGACTGATATTGATTCATCGCCATCTCACAAGATATCATCGGCTTTATAAGAAATTCGTGCATCTTTACATATTTGATAATCCTTCACATAAAAATACCCAGAAAAATTCATGTATAATACTGTAGTAAGGAAGTTTCGAGAGTAGGACATCATACTCAAATTACAGCTTTGGTATTTAATCGCGGTTCAAAATGGCAAGATCTTTCACCATAAAAATTATGATTCCCTTATATTGCCTCAAAACAAGGTGTTAATCTAATCAATTATCAATCAACATAATATCTATATTTTAGTGGTATACTGCTCAAAAATTACATATTCTGTTAAAATTTATTTCCCGAACTCTATATCCATAGTAGTTTGGTTGATAGGGACGTGTTTAATGAAATTATTTTCTTAGAGTCATAGTGATCTAATTATTGCAAATACGAACTTCCAGTTACTAAATCATAGCTTATCGGCAAACGTATGGTGAAATTTTAAAAAATAACACAGGGATTGATTTATAAGAACAAAATTTATTTAAATTCCTTAAAATAATAAAATTATATAATGCAGTCATGTTTTTGAAATTAAAATTACCAGAAGTGATCTAAAGGAAAAGGTTTTCTGATATAATGAAAAGAGATTTTACGCTTTCTTAAAAATGACTGTTCTATTTTCGTTTGAATTGTCCTTGTCTGAGAAGAAACAAGTATCCATTGTAAAAACAGTATCTGTTTACACAAGAAAGGCTGTACCTTTGCCTTCAGCGGTTAAAAAAATAATGTTTCCAGGCCCTTAATTTATTCTCGAACCAAACTTCCGTTCATTATATTCAAGTTAAAAAGAAATAAAAAAAGTTCAAACTTTTAAAAAACTTTGAACTTGTTTGAATGCAATTACTTTGCATATTTTGAAAAATTGTCGAGCAATTCTTGTGTTCAAAGTACTACATCTTAAAAATAAAATTAATCATTTATGGATTTTATCTTTGAAATCATTCAGATTTTTCAAAATTATAGTAATTACTATTTTATTTATTAAATTTTTTAACACATTTATTAATTATGCATTGTTTATTAACCATGCCTGTTTTTTTAAATTTAATTTCTTACTACCATTGTTGTAGTAAAAAAATTCATCAAGGATTAAAATAAAAATTTAAAAGTACCCTTTCCCAAAATGGGAGAAAAATTAGGGGAAAAATAAGTAAATCATGGACATTGAAAGGAGGATGGGGTAAATTAAAGAGTTTACGATTTGAAGTAATATAAACATTATAGTTTCGCTGCTCTATAAGAGCACTTTTACTTTCTACTCTAACACAGCTCTTCCTCAACTAGTTACATGCTTTCATTTACGTGATGACGTCTTAAGTTACTTGTTTCATCATATGATCTCTTTGCCCACACAGTTTTTGATGAAGATAATGCCCACACTGAAACGCATGTGGAAATAATTATAAGCCTTGAACTTTTTAGGAAATTATATATTTTTTTCGCTAAAACGATAAGCAATGAAAGTATACAATTAGGAACAATTTCAGTTTTTACTTTCTCAATGATTTTCTGTATTTCTTGTCCATCATAATTACATTTGTAATTCCTACATTTTTTTTACGAAACATTTAAAAAAATAATTAAATTGCTGATCTATTATTTAAGTGTAATTTAAATTCAAGTAATCTCTTTTTTCGTCGAAATTTAAGAGCCAATTATATGCTTTTTTTCCCCAAGAAGTGTTTTCTTGTATCTATTTGTTAGTATTCTATAAATTATAGACTTCAACATTAAGTACTGTTAATTAGATGACCATTTTAATTTTAAGAGTTACAAATGGAGCAACAGTCTCTCAATAAATAAAATGAACAGTAAAATTTTTAAATATAGTGATAAGCTGAGCAGTAATAACTTATTGAAACAAAAAAGAATGTAACCGTATGTAATAAAACGTTTGATTAAAACTAGACTAAAGCATTCAATATTTTTAAATACATTTTTCCTATATTATATATATATATATATATATATATATATATATATATATATATATATTGCAAAAGAAAAAGAAATGTAGATTTTTTTTCATACGTAAAAGATTATTAAGCTGTAAAAATATTTGCGGTTACAAGTAACTTTGATGAGAGATGACGCCAACATGCTGCTGTTAGTTTTATTTTCATTACTTTTTATTATGATTACATTTATTTCTGATCAGGAATATACCAGTTACATTCCAGTAGTTCTACAGAGGTACAAATTCTGAAGTGGAGAGACGTGGGATTAAGACTAGAACTGAAAACAGTTCGTCTTAAACAGTGTTTTCAGTTAAGATCTGAACTGAAAACATGTCTTGTGTTCAGATCTGGTATACATAAAATTACAGTTATATATTACTACATCATCCTTCCGTCAATGTGGCGGGAAAGTTTTGACGGTAAGTTGATGGCTTAAATGTCATCCTCATTATATGACCATGGTTCAAAAATATACAGTCTATCCCATAAAGTTTTCGTCCAGCTTCATAATGGAGGATTAATCTAACAAATTGAAAATAATTCTCTGTTGCCAAACGTGTAGGTAGGATGATGCCCGTTAAATTACTTCTCACTTAAAATGTGTTCACGTTAAAACAATGAAGATTAATTAGAAGTGAAAAAAAGTTTCGGCATCCTCATCATTTAACTTGATTTTAAAATAATTTATTATGAATAAGCATTGGAGGATTTCAAAGAAGGATGAAAGTCTAACAAACCGGTCTAATATTAGTTATTATAAATTGAATGAATATTTAAAGCAATTCACTTTCTATTAATTTAAAGCTATACAATTTAACCTCTACTTCCAGTTTTATCCATTTATTGCATCATTATTAGAAGAGACAGCAATGCTTCTATTAAATAGTCGTCATGCAATTTAATATATGAGTTAAAAATTCACAAATGTTTTGCTAATATTGTAAAATATAATATCAAAACTTTGACCTGATTTATTACATAGAAATTTCGTTCAGAAAACTTTTAAGTGAATCCTCTAATTACGAACGAAGTATAAGTAAAGAAGTCAACACATTAATCTTCATTTTTCTATCTAAATTGCCAAAACACTTAAGGAAAGCTAAATCTTAGAGAATTTTTTGGGCCATTAGGACGGATTTATAATCTTCCAAACATAAACCTGTAATTTTGTCATAAGTCGCAGATCAAACATTTACAGTTTTCTTTTTACATATAGCATTTATTAGCTTCGTCATTCTCATTATTAAGTTCCAAATCTTGTGGTCTGTAAAAATTATAAAGATCATAGCTATTACATGAAAATCATTCATGCTTTTCATTAAATTATAAGTACTGCCGAACATTTCATTGGTAAAAAATCAGTTTTGCTAGTTAACAATATAAATTTCCATGAAAAGCTGAAAAGTGGGAAAAGAAAAACAATTGCATTTAAATAAGGATCGAAAAAAGCCTTCACGAATGTTTATATTTAATGTATTTGGAGGTTTTCAGTTTCTTATTACATTTGCACGAGACTAATGATGTCTCCAGAACCATTTTTGATGATAATCAGAGAGCACTTTGCCAGTAAAAATATTCTTATAAGAGGATGTTTACAGGTTAAATGACATTAGCTCTTTCTAAGAAATTGCAACCACAAGAGACTATTTCTGGATTAAATCAACAAGGGAAAAACTTCTTTCTTCGAAGTAAATGAAGAACTTCTTCAGAAATATCTCCCAGTATAGTGTTTATCACTTTCAGTAGATTTTTCTGGTAGTTTGCATAAAAATTTATTTGCTTATTTAATTTTAAATTATATACGTTCTCTTAGAACAACAACAAAAAAAAACAATTTTTATTGTATTTCTATTTATGTTAAGATTTTATTGTATTTATAATCATGTATTTATATTCAAGTCTTATATTTGTCTTTATTTGTTTCACACGTGTGTAAATGAATGAACTACACTGCGTAGAATATATGTAGAAATTTCTGAATTGATTTTAAGGAATATTTTTTGAAGTAATATATTTAAATTATGAAAAGAACTAAACTTTAAAATATAAAAATAAATTATAATAATGCATATTTTAAAACAAATATTGCTATATAAGGTCGAAAATTTAATTTAATATTGTCACTATACATTTTGTGGAACATATTACATTGAAAGACGTTTCAATTGAAAAAAATTAGTGGTCCTTTTGTTCTCGTAATATAATAGATATATTTTAAAACTCAACTAAGCACAAGATTTTTGTAAAGTGCAAAATTGCAATTAAAAAAGTTTTTAAAATTAATTTTATGCCTTTATTAAAATAATAGGTGATGACAATTTTGCACTCCAAAAACTTTAACTCTGAAATAGAGAGTATGTTCACTAAATTTTAATCTGAGTAAAAATCTTTTTTTAATCTTCAAGCTTTTAAATTTGGTTCAGTACAGAAAGTGAAAACCAATCTCGAACCTGCCATATTTACCCTAAGTAAAAATATGTTTAATTACATGTAAGTTTTTAAATATAAAAATAAAATATATAAAAACTGATCAATTACTAGACAAACAGTTTTAAATGTGAAGACTAAATTTAAAGCTACAATGATAAGAATTGCTGTATTTTTTAAAAAGAAAATTGTTAGACTCGACAATGGCTTTTAAAAATTGTTACCCAATCCCATCCCAATTGAAATCCACAAGGTATGTGTTCATTTTACATAGATTTTCACCTGTAATTTGTAGATAAGAATTTTATTGCTCCACTTTTGGCATTTTGATCAACTAGCATTCTACATTCTGAGGCATTGTATAATGCTTCAGATAAATTCGTGCAGCCATTAGAATATTAACGCAATATTCCTTAGTACTAGAAAATATTAGTATTCTCAAAATTAGAGAAGTATATATTCTACGAATTTCATCACAAAATAGGCTTTAATATAGCTTTGAAATTTTCTAAGCTCTAACCATAGCAGGCTCTAGGTTTTTTTTTTTTGACAACAGAAGTGGTGCCATTATTTTCAAACAAAGATTACTTTAAAGCCTCTCACAGTTTCCGCGATTTGTAACACGTTTTCCTTCATAAATTATCTTTAGTAAACAACAGATAACAGTTCTTGAGCAGTCCTTTCTATTGACGTTAGACACGAGATGATAGCACAGCCCACGCATAACACAAAATAATAACATTAAACGAAATTACGAAACTGAATTACCCCTATTACCTTAATTAAACAGGGTGAACATATTTAAGATATCACATAAATTGACAAGAATTCGTCAGAAGCTCGTTAAAAAAATTTTTAAATTGAAAAATATGAAATACATATTTGTAAATAAAGAGCTAGATTGAAAAATTTAGTAAATAAAAAAATATGAAATATATATTTGTAAGTAAAGAGCTAGATTGAAAAATTTAATAAACAGAAAAGTATGAAATATATATTTGTAAATAATGAATTGGATTGAAAAATGTAATAAATAAAAAAAATACGAAATATATATTTGTAAATAAAGATCTGGATAGTGTAGCACATTTTATTAAAAAATGTTACAATCCAAAGTGTTTCTTAAATATAGGACTAACACTCAAAAACAAAGACTACTTCGGGTGTGAAGTCCCAGCGGCATTGATTTTGTCCAGGACGTCACATAAAATTCACGCATCAAAGCAATTTTATTTTATAGTTGGGGAAATTTTTCATAATATAACCAAATATTACCAAAATGCAATTCTAAAACAGCTATAATAAAAAAAAATTCCGATGTTAAAATTAGTTTGATAAGAAAAATGCAATGGATATATGTTTTGATCCTAAATCGGGATAGTAAACAAGAACACTAAAACAAAAATAAACTGCCAATAGCCTCAGAATACTCATAAGTTTCAAATAAGTTTGATTTTAGATTTTTATATAAATACAAAATAACTGTCGGTTTCCAAAATCCGACTTTTTTTTGTAAAGCATTTCACATCAATAAAAATAAATGAAAGGTTTTTTAAAAAATTCGACGTAAATATGGAATTAATTTCTTCTTTTTGCTTAAATAATTTGATTAAACACAGTAGACACTTGAAACTTTTTAGGGATTTTTTAAAAATCCTTTATTACAGGAATTTAAAAAAAGGGAGGAGGGGGGGGGCAATTCTTTTGCAATATTATCTTGTACCATTAAGAAAAACCGCGTATTCTTTTGGGGCATTATTTTAGTACAAAAATTTCAATATAATAAATAAATAAGAATATAAATAATTCAATTTTGAAGGGAAATTACGATTGGCGCAATGAAGAATAAAACGTATTGAATGTTTACAGTAACGGTAAATGACATTAAAAAGAAATTAATCCAGCGAAAAAGTTATATATTTCACTTTTTTCTATAAACCGTTTAGTAGAAAAAATTTGAGTAACCGTTTATTAATAAATTTGAGCAAAATGTACGATTCACAATTATTTACAATACAAAAAAAAAAAAAAAAAAAAAAAAAAAAAAAACTTTAAATCTGTATATATAAATATATATATATAATGCAACTTCTACTAAAAATAAAACTTACGGTGAAGCAAGTTTTCACGGAAAAATTTCTTTCTGTTCAGTATCGCGTTGCTTCGGATGAAATAATAAACAAACCAGGAAAGACATGCAACTCTATATTCCAGTTGACCGGACCACGCAACATCTGTTGAGAATAAAACGCAATTAGGCTACTATTTCAAATCCTTTTTACCACGAATAAACGATCCTCACGGGATTACTGGAAATTTTCGTACGAAGCGAGATCAGATTTTGAAATTTCGTTTTAAACCGACAATAAACATTTTAATTAGAATTATGAGCGCACGAGATTCTGCCCACACGTTGCCCTTCAATTAAGAGAGCTTCCTCCTCTTCCTTTCCTTAAGAAACCAAAACTTTTCGTCTTGCGTCAAAATGGACTTCTTCCCCCCTATCCTTTTAAGCGGTTGATAAGGCATCTTGTATCTATTTATCATTTTTCATTATGCATTTTCTTTGTGCTCTGTATGATGCAATGCAACATAAAAGACCATTGGGGTAGCCTGTGCTGCCATCTATTATTCACTGTTAAAATGAAACACCTCGAGTTCTTTTTTTACCATTTTACACAGTAGTAATGCAATCATCATGAATCTGACATTTCAACTTCATTACTAACTTATGAGGTAAAATGTAATGAAATTTAGCTGTCTATTATGAAGACATAGAAAGAAGAATACAATGAACAGATTTCCGCTAATTTTTAAAAATTATTTTCAGATCCTTTTCTTAAGTATAAGCGCAGTTTCATTCTTTTTTTTCTACCAAACTAAAATCAATAAAAAAATAGTAAAAAAATTGTTGTTGGGATGAGAGATAAATTTAGTGATGAAAAGTTCTAGCATACTAATTAGCTTTTCTATTATTTTTCTAATCATATATGTGAAACTTAATTTTAATTTAAAATAATTCTTTTATTTCTCTAAAAAATAATTCTAAAAGATTAAAGTATTTCTTTTAATTTGTTTCATTGTAAATTTTTTTCTAGTCATGATACAAGTAATGACAGCAATTATTAGCATATTAATAACTCTGTTGAGAAAATAATTTATAAAATAAAGAAAAAATAAGGGCAGTATTGAATTTATTTTCCTTACTTATTAGTTATGTGATATTTTATGCAAATTTAAATGCACAGTTGTGATTTAAAAAATTGCATAAAAGTTGTGTACTTAATGCATTCGTAAACTTTTTTAAAGAATTCACACAGCTTCTAGAGTTTCATTAAGTTTAAATTGATTAGTAGAAATAACGAATGAATGAATAAAAAAGAATGCTCTTTATTCCTCAAGGTTATGCTACTACCTTCATTTTTCATAATTATATATTCTCTGTTTTCACGTTATAATGAATGATATCTAAAATTAATTATTATCATTATGAATTCTAATTTTAAAATTAATTATAAATAAGGACAAGAAAGAGTTTACTAAGTTTAAAATGTTCAAGGTATTATTATAACTACAATTTTTATTTCTGCTTTAAATTATCTTGATTAGTAGTTAATTCGAGTACGAATCGCATCTATATGCATATATATTTACTACTAATCAAGATATCGATCTTAAATATCTATTATACTTCTATTTCCAATAATATTTTTGATTAATACAGTGTTTATTTCATAAATGAATACATGCTTGAAGAAAAGCTAAACCATTTTACTATGGCTACACTTGCACAGATTTATAGTTGTATTTTGTGTAAAGAAAAAAATATTGAATCTTCATATTATTGTACGCCCAAATGAGTTTTTTAATCTTATTTTATTTTGAAAAAAAATATTAATGTTCAAAGCTATATTTTTTTCCTGTTATAAGTAAAAATTTTATAAAAATCTTTCAAAACTAGAATTTTAAAAACAACCTGCAGAATTTAGAGATCTCTAAAGTAGCAGTATAAACTTTTAACTATTCTTGCAATAAGAACAAGGGGGGGGGGGAGGCGTAGCTATATTGGCCTAGTAACAAAGTCAAATCTATATTGGACTATATAGGCCAAAATAACAACCGCAGGTTTGGTGGGTTAGGGGTGTGAACCGTCCAACGATATACCGAGTATGCAAATTTGGTCATGAAATTTCAGAAAATATTAAAGGGAACGTTCTATTATTGCATGGTGTTGAATGCCGGAGAGGATATAAAGACCAAGAGGTTATTCAATATGTGGTAGCGATCAGGGCAAACGTGTGCTAATGGTTTACTTCAGTTGATGTTTCTCAGTTTGCTTTACCGAAATAAAAGATGTTGGATCAAAATGCGACGTTTTATGTTTTGGACAGTCAAACAAAAGGCTTTCGAAATACCCTGATTTTAATCGGCTCTAAATTCGATCACCTTTTCTAATATGTCTATTCATAATTTGTAAAAGTATTAAAATGAAATGAAAGGGAATAAATACACGAAAAATGCTTATCTTCAATCTATAGTTGAATAGAAAGCCATTTGAAAAAATAATAGTTTGAGAATATTGTGAAATGGATTTCTGTAGTTTTAAAAAATAAAAAGTTTCAAAGTAAACAAAAAAACCCGTTCTAAGCTCAGCATGATCAAATTATTCCATCTTTCCCATCACTCTAAAAATATAGGTAAACATTTTTCTTTTTAAAATATTAGAAAAGAAATGGCAAAAAAATGTTACTAGTTTATCAATTTGCCGGAGAATGTTTCTTTTCCTTTATTAAAGAGACTTTAAGCTGAAAGTTTGGATAATTTTTTTAAAAAAATTACAGAATATCATTTTAGATCGAAAGCAAACTATAAATTATAGAATTTTTTCATGGGTATCTTGATGAGTTGATGATTTAAATAAATTCTTTTCACCTTCTTCCCTTTTTTATATATTTTGTAATTTTTACGGGAGTAAAATTCCCTCATTTAAAAATATTGGTGATTTTACACTTCATAAATATTTATGATCGAAATAATGAAGCTGCAAACATTTTCATTTTAAGTATATTGAAAAGGAAGATAAATTGCCTGGTAATTTTTTTTTTGCGTAATTCGAATTTTAAAATATTTTTCTTTGTGTGCGACGATTATTGATTCTTAATCTAACGTAAAAGTTATCTTTGATAGTTATAGTTCGAATTTTTTAAAGTTACTGAATTTTTAGGGAAAATGACCTTTTTTTCTGAAAAGGTCTGCTGCATTTCACAAGTCCTCCATAGTTCATGAATCGTGTAAGCATTATACGCTTCTGATATGTATCAAAAGCTTGTCAAACAAGATACAAAATTGAATTAAGGAAAAAGATTTACTAAAAAGCACAAAATAGTATATATGTTGAAATAAATGTTATTCAACAGAGTAATCCTTTTTATGGCCTATTTAGGATATGGAAAATGATCCATTGTGTTTTTTATCCCCATACTTCTGTTTTATGCTGCTATAATTTACTGGAGAAGACATATCGAGAAAAATGAACCTTATTTTCAGGAATAGTTTTAGTCTATTTTTTTCCAAACATTTCATTACACTCCAAAATAGAAAAATGATCAGTTTTTAAATTCTGTTCTTGTTTAGCCATCAAACAAAGACGTTAATTAAATTGAAAATATTTTGCATACTTTGTTTCATTTCTGATGTTTTTTAATATGAAGTAAGTAATATTTTTGTACAATTTTTATTAATAACTTTTTAAAATGTAATTTATAATTTGCAGTTAGAAAAACCTTTCCTTTAAAGAATATATATCCTTCAACAGAAAGTTTTGATCCATAAGATACAAACTGAATAATACCTCGGAAAATATTGAAAAGAGACTTAAAAATTCATCATCATTTTTATTATAACAAAGTTGAATCTAAATTGAACCTGATATAACAATAGAGAGATTGCGATTTCACCAACTTGCCAACAATGAAGTGCATTTCATAGGAATTATATAAATTGAAATTTTTGTGAGTAAGCATAAAGCTCAGTTGTTGCTCTTAGTTCATAAGAAATATAAAGGCTATTCCTCATAGCATACAAAGGTCTTTAGAAAAGTATCAGTGCCCGATAGCATTCCAACAATTAAACAAATTCGCTCTGAAGAGGAGTAATTGAACACATATTTTGTTTAAAAATGAAGAAGGTTACCTTATTTTTGATAAATACGTTCATACCTGATAGCCACGTAATGTAGTCGTGTACTTGTTATTAAAATGAAAAGGAGTCTATGTTTCCATAATCTATTTTATCATATTATCATGGCAAGTAATATGAATAGAAAGAGATCTTTCCTATATAATCACCTGTTGATTAAAGAGTGGATGAAAGCTTATCTGCACCTGGTGTCTGCTACTTTGGAGATGCATCGATAAATAGTCCACCAGGGTTGTCCTTCACTCACAATTTTTCATATCTGGTCACGTACAAGATGCATTATTCTAAAACTGGTCACGTAAACATAATATGTCACATACCCGTATGTCGTCACCATGAGGTATAGTTAAGTTTTCCTATTTGATTCTGTGTAGAGACATGACGTTACACAATAGCTGAGAAATTATTGTACTATGCACACAATATAGCAATTTAAATTATTGGAGGATTAAAGTGACTAAATGCAATTTCACTTAATAATTGAAGAAAAAACATTTTCATGATGTCAGTGAATCTTAGTAATATCTTAAGACAGAATGAAGAGTTTGTTTTTACTAATTTATGAAAAATACTAAATTAATGTTTAACTTAAGCGACGAAATTTTGGATAAACTTTTGAATATACACACACAAATTAGTGAATGCAATGCCTTCGAATTTAAGAGTACTAGTGTTAAGTTCAGCTTTGAAACTTCTCTCTAATACTTCAACTTTGGAATGAATTAAAAAATTATTTCTCTAGTCTCTTTGTAACTGAGAATATCTTGATAATGACTTATAATAATTTGTCATTATTCAGGAATTTGCAATCAAATAACTGACTAATAGTTATTATATATATATAACCTTTTGACTACTTGAGCTATGCTGAATCAAGAGTAGAAATCAATTTAATAAGATAGAATATATTATTAACCTTAATGAAATTTGCCACATATTATAAAATTTGACATATGCCAATTAGCTTTATTATTTTTCACCATATGCCAGTATCTTATACTTAAAAAGATCCCATAATACACAAAAGGCATTAAAAATACTCAATAAATGCTTACTTTGCGTAAAACATGTTCATTGTCAATTTAATAATCATACCATTCATTTCAATTGTTTACTGATTCCTAAATTGAGGTTGTTTGCCATTTAGACTGAATAATAATTAGCATTAAAAAGATTAACAGAATTCAAAATTAATAGAAATCAGAATTTTTTGCTTTTTAAATACAAAATATAGTAAAAAGAATATAATTCAAAAAGGAGAAGAATATACATTCATATGAAAATCATTTTCCCTAATTAAATATACATTAAAAGAGAGAAAATAGTTTTTAAAGGAGAAGGATCTAAGCTTTAAAAGCTTTAAACAAAGAATTAAGACGCATTACGAAAGCAAGCGCATGCACTCTTCAATTTACTGAACATTCAAAAAGTTGAATTCTCAATCGAGAATTGCATTAAGGAATATATCTGCATAAAACTTAATATCCATATGAAGATTAAAATTTAGTGTAAATTTTATTGACGGGAATAAGTTTTTTCTTTTGTAAAGAACTCTCAAAGTTAGATGTATAGAATAAGGTAAAGAAATGTCGTTTCTGTTAAACAAGTTTTATAAAAGCCCTGCAGAATGTTTATTAAAAAATCACTAAAACAGTTTTTATGAACTTCCAAATAAATCACAAACAAAAATAGAGAAATTACTTATTTTATATATTTATTAATTAAACGAATATCTTAAATATAACTAGAATTTTTCCAAGTATAAAAAAAGGATTACTAATAATGTCAGTATAATAGTTACTTACAAATTAAAATTATTATAAAAACGATCTTTTCAGAGACCTTTCAAAGTTATCAAACATGTTGCGGCTTTCTTGTAAAGAAACATTGCTAAATCATTTTCATCATAAAAAGTATGCAGAACTCATGAGGAATTGTAGAGCTTGCATTAAGCTTCTAAAAATGCCAACAAAATATTGTAAGATGCAATAATAGTTCTCCGATCATCTTTCTAAATCTTTAAAACATATAACCAATGCTTTATAAATAGTATTAGATATTTTTTCTTTACTTCTTGACACAAAAAAAGAATAAAAAGAGAATTTTATCTTATTTTATTTAAAAAATGCCATAAATAATCAAAATAAAAAAGAAATAAAACAGAATTTTTTTGAAAATTAATTAAAATTAAAAAATCTGACTTAAAATGAAAAAATCATGATTTCAATTTTTTAAAAAAGATTAGGCCAAATAAAAACAAATAAATAAAAAATTTCAATGAAAATTTTAGGATTCAAATCAGCATATATTGGACAAGTCAAGAAACAGACACATCAAATGATAAAAACGCATTTTAATTAAAAATAAAGAACACATATGGATTAAAATGCTGATTTAAGCGGTTAAAATTAATTTAATTAATTGGTTATTACTTATAGAAAAATTTCATTCTTGAAAAGTTCCAAAAATGATTAATACTTACACGTCTTTTATCTTTGAAATTATTCTTTTTCTTCATTTTCAGTTCGTTACTGTATGAAGTTGGGGAAGGAATTAAGGTACGCATTGATTTTTTTTTGTATAATCACAAAACTCAGTGTGCTAATATAAAAACAAAAGTATTTTTAAAAATAATTTGTTGAAAAGATGATTCTTCAACTCTGAGTAATGTGTAAAAGCATCAGTTCCAGTAATTTTTGAGGAATAGGTCAGCATTCAATGACGGAAGGCGAATGGATATTGCAGCTGAATGTAAGGAAAATATTCATTTTCTGCGCATTTCAAATTTGCATGTGAGCAGTAAGAACGTGAATCTTACGCATTCCGCTATGAAAGACCGTATGTACAATAAAGCAGGTGTTTCAACTTAGTCTGAAAAAACATCGCAGAGAAAGGCGACATTGAAATTGAAGAAATTACTCAACAGAGACGGAAAGAACTCTTTCAGTGATGGATTTTGCAATAGCATTAATGTATTCTTCGCTTGAAATTGGGCTGTTTAAACTGTAATATCATTATGCAATAATTGTTAGAGTAATTTTTACAATTACTGTAGTTTTTCTCTAATAGAGGGCAGCACGGTATTTCTTCATGTTTAAGAAGGTTTTTGTTTGTAGACGGATTATTTATGATATCCCGTTTTTTTAAAATGAAATATTATTTTACAATTAACTAATGTTATTCTTTTTTTATAACTGAAGAAAACTCGTGGTTGATATTTTTAAAAATGAATATTGTTGCTTGAGAGATTAATTAAATCCTGGGGAAAATTTATATATTTAAAATATGTGTATTAGAATCGTTTTAAAGAATAGATTTAAAATTCAGCAGGACAAAATATGAACTTGTACGCAGTTTTCTCTTAAAATATTTGTACTTTTTGAAAAATTACTTCTACTTATCAGCGTAGAAAGAGTTATGATATATTATTTTATCTATAAATATGAGGAAAGGCTTTTTTTTAAAAAAATCCATGGTTATTCAATGCAATCCAATGTAATTAAAAAAATAACCAGAATGAATCTAATAATTTTTTAGAATTAAAAGTACAATATTTACAGATTATTTTATGTACAAAATGAGCTCGTGAACAACGAGAGTATTATAATATGTATAGCAACATAAATAATACAGGTCTATAAAATTGAGTCGTTAAAATATTTGTAATGCAATGACTCATTTTTATATAAGATTATTTTAAACTAGTCATTTATTATCAATAACATAAGAATTTTCCACATTATGAATATATGATAAAAACTTGTATATTTTGGAAAATATTAGCTATTTTCAATTTTTTTACAACTTCTTATATTTATTTTTTTTAAAAATTACTCTTTATCAAACTATTGGAAATTATTTGCCAAATTATATTAATAAGAGCAGTTACTATTAGTAATGCATCTTAGCTTTCATAGGTCTTTACACTCTTTTTTCCTTTTCCCAGAAAGTTCCACTTGACAGTTTGTTTATTGCAGGCAGTAAGCAAGTCTGGAGCATTCAATAGTAGTAGTCTGCCATTATATTGACCTTCAATATATCTTAGTATTTACACCTCATCTTCTAGATATCCTTTTCCCTGGCATTTTTCTTCAATAACACCGCCAAGAGTTTTGAGAAAGTTACATTAATGCGAATTTCGAAAATGCACTTTCCAAATCATCGACCAATCTAATTTGTTCGTTAATTTGAACATTTAAAGTTGAAATCCTTAAAATTTCCACGGACTTTTCTGATGACTTCCTTAAAAGCTATCGATGTCTCTTTAAGATCTAAAACGTTTCCGAATATCTGAGCAGACGGAAGCAGCTTCCTTCATTTTTGTTTCAGACAGCTCTGTAAACTTGTTGGCAATGTTTTAAAGCACTCTCTTTCACTTGATTGATATTTAACAAATGATTTAAGGAATTCAAGCTTGATGTGAAGTGATGATAAGAGGATTTTGCTGGAATCAACTAAACTCTACTTTATCACATATTTGCTTTCAAGTTTTAATTCTTTCTTATGTAATCATCCCTTTTTGATTTAGTGACTTTTCTGATCCAAACTGCCTCATTCATAACAGAAGCATCTGCTTGTTGCTCGAGAATCATAGAATACACTTTTAGATTAATGCATATAATAATCCACTATCTTTATATTCCAATCAAATGAAAACTAAGTTTAAGTTATCAGAACCATCTTTCAGGTACATAGAATGTCCTAATGACACTGAAGCATATTTTCTTCTATTCTGTAGAAACACGGTTTTGAAGCTTCTCTTTAATGAGTCAATAAAAGTCTCCCCTCATTTACGTCGTACAGTATATTAAAACATTTGTATCAGTTCAGGGACCTTTATACAATAAACTAAGCCACTTTCCTGAGAAAAGTATTGATTGAAAACTCTTTTACTTAATCTGAATCATTAGAAAGAGGTGTGATGAATTAATAAATTCTTTTCCTTTAATCTTGATTAATAAGAGTCATTTTAAAGAAGAATCTGTCCAAATAATTTTTTTGGAAATATTATTATTGGAAGATTGTTTTTTTATTCGCACCACAGACTCCAATAATTCAAGGAAAAAATTTCTTGAATACTCCAATTCCTTCTAAATACTCCAATTATTTCAAGTAATGATGAGTTATGACACTAAATGACCCTTAAATCATAATCTTCAGTTTGTGAAAAAAAGGTGTTCTTTTTTGACTAATTTTTCTGAAATAAACGTAAAAAATCTATCAGCATGAGCTATTAGTTTCTAAACACTTTTTGGTTGCAAGCCTGTGTATTAATAAAATTTATGGCTATATTTATAATTAATGAAGGTATTTACACGTTTTTAGAACTATTTAAATATAGAATTAAAAAAGCATATTTATTGAAATAGAAATTTCTAGAAACAGTTTATTGTTTGAAAAGAGAATTATCGTCTACTACTTTTATTTTCTTCCTTCTTTCAAAACGCTGCATTCAAAAACGCTGTACGTTCAAAGATTTATTGTTGAGTTTTCCCGAAGAGAAGTATTTATATTCCATAATTCAAAAACGTTATAAAAAAGCATGGTGTAACTGTAAAATAAACCACATTATTAATATGAAAGGGAAAAAACGCCAATCAAAACTTTTACATGAAAAAAAATTTCAAACAAGTACCAAAAAAAGAATACATTCTGATTCAGATATTTCTGAATTGAAACCCATGTTGTAACAAAAGGAATCCTACGTCACAAAAATAAATTGAAAAATCGTTAGGAACTATAGATAGGAACAAGAAATAAAAAATATATAAAAATTGCAAATTAAATAAGCCAAAAAACAAAATATTCATCAACTTTTGTCAAAGCAAGTGACTTGACTCAGGGTCAAATGACTTTTCAGTACCCTGAATGAAAAGTATTTATCAAGAGATAAACTGTGACTCTTCAAGAAGCTCGGATTTACCTAAATTACTGCAACAAAAGTAGTTAGTTCAACTTATTATTGAAAACGAAGAGAAAAAATGTACAAACTTACGTCCTCAAATGCAAAGAAAGTTTCACTAAATATTTTAGGAATGTTTTAGAGTTCTCCTACAATGCGATATTAAAAATAAAAGCGGAAAAATAATAAAATCAACTCAAAGTACCAACAAAAAAAACCTTAGTTCGATATTTACAGAATAAATTCATTTTTTTATCCCAGGGACTTTCAAATAGTGAAACTTCATCAAGACAAAGCCACAAATCATACTACAATAAGTAACATTGCTTTTCTTGGAAAAATGATACATATATATCGTTTCTATATATTTCTGCGAAGTCCTTAGAAGTTTCATTACGGAATATTGTGCCTTTTGTGTTGGAAAAAAACTTTCTCTAATCACAAAACCTCTACGAATAATGGGCCTCTGAAAATAATAGAAGAGGAATGGAAATCAATAATCTTAGAAATTCCACTTATGTATAGTTATAGTCTAGAAAGAAGAACAACATATTGAACATTTATACGAGTAATATTTACATCTTGAATATTAATTAAAAGGCCTTAAAACCATTCTGAAAATGTAAATACCCTCCTTAATTTATTTTTATATAGACATGATAAATTTCCTTTTAATATCCTCAGAAAATTATCATTATAATTCAATGATCAATTTATGTCTGATTTTCAAATTCTTAAAAGATTATATAATAAAATAATATTCTAATTTCAGTTTGGAGTTTTATGATTATTTACTGTTAGGAAGCGTGCATGCCTCTTAGTTTTCCTGAATTATCTTTCACTTGTGATGTCTGATGATTTGAGCAGAAATTCCCAAGATAAAATTCAATTCTAAGCTTCTGCAATCCCTCTTATTTCTTAACACATGGCCATTTACTTAAATATAGATCCCGCTACCTGCGTCTGAGACCTCTTCTGAAATTTATTAGGTGTTAAAGCACTTTCCCAGACATACACCCTGCATAGTAATTGGTTTCGAGCCAAATTAGCAACCTGGACTTCTGATAAAAAATGATGCGTTTGCGTCTATTGGCGTTATTCTAAGCTTTTATTGTAAGGAAAACAACTTTCATAAAAATTCAGAGCAATGTCAGCTTTTTTGTTTCAAGAAAATTAGCAACACAAATGAAGGGTCGGCAACTACCTTTCTCAAATCTTTTTTTCTTTTCTCCCTTTATTTGCTTTTTTCTTTTTGAGAACCCTAAAAATCCACATTACTCTTCTGCTCCTAACAACCCTACGTAAAAAGAAATTTTTATTAGTCACATTAATGATTTTGAGTAACTTAAGAGTTAAATTTATTTTTAAGTTTGAATATCATTTGTAACTTTTGAGTATTATTTGCAAGATTCATATAAGGATATTTACTTTTTAATTACATTTTTCAATAATAGTAGTTGTTACACACCAAAACAAGTCAAAGCAGTATTAAAATAGTTTAGAATTAGCTATTGATAAAAGAAAATTATTCACCTCGAAAACAACGAATACGTTATGTATGAACATCATGGACATCGTTCGCCATACAGATCGTTGTGATGATGAAATGGAGCATGATTTCAATGTGACTCTGCGGCTTAGTTTTGAAACCGAGTTTTATAAAATTATTGAAGATAGATGAAATTTCATACTTGGATCTTGCCAAGTTTATTTTGATATTAGTTATTAAGATAGTTCATAGTGATTATAATGGATAACTTACAATAGATTGGATAGTATCAGCATTCGGCGCATGGTAGCAATATTTGATGTACTCAGTTCTACGTTCCATATGATCATGTGGAGTATCCCCTCATATTATCCTTGATTTTGAAAAAGCTGCTTCCACATGATTTCGATATTTGACAGTTTTCACTGCAATATTTTGCTGGCTTTGAGTTTGTTTCTGCATGGCCATAGAATATTTTCTGAACAGATGAATCTCATTTTCTTGTAGACGGTGTATGCTCACAAGTGACAAATTCGGGAAACCAGAAATTCAACTTTCCCACGTCCCATTGTAGTTAGCAACAGTAAAAGTAAAGGTGTGGGTTTACTGTATCATTTATTATTGGCCCATATTTCTTCGAGGAATTTAAGTTCGGTAGCATTCAGGATCAATCGGTAGAGATAGGAGTTAGTATTACAGAATAAAATTATTCCTGATCTACAAGCACGTTATTGTCTTTCATGCACAATACAGATTTTCCACACATTATTTTTCAGTTAAGGGCGTCTTCGAAAATCACTTCATGAAGAACGTGTCAACAGCCGCCACTTAAATGACATGTAGTTTCCCCGACACCCAGACCACAATCCCGAGGACTTTTGGTTTTGAGAGCATCTGAGACATCTAGTAAGTCGTGATTATCCAAGAATTTTGACCAGATCTTACAACTATAATCTTTCAAGAATATTTGCAAACAAGAAATGAAACAAAGAATGTCATAAGTTACCGTATATGGGCTATCATATTTCTTCGTTAATGTTGACACTACGAAGGCATTTTAGACGTGCGTGCAGAAATCCTCATGGGTAACAAGTAGCCCACTTGCATGATTTTCGATACAAATTTGGAACTCAGAGATTTTTTTGAAGGAAGGAAAACACTGCATTGAAACGGCAGTTTGAAAGTTTTTAAACAAACTGCTTTCCTAAGGTGAAAAACTTCTATTTACAGTTTTTTATAAGCAAAACTTTTAAATAAAATTTTTTTACGTTCGAGGTTCACTCAGAGAATTTTTTTCCATCTTACATTTAACATTGAGCATCTATATACAACATTTCTATTCGTACTTATTTTGGATTTTTTGTCATTTGTTTCATTCTAAAATTACTATTTTAATTGTATCATATTGTTGAATTTCTCGTTTCTTCTTGTGTTAGATGAATTAAAATGATAGCTAATTTAATCGAGATTCGGAAAAATAAAATAAAAAAAAAGGATACAACTTTACTCTCATGGATTTTAATATTCAAATGTGTGATATCAACTTTGTATAAACTGCTTTTATATAATGCTTTCATTCGTTTGTATAGCTTAGAAAACGAGAAAATGAACAGACGAAAGAAAACTGCTAAAAAATGTCTACCATGATCTTGCTATAAAAACTCTTCTGAATTCCTTATCAAAGTTATTCATTCCAATATTAGTAGTTCTCATTTTCAATCTTGGATAAAGCAGAATAATAAAGAAACTTCAAAAGTGCAATTGATTGAAAGAGGATTCAGGTGTTATTTTAATTTAGGTGCAGCTGAAAAAATCTTTATGGTTCTTTCTTTACAAAAGTTGATTTACAAAAAGTTGAAAAGATTTTTTTCTTTGAGGAAAGTGTTCTTGAAAACGATATATATATATATATATATATATGTTTCATTTTTTATTTACCGAAAAGAGGATTTTGGATTAATTTGTACTTGATAAAAATTTCGGTATTATTTAAAACTTTGTATTCGACAAAAATGATATTTTTTTGAATACGAGCAATAAACAGCAGACACTTCATATAGTTACTTGATCGAGTAAGGAAATTTACAGTTTAATAGTACAAGATCGAATGGAAGAAGATGTGTCATAAAACTTTATTTGATAAATAGCTGCCAAAATATTGAAAATATAAATATTATTTATTTCAAATAATAAATAATATTTATAAAATTTTGCAAAGAATAACTAACAATCTAAATTTATATAGAGCATAAAACATGAAATAATATTAGTAATACAGATATTCCATCAATTGCAATCTTATTTAGATAGTATTATAATATTCTTGAAACTTTGGTGATATTCAAAAGTTTTTTTTATTGATATAAACGATGAAAAATTAATGATTTTTTAAAAACTTATGCATCATTTTATATTTAAGTATTAATATTTTATAAGTGAGCAGTTATATGGTTACAGGGAGAATCAGTTTCTTTAATTAATTGTATGAAAACTTACAACTACACTTTTAAAGAAAAAAAAACTTCAAGTTTTTGATTTCATGTTTATTACCGAAAACTTCCTTATTTTAATTATGAGAAAAAGAAGTGAAAAGTTAGAATATGCAATAAATACTTATGATTTAGGGTTAAATGAAAATTTATAAATTATATTCTTTTAAAATGCTGTACTATATAATGAAATAAATATTTATTAATTTTTTGGAAGAAATGGATCAAAATTAGGCGATTATATATGTTTATAAAAAGGTGAGCTTATCTAGTTTATCTAACAACATGAAAACTACATTACTTTTACTGCACCATCCATTCGCTTGGAAAACAAATTATAATAGTGGATATTGTCTGAGTTATAAAATGAAACTTACACAACAACTGAGTTACGCAAGATAATGCATTCGACGATAAAAAATATTATCTAACTGAACAAATATCCTCCGCAACGTGACAATGTGATTAAATAGTTTTCTATCAAAGACTGAGCTTTGCAATATTTTCTTATGGGTAAAGCCTCTAACAAGATACAAAAATCAATTCTTGTTTGAATTTCGTTCCTTCATCAGTAGTAAATCACGATGCAGTTTGTTCGCAGAGCTCATTAAGAATAACTTATATGGAAAAAAGCCCGATTCTTTTTGTCAGAAGCCCCATTTCTCTTGGGAACTTGTTATGAAGAGAAAGCATCTTGCTCTAGATGATAATATTTTATTCGGTCCTTGGAAGCTAATAAAATTTAATGGCAATCAGAAAAGCTTGAAATTCAAGAGTTTAACTTTTGGTATTATCTAGAAAATATCTCGAGATGACATATTATCTCCAGATATTTATTGCGCTACATCTATATGACAAAAGAAAAAACTGAATTATTTTCCGAAGAAGAATTGAAATGCATATTATTTTCTCAAGATAGTGTAAGAGTGATGGATTATGCCTAAGCCTAAAAAGTGTACTTTAGGTCTTTTTACATTTTTGAAGTGCAGTTTAGAGATCGGTTATTTTCACCTCAGATAGAATTTGAATAACTGAGAAAAATTTCTTTAGAAAAAAAATATATTGATTATAGCATGCCTTGTATACTTTTATTTAATTTCAGTTGAAACAGAACATTAAATCGAAGATTTTATTCAACTTTTGAAAAATTCTATTGAAAGCATCACTTAAAGCCTGGATTTAAAAGCCAATATAAACTCAATTTAAAAATTATACTAAAAGGATTTTAGTCTAAAATGTTAATAATGTATTCCAGAATATTCCCTTACTATTCTTTACTTTTAAGACTGGACTGCACAATTTTACAAAGCCTTAGTTTTATATCTTCCCCCATTTATTGAAGATAAATGGATGAAGAGAAATCTAGATATAATTCAATAAATTCAATAATACGATATTTTAAAATAAATGGAACTTATTATTAAATTTTCTACCTTCTACTTCCAAAAAGTCAGGAGCAGGAAGATTTAATTCGAATAAAAATAATATTTTTGAAGTAGAAGCCCTTTTTAATATTCTGCCGAATATTTTTAAGGCCAAAAAGAAAAAAAAAAGCTATTTAAAGTTTCTTTAAATCCTTTTAAATAAGCTGCAATCAATTCTTGATGCTGAAACAGAATATTAAATTTTAAGACTCGAAAGAAAATGTAACTGAATTTTAAATGACATAAAAAAGTTAGTTTTAATCTTTTCAATAAAGGCACAAGCAAACATTTTCGCTACAGATATAAAATTTCTAAAAAAAAAAACAATTACTATGAAAGTATTTATGTTTTATGATTTTATTAACAGACAATACTAACGGATAAATTACGAAAAATGAATGAAAATTTTATTTTATAAACTATATGATTTCAATAACAGAATAAAATAAAATTACAATTCAAATAAATTATTAGAATAAATTATTATTACAATTAGAATAAAATAAAATAACAATTCGAATGATTGATAGAACTGGTTAATCTGAATAACTTACTTGATTAACCACTGCAATCGGAAATCGCATAAATTTATTTTGCATTAAAGCATATATGGACAAAGAGTATTATCATCAGCCGCCGTGAAATTAATTATTCAGAAACATAATTCTACGGGTAATTTAGACAACCATAAGTTTTATTTTTCATCAAACAAGTCTATTAATTAGGTCTCTTTTATCCAATGTTATGAATTGGGGCACCTAATAGGATTATTCCGCAATAATTTTGTGTTGACTTTTTGGCAGTGGAGAATAATATCAAACAAATTATTTTCTGAAATTATTTCTTATAAAATTTAAAATATTAAATTTAAAATGAGAATGTTTATACGATCAGTAAATTGTATTATGCGATATACGGGATGAGACACATATGACGAAAAAATTCTTTCTAAAATTTCCATAGGAAAAGCTGTTGGCCTAAGAGGTATACAATTAGACAATCCCTTGTTTAGTATCTGCTTACTAAATAAGGTTTTAAAAAGAATTTAATTAGCTTTATGTCAAAAATTAACCAAAAGGTTCCCATTTTTTCCCTCTAATATATAACATGTTATTACACTAGAACCCTTTTTAGGTTGGCCTAAAGTTCAAAATATAATCTTTTCAGTGTTATTAGTTTGATTTTTGACACATTTTTTCTTTTATTTTAGCAAATAAAAATGTCTTTAAGTATATTTTCATCAATACATTCCATACTTTGGATTCATAGCCATATATCTTGTGTTAATATTAAACATATTTTTTGTGTGCACATTATTTCTGCTACACATTTGAGATAAAATTTTAACACAAAACAACGTTGGACATATCGAGATTAAAACATTCTAATGCTAGAACTTTTCGGTCCACAAGTTTTAATTTCTATAAATTTTGTTATTTAGTGATATATTGCAATATTATACGAATATGTATTATTCACTTAAACACACATTTTATGGCTATTTTAAGACATAAAATTAAAATATAATAAAATGAAACACTGAAAAGGCATAGTTTTTAAACCAGTACTCTCATTTTTCTTCTTAGAATGAAATACCTTATGAAGGGGATGATGGACTCCATTAGATATTTTTGTGAATTATTCGTTTAGATTTATGAAATTTTGTATGCATTTGTATTAAAATATAAATAACTCCAATATCTTAAAAAACTTTTTAAAGCAAAATATATTATTCTTAAAAATTAAAAATATATATCATTTTTGAAAATTTCAAAATATTCCAAATTACATGATCTTTAATTTTTCCCAATTACTTTTTTATTAGCATACCTATAAAAATTTATTTGGAAAAAAACTGGGCAGAATTCGGCAATTTAAATTAAGATTTAATTTGTTAGAAATGTTGTTATTCCTGCTCACTGAATTTTTAAAAAGAATTTTGCGTTTTTTAAAATTAAAATTTAATTTTAACTATCAAAAGAATTCGAATTATAAAATGCATTCCAAAGTTTTCTTTTAATTTGTAACCGCAATTTTTATAAACAATTTTAAATAAATTCCTCAAAAATCAAGACATTTGGAGAATCTCGCAAAGACTTCAATGTAATTGCTTGGTCATTTTGATTAAAAAATTTCGTTAAATTCATATATATATTTCTCTAATTGGATGCATTAATATTATTAAACAATATATCTTATGGTGATACTTTAGTTGAATGTAAGCGTATTTTTCTATGATGAAACAACAAAAGGAATTAAACAAGTAAGGATATGCAGATATGGTTTTAAATTCGAATTAGGAATCAATTGGATAACTCGAAGCGCCGATTTCAATTATCGTAGCTCTTAAAAAATATTAATTTTTTTTGCTTTTTTTATATATTAGTGAGGTATTTTTTAGAAAAGTAAGGCTTCTAAAAATGTTAGACATGAACTTTTAACAATGCCTCGTATTTAAAACTAAATTTGAAATTCCTAGTTCACTAAAGTCAATTATAACAAAGAAATAACCGTTGGAAAGACAATATGTCTATTTGTCCTGTTTTGAGAAAAAAAAATATCACGAAGCCTAAACTCGCAAAAAAGGAAGAAAATTTTATTTTGAATAATTAACGCACGAATATAATTTCAGCTAATTAGTTTATAAATAAGGGAAGACCGTTTTTGTTTGTTTCAAGAAATTTATTTTATTTCTATGTCGTGTTTCCGATTGTGATGTAGTGGCATAAGATCTAGATTTGGTTATTTTATTATTAATTGGCTATGTATTAAATAATTAATTAAAAAAAGATATTGAAATAATGGCAAGAGAGTAAAACATACATTTTCGAAGAATAATTTGATATTTACAATCGAGAGGCTTATAGATAAAAATAATTAATCTTCTGGCCCTAAGAATATCAATTGAAATTTGCTGGCAAAAATGATTGTGTTTATGTAACTAAATGTTTCTGATTGTTAAAAATATCTGATAACAATCTAAATTAAAATTTCAGCTGATGGTTTGCTGTTGCTAATTTTCATCAATAAAGAAATTTTTTTGCAATCTTAAAATTGAAAAACAAACAAACACCTATTCAATTATTTCATTTTGATTATCCTGCTTTTTTCTTCTATAATTCATATTTTTTCATGGGTAGAATAATTTTCAAGTAAATAAATACTTTTAATTTTTTAGAGTGGCAATATGTATACAAAGATGCACAGTAACTTAAATTGCTGTTTTTGTTGTTGTAGATAAGTAGCAATTTGGTGGAAAATGGGCATAGTAAATAAAAATGGATATATATTTTTTCCACGATGTCAGGGGCAACAAACATATTGAAAGAAATTTTTTAAATATAACATATGCTATTTTAAGGGAATAGTATATTTTAGGAAAGTTCCTTTTTTAGTAAAAGACTTGATACAAATCTACAATTTGAATATATATGAAAATGTCCCAAATTTCATCCACATTTCGGGTCATGTAATGAGTTATTCCTCTCGCATACACACGAGCATACTGGTATATAAAAAGCCGTAAAAAAATCTTCGCTCCCAGGAAGGCATTGAAACTAATCAAAAGTTCTAGACGAAATCTTTTGATAAATTGATACTTTCTTTATACTTTCCGCAATAGAAAAGAGCAACAAAAATTACTAATTTGCAATTTGGTACCTTAAGTCCTTCATTAGGGATTTATAACAAGAATTTTAATTACGGATGAGAAATACATGTTGAGTTAGAAGTCAGGGTTACGATTAAGGGTTAAGATTAACAGTAAATGCTCATCTCAAAGAAGTTTAATTTTAAAGTAAAAAAATCTTTGGAAGGATTTTTTTTTCATTTAGAGTAAACATTTTTAATAAATTAGGAATGTTTCATTTTAGAAACTCCTTACATTATATTAAAATCTTTCTCTAGGGAAAATCTAATAAGTGAAAAAAAGTACAACTTTTGATTCGATTTTTTTAATATATATTTTTTATAACTTCCTCAATCTCTAAAGATGAAACTCTTTTTGAATAGTTTCCAGATAGTTTCTTTTATTTAAGTAGGTAATGAATCAATAAAACTACTTTTTGAATACATGCCTTTTTATTCTAATTATTTTCTTTTGAGTTTTTGATTCATTAAATCATTATGAATACTATAGGATTTTGAAATATATATTCGTAAAATTCAGAATCAGGTTATGCCAATCGCAAGGATTCAAAATTCAATAAAATTAATCTATTAACTGATTGTTTTGTTCCAAAAATATTCAGATAATATTATCACCGAGAACATACGTGCTAACTACACAATAGTTAGTTAGCACGTATGTTCTCGGCGATAGCGAGTTAGAAATAAATTACAAAATTATATCTTTGCAAACACGAAACAATTTTAAATAAAATCAAGTATGAAATAGAAAATAAAGGAAAGTAAGTTGGATAAAAACTGCAATTTTGAATTAATATTTGAGTAATTTTGAATATAATGCCAGCGTATTATTTGATACACTGATCCTTTTGCTTTTATGTTCTTACGGATGAGGTTGAATAAATGTATTTCATTTTTTTCAGTTTAGTAAAGGCCAAAATAAATGTTTTTCCAAACAAAAACATATATGAATACGGACCATTAATCGGCTTTACAGATATTTTACATCTTTCTCCTAAAATAAGGGAAATAGGATCTTCTATCTGCTTTCCTTTTTTTTTCATTGTGTAAAATAAGAATTAATATTTTTCGTGATTTTACTTAGTTTTACTTTTCTTACCTTTGCTGTAGCCCATAATTCTATCCAAAAACCATCAGCGAAGCTTCTTAGCGCTAATAATCTTATTAAGTTTGATATGTTCTTAGAGAAACAAATATAATATGCGATACAGTCATCGGTACGAACGACATACGGTTATGTGAGGCTTTATATATAATCAGTAAATTTCCTAATTTAGAGCGATAGATGGTCTACTCTAAGTTATAATTTAATACAACGGGAATAACTTGAGACATTTACTTTATGTAAAAATTAAAAATTATAAAAATTTTACGCATAATACTTTTTTCTGATCACACAAGTTCATGTCATGATCAGTTTTAGCAAGGCTATTATTACTGTTATAATACATTTTTTATTTATTTCGTTTATAAATTTATTTAAATCTTATTTAAAAGTGTTTTTGTGCTATAAGATCATTCTAAAGGGCAGGATTCAGAAGTTCATTTGGTGCGCAACAACGGGGAAGTTAATCTCATTAAACTAAACTTGACGATCAAAGCGAACTTTTATTACTAAACAACCACATAACACCGGAATAAAATTGCAGAAGCTAACAAAGTGTTTTAGGGATAATTTCTACTGAAAGTAATACTCTTAAATTAAAAAGATTTTCTTTTCATATATTTTTAAGTATTTTAACTGAAGGTGTATACTCTCACAATTTGGCATGCATCAAGCCACAGGATTGCTATATTAACCCTCTTAGTAGAAATTCATTTAAAGAAACACATTTTAACAGCAATACCTATGTATATGGTATAGAATGTGCCAAATTATATATAAAATTATGCCATTATAACAAATATTACAAAATATAATTCAAAATTCTGTTGTCTACAGCGTGAAGTGATTCGTTTCCCCTATAAAGCTTTCTACGTCCCATTCTAAAAATGCCTGTCTGTAAAAGGATTGGATTGATGTAATACTGGATTTCTGAGAGTCTATAGAATAAACTTTTGTGGAGATATTTATGAAGATCTAATAAGCTCGAAATAAATCTATTAAATGAAATTATAAAGTAAATATTCAATGTGCTATTGAATATTTCACGCTCTAAGCATTTTTAGTTTATCTCATTTCGAGTATTAATTTTGACATGAATATTATTCACAAAATGTAAAATTCCTCAAATTATTTTAAAGAATAAATCCCTTTCTTCATAATAAATACAATGGTTTTTTAATATATTAGGATAATTAGTAAAAATATCTGAAAAACCAAAAATCACGGCATTTTTTTTGTAAAATTGTGTTTTTTTTGTGGAGAAAATATTTAGGTATGAATTACATATTGATTGCATATGAATATTTTTCAGTCTCACATTCATCAGTGCCACCTCACAAAATTTTGGGGTATAGCAGGTTGTTATCCTAAGTCAACAATGTAAATAACAAAAAAATTACTAGATAATTAGTATGAGAGCAAATAGAAAAACGCTCCAATAGTTATAGATTTTTTTTGGTGTAAAATCGCATTTTTTTCACGAAGGACTACTATATAGATAAACTTAAAAATCAAAGCTTTATACTTATAAATAAATTTTAATCTAAATTGTTAAAGCTCTATCTGAGATACACGATATGATATTTTTATATATGCAAGAATTGCTTGTTTAAAATTATATTATAAACTTGTTGTGTATTTTTATGAAATCTAATTCTACTAATTTAAATATCCAATTATTTTTTAGTAATCCAAGATATTTTTCAAAATTATTGCCAAAATTATTGTATTTGAAATTGTATTATTATTGTATTTTCAAAATTATTGTATTTGAGACAGAATTAATGATCATTTGCTTCACTTGAAGCAACATTTCAAATTAATAATTTTTATTAGATTTATGCAATAATTTTATAATCTATTAATGAATACTTTTAAGTAGGGGCATATTTTCGAATAAGCAATGAAACTATGCAGCTGTCTAAGGCCATTCGGCTGCAGCGAACCGAAACAGAGTAATCTTTCTAATAGAGCCCCTTCGATTAAAGAGACGTCTCTAATTTATTTGTTAAAAAATTGAAAAAATTACAAATTCTGAGATAATAAAATATTAGGATAGTTAAAAAAATTTTCAATTTGCCTAGTTCCTATCTGTTTGATTTCTTCGATTAATTAGGACATATTTTATATATTAGAGAGTCTTACCTACAAATAGAAATGTCTTGCAATCACGAATACTAATAAATAAATAAAATATACATTTTCAGCAATTTATTAAAATAAAAATATAAAATAAATCATTGATAAGATTTTAAATTACTAATGTGCTAAAACACGAAACTAAATTTGCTAATTTATTAAAAGAGGGTCTTCTTAATATGCATTACCTAGGGTGAGAAAAATTCTTAAACCCGACGTTGCTTTTACGCATTCATAGAAAGAATAAAGAAAAAGATTAAAATGAAATCTGCTATGCATATTTCAATATGTCATGTCAGAATATCATTTCTTGAACTGCCAAGCACCACGTACTCGTACAAGTTAAACTATGTTTTTATTTATTTTAATTGTTTCCTTGAAGGAGTCACTTTAGTATTGCAAACGATTCAAAAAACTTTGTCACGCATTTATCGTTAAAAAAAATATCACATTTCCTATTTGTTTCATTTCATATAATCACGAGCTGAAAATTACATTTTTCTAGGTTTTATTTACTGTAGTAATTAACTTATTTTTTTAATCATAATTTTTGTAAATTCAATGGCAGTACGGTATTAAAAGCTGCATTTTTGAGATGTTCGAGCAGATAATAAAATTTCAATTTTTCGCCTACGGATTTTTGTTGACGCCAAAAACCCCATGCTCAAAATAACATCATGTTCTGACTTAATAATAAAAATTCTTTGTCCGTTATACATCAGTGAACAGAAGTATTCATGAGCACCTACAATATTAAAAAAAAGTTTCTCACTTACTTCATCACAGGCAGCGCATCTGGGTTTGATTTGTTCGGCGAAATGCCTTTCGCAGTACAGTTTTCTGTCTTTAACACAGTGCGTGAGGTCGACTAGTAATTCATCACAGGTGCTGCACACAAAACATGCGGGATGCCAGCAAATGGACTCCCCGAATTTCGGTGCGATGACTGCAACGTCTCCTTTTAACATCGTCCCTCGACACTTCGCACATTCCTGCCACATAAAAAAAACACGTTGATTAATAAGTAAGAAATCCGCGGAAGTGATCTTTGAAAAAACTTTCTCGTATTTTTTAATAAAAGTTTATCCCCCCTTCTATACCATAAAATTGATTTCGGGAAAAGCCGTGAAGTCACGGCTACTCTGTTTTTTATTTTCACGCGTGAGAGTTGTGCCTTTCGAAACATAGTAAATAAAACTGGTCTTACCGTATTGACTGCACATTTTTGATGTATATTAATTACGATGGATCTCCTTCTGGTATGAATCTAGAGTTTTTATTGTATCAAACATGCTATGTTTGCTGGTTAAACGCTTAATCGCAGAAAACGAAATATGAACTTCATTTTTTCATCGATTGATAAAACCGAAAATTAACCAAGAATTACAGCTGTATTCACAAGAATAGATAACAAATTTCAATTATTTAAACCACTGCGTTTTTGAGCTATTGCGTTTATATGTATGCAAAACAGACAGTCAAACCTTTGATAAATTTGCTTTCAATTTTTATGCAGTTATACAAGATAGTTGGTTTTTGCTCTCCTGGTGGGCATAGTTAAGTGTGGCATTGGATTATCTTAACTCCGATTTCGAGACGTATCTCTTATGGGAAGGATTGTACCGTTGCCGATGATTACCTTTAGGTATAACCATTCTTGCTTCAACGCTATTGTGACGACAGTCATTCATTTTCCTGGATTCCGTAAGGTGCGGAGATCTTGATGCGGTTTGCAGGTTCACTATATTTATATGATTTCAATTACACATTGTCTTTTAATGGATGTGTTCATCAATTTTTATTTTCTATTTTTTAACATTCAAAAACTGGGGGGTAGCTTTGTGATACACTTTTAAAAGAATATGGAAAGTTTTACTGAAATGTTTTTGAAATCTAATTTAGACCTGATGTCGTTATTGCTCAGAACCATAATCCAAATCTCCCAACTAGAAATTAAATAATATTATGGGTACAAAATGAATTATCAAAAGTAAAACAAGATATTTGGATATAAAGTCACTTTTAAACAATTTTCTCATTGGCAGATAGTTGCGATCTTTCTGTAACTAATTAAGTCAACTATGTATGGGGTTAATTCAAAACTTTTAATTATTTTGCCACTTCAATCTTCTGTATAGTTCAAAGTTTCAAAGCTCATATAAATGGAATGCAATTGAGGGAAGGGATTTTACAGTATGTATCTATTTGAAAAGGATTTTCTGAAATAAAATTTGACTAGTCATGAAAAAAGTATTTCCTTTTTATATAAAAAAGTAAAACTTTCTCGGTGGCAAAAGAAAATTTGAGGAATTGAAGTTATTAGTGGGATTAAAATTTGAGTTAATTAATGAATCATTGGAATAGGATAACGATAAGAATTCCATATGAAATTCCTAAGACGTTTACAAGTTTAAATCTGATTTTTTCTTAATGTGTTTTCTTTTGAAAACTTATAAATTTTACCGAGATAAAAAAGATTTTTTTAATTTCTTGATTAGTTTTAGAATATTTAAAAGTTTTCATTAATGTATTATTTTATTCCTTAAAAAGTCCTTCAATAAATCAATTCACTTATACCCTATGAGAAAACAGAGATTTGCGCACAGCAAACGTGCCATCAAATATAGATAGATTTTTCCAAGATTTAATTCTACATTTATTTCCGGTGCTTTAAAATAGATTTGAACAACAGAAACTATACTACCTTGTACTAGATGAATCACGTTAGTTAAGCAAAATCTAGATAAAATATTACAGCTAACTGCACCGCTAATTTCTGGAAGATTTGCTGAATATTTATAAAATATATCATTTGAACTCAAAAAGTACTTTCTAGTTTTTTAAACAAGTCATTATATAATGCCATGATTTGAGTTTGGCTCTACTTTCAAGCTTAGTATTTTACATTAAGGTAGCATAATCTTATTTAGCAAAATTCTTCATTTATGCAAAAGGTCGCGCATCTAATTTTAGAAGTAAATTAATACTTTATTGATTAATTTATATATTTTATCGAAGTAATTAGTTAAAAAAATTTCTAAAGAAAGTATTTCGTCACTTTTAATGACGTTTGTATTAAATTCAGAACTATATATTGAACAATTTGAAGAGATTCAATGAAAATTATCACGAATATATCACAAATTTTTAGATAATAATGGGAGCTTAAATTCCTTGACACATTCCAGTATAGCATAATCAATTCTACCCAAAACATTGATAAGATATTTTTTCGAATGGAGCTATTTATTACATTAAAGTAGATTACTTTGTTAGTTTCTGGATCACATATAAAAATCAATTTATTATTTTTTAGGAAACATATTACAAATAAAAGGGAGACTACTCGCAGAACAGGCAGATTTTCAAATGGTAGAACTAATTGTTTTTAATTACTTACTGCTATTTATACATACTTTATTTATAAAAGATAATTCTATATTTAATCTCTATATTTTTTTATTAAGAAACAATTAGTTCACTGGTATGTAAAGAAAAGTCATATAATATTCTCAATTGTATTTTTGATAAGAATTTATCTTCAATCTTCGCAAATTGCTTCTTAAGATTTTATTTCTTCTAAAATACAAAAAATAAAATTAATAAAAATTCTTATCATTAATAAAAATATAATTTTTATGGGTAAGCTTAAAAATCAATTATCAAATAGTAACTTCCTCATCATCACCGAATCTTCGCGTCGTCATTAATTTCACTAACCTTCTAGTAACAGAATTTTCAATCTAATTATAATTGAATTACTGAGACGGGCAATTTTGAGCTAAAGGGTTAGATTTATTACCAAGTTTCCGGTTGGTAAATTGAGCAACATGCAAGCATAATTAAATTAAACCTAGTTAGCTTATTATAAGATCCTATAACATATAATAAAACTAATTATTGCAAGTTATAATATTTTCTGTAGCAACCTTGTTTTGAATTAAGTTAATTTATAAAGTTTCTGTAGCATTCTTATCTTAAATTAAGTAGGTTTATAATATTGTATGTAGTATGCTCAATTTAATACAAATTTTAAACCGCGAATCTTTACCTCATAAATATTTAAAACCCATTGATATAAAAACTTCTCATTCATGAAGTCTAAAGATAATATATCAGACTCTATTGGTTAGTTTGTATAAAGGCATCTGATATAAAATTAATAAATTAAGGCTAATATAATTAATTGAAACAATAAAATATTTTTGATTGAAATATTATATATCTGTTTCATATTATGAAAAAAATATTTTTTTCTTATTATAGTGAGAGACAGAAAGAGGGAAAAATTCAATTGAGATTTTTACACTGAATGATCTAGATTATGTGGTACAACTAATAATGGTATAAAATTGATAAAACAAATATAATATTTATTTTTTAATCCTGCTAAAATAATTTAACTTTTCACAAATTGTAATTTTTTTATTTATTCAACTTTCGTTAATAAAATTCTGTACCGTTAGTGAGGTTCATTTAAAATGATAAAAACTTAAAAGAAATTAAATTATAATGAAAAAGGAATAAATTAATTTAAAATAAAATAAAAGTTACCAAGAATAACAAGAAAGATATCCAAAAGTATTAAAATAAAAGGAGCATATTTGATAAAATTCTCCATAACCAAATCTAAAACCAGGGAGTGTTGAAAATTTTATGATTTTTTTAAAAGATATATTTTAAACCGACTTTCTTTGAAATCCTACCATATATTTTACAAAATATTGAACACAATTTTTTTTATTATTGTTTACATTTCAAGTCGCTAATTTAGTTAAAAATGAATTAATTATTTATGAAGCATTGCTTTTCAATAAAAGGAAGCCGTTAAATAGAGAATACATAAAGATTTTCTTCCCAGCAATAGGAACTATTGCCGAAAGGTTAAGGTTAGTTTGGGCAATAGTACTTCCTTTTCAGCATTAGTATAGCAACAGTTAGAAAGTAACTTTTAAAAAGGGCAAGTCTTAAGCAATTGTTGGAAAATAATTCTAAGATAATGTTGTATTGCTTCCTTCCCAACAACAGAAAAGTTAGTACTAAAAGGATTTTACACAGAATTGTCATGCTTCTTTCTCAACACACGCATAGCTACTTTTCCATAAAGTAGCTTATACAGTACATAAAGGCATATTAAGGAGTTATCACAAACGGCTACACCAACACATTACAAAGGCGCATGAAAGAAACTAAATGACCAGAAAGCCGCAACTATATTGAAAGGAACTAAGGTTGAGTCCAAATGGCCGTCATCGACCAAGGTGTAACCCCTCCAGAAGGAGGTATATGCTGTTATTGGTCGGAAGTAAACGACCTCACACCATTTGCCAACTTACCACGACAGGGAGAACCAGCTACCGTACCGGATGCTTCTCCTCCCCTTTGTCTGCGGTGTCCTCTGGTGGTATTGTATAAAGCACAGCATACAGGGATAGAAAATTACTATTCACACTTTTCTAGAATCTTCCGTAGACTTTTTTTGAGACAATTGTCAAATTTTGTAACATAAAAACTGTACCAAAAATATTAAAGTTTAAAGAAATAAGAAAGTAAAAAACCTTTAAAGAGTTATTTATTACAATTACAGATAGGCTAAAATATCAAATAAGGATTTATGACTTTTCTCCTAAAAATGATCTATGAATTTCCAAAAATGAATACCCCAATTTCTGTAATAAAGGAAAAAAGTCTTAGTCGAAATAAACTTATTATTTTATCTTACTTAATAATCCAAAACTCATTTATTTAATAATCTTGCAGTTTTAAAAGAGAAATGACGGATAACATCGAAAGAGATTTGTATCTATTTGTACAAACACTTACTTGGAAATTCATCAATATCCAGTCATCAATCTTATGATTAGGATTATTTAAATTTACTTGTTAAATTAGGATTGGAATAAATAAACGATAAACTGGGCACAAATTACGACACAAATAATCATCTAATCCTTTAATAATTTGTCCATTCCAATTCCATAGGAATTGAAGAATTGCCAGGTAAAAGAAAATGGTTAACATGCTATTTATTCTTTATGCACAAATGACGTCAAGAAATCAAGATTATAGATTTTAAATAAAAAAATAATAATGTAATGTTTTCAAATATATGTAATGTAATTGCCATATATTACTTTATCTGAATTATTTTGATGATTTCTTTATTTAAATATATTCGTCATAAAAGGTGTAGCATTTCTTTGTTGTTGTTGTTGCGTGCGAAGCTTCAAGTCTTACTCACCTTTGGCTTGTCGAGGTATTCTCTGACGTAAGCTATATCGAGTGATAATTCATTCCTCATATTTACAAAATCTTCGAAAGACTTCTGATGCATTTTGTCTATATAGCGGCAGTAAGCGAGGGCTAAGTCTTGTTTGGGAAGCTGAAGAACCAGCTGCTTTTCTCGGTACTGTTCCCCAGGTGACTTCCATCTTGGAACTTTGTTATTGGGAAGCTGGGCAAAATATTCATCTATCTGAAATAGTTGGAAAATATTTATACACCTGTTAACAAATATCGATTGGTGAAATTAATTCTAAACTAAAGATTTAAATTTTGAGAAATCTATCCGTTTAACTTGTGAAGTGGAGCTGAAAAATGCGCTTATCCACGTCATTATGTCTTATAATTTTACTTTCATATAGCAAATTAAATGAAACCGATGGTAGCACAAGAGTGAATCATCGCTGCTTTGAACTATGCAAGCTTTTAACTTCTTTTTCATAAGAGTTTTCATTTTCTGCTAGATGAGCATTCGATTATATTTCGAAGCAGAATCTATATATTTGCTTGGCATACAATTTTTTCACTTTCTGATGATTACACTTTGTGATTTCTAAACAATATTATTCCCGCTTTCAATATCAATTATAGGCTCTTTTTTTGAAAAAATTTGCAGAAATCACGAGAATAAATAGAAAATAACACACACTGAAATTAACAGTTAATATGGGTTTAGAATATTTTTTTTCTAAAATTTATAAGCATTTCTCATTTCTATAGCCAACATCTGACTGAAAATTTATGATAATTAGTAAAAATAACTTCTTCGACATCAAAATGACACTTTTCCAACTTCTGAATAAATTTTGTCCTAATTTAATCACTGCAATGGAGAACATAAATTTACTGATAAACTTAATATTTTGAAATAATTATTTACAGAATTTACTACTCAACAATTCTTTATTATATGGCCTTTTAGACTATACATACTGTTTTTTTTTGGCCTTTTAGGCTGTACTGCATGTATTTTAGACTTTAAACTGGTAAGAAATGCCTTCTGTTTATAATTTTTCACTTACTTTATCTGCAGGTAAACCTGGAGGCGTCCAAGCATAAATTTTATGAGGTTCTTTTTGATTTTCTTTGCAAGAGCACGGAGAATCTGGGCTTATTCCCAATCTGTTTTGTATTTGTAGCAGATTTTCTTCAATTACTGTGTGGTTTTGTACTTTACAATTTTTACAAGGTTTTCTAGAAATATAAGAGATGTCAGAATGAAAGAAAGATAATTCAGAATATCAAGTTGTTTAAATATAATAAAAATGAACATTTTTACACATATTCCTAAATTTTGCAATCAGTATTATTCAAAAACATTAAATAGTAATTTAATTCAATGAAATCATAAAAAAATGAGAAATCACCTTTCAGGGTTATTTTACATTTCATATAATATTTAGATGCATATATTTCATCCAAGTAATAATTATATCTCAAAGCATTTAACTATTTCGAAAATTGCATTGCATCATTTGATATGAAAATATTATTGAGTAAAATTCCCCTAACATGGTAAAAATTGTTTATAGCTTTATTACCAAAATAGTTTTATCATTTTATTCTTACATAGAAAAAAATATTTCATGCCACTTATTTATTTTCTTCGTCAAAAAAATCTGCATTTCTTCCTTATATTTTTTTCTGTACAAGGAAAGATGACATAATACTAAGAGAAAAACAAAGCGAGAATAAAAGTGGGAAATACCTTTAAATATATGAGAAAGAATAAACCTTAACTCATTTTTTTTCGTTGAAGGATTTCAGAAATATTTAAAATAGGCATAAAAACTGACATAAGTTATTCTGGACAATACCCAGTAAACTAAGTTTTTTTTTACTGCTTTAATACTAGTTTGAAGCATATATTATTAGAAAAGAAAGATTAATCATCTTCATTAAAATCAATCATACCCTTTTTTGTAATTTTTGGATTGTCTCTGTGGCTGTATGGTGTGAAAACAATCAGCAGACCTCAATTAGGAACAACGGCGACGTTTATTGATATGTCTAACTTTGTCTAATAACTACAAAGACGACAAATATACAGCTGAGATGAACACAGGATATCACACTTCAAGAAACAGTAGCCCACAAGTAGTAATTGGTAGTGATAACAACCACAACACACAAAGTGGTCAGACAAAATTCAGCAGGAAGAGGAAATCTATGCAACTTCACCTTACGGTCTCTCCAGACGTCTGAAATTCTCCACTGTCTCCTCACTTTAACTACATCCAACTGCCGACACACTACTACACGACTAACAATTCCACACATGATTCGATGCTGCTTCCACAATAGATACCAGGAATCGGCACCCAGCTCAGTTCAGCAATCGCGTCAGCTCCACACAACGCTTGTTTTTTGTCGCTTCGTTATCCTGTCGACGACTCGATACATATTTACGACTCCGACTCTGGTTGACTGCAGTTTGAGACTGCCGGCTTTTCAGAGTTCTCGGGAGGCGATGCAAGAAGATTCTGAACCAATCAGGTGTATCTCAGTCCCCATTAGACGAATCTGTAAAATTCTCGAAGTTCCCAATAATATAAATATCTATTTCGTCGTCAAGTTGTCAAATGACTGCCATGTTTTTGGCCGTGATCTGAGGTCACTGACGCGGCACCCGATCAGCCCCCAACAAAACTTATCGTAAAAAGGTCCAGTGATTGAACCATCCGTGCTGGGAAGCAACTTTACAAGTTAGTAACAATAATGAATACTTTACTCTCTAAAATGCACCATATAAGAAGATGAATCAAAATTCATTTTGCCTGCTAAACGAGCAAAAAACTGATTAAAGAAACAACAATAAACTAAGCTTAACATATAATCTATCACAATTTTAGCGCAATTTCTGTTAATTAAGATCTTATACTTTTGTTTCACATTGTTAAGAAGCAATAAACAGTAGGTGTTAGAAGCTTATAACTAATATTCAGAATGAGTTAACTCTGAGAATATTTTGCAATTTATACGAAATTTGAGAATATAAATAAAAATATTTGGAAACAAAAAACGCGACAAACGGAGGATATTTAAAGGAAGATTCATGAAAATTGTTAAAAAAGAATGTATAAAATTAATTGGCAAATAATACGGAGAGATAGTTTACATTAACATATTTGAACAACTAGTAATAAGAAAATGCGTTATTTTCAAAGCAAAAAATGCTTTTCAGATCAAATTTTTTAAAATTAAAAAGTTGGTCAGTTTAAAAAACATTTGCCTTCTTCCATTAACGAATTGAAATACTAAGTTTTCTATCATCACATGGGAAATCATAAAATTGAAGACAGAGACAAAAATTATAAAAATAATTTAAGTAACCATCAAATATTCCCTTTTTATTTATAAACATATTTTGATAAATATCTCGTATGAGTTATGATAAAATTTCGCATTACTTATTTATTGAAGTTCGAAACTCAGTACTTCAACAAAAAGATAAGGAAGTTGGGAGCTTCTTAAACGAGTCTTCTCTTTGTCGGGAGCAATGAAACAATACCATATATCAGCCGTGTCGCGAGTTTTGACACATTAGCGTATCATCAAATGCAATCCCATCTGGTGAAACCAATTATCCATTGCAATAAAACATACTGCACTGATTTCTCAATGTCAAACTTCTCCTTTGAAAGGTTATGCAAATATTGCCACTCTCAACTAGACATGAAAGGACTTATTGTGTATCTTAGGATGATGCAATTCTGATTCATCTTATACAGATGGATTTCTTTTCCCGCTGTTTATCTGAATAGACATGAATCATATTAAAATATTGTTGCTTAGAGTAAAACGCAAAACGCAATTACGATCTATTGCATTGCTAGAAATATTTTTTAATAATGTCAGAGACAATATATATATCTGTGATTAATTAAAATGTAGTGACCAAATGATCAGATATTTAGAAATAGACTTGCAGTCCCGGTTTTGATTATTTATTCTGAAGGAAAAATCCTAATTTGAATAAAAAATATTCAAAATTTCACGTTTTTACAAATATTTGATATTTAAAAAAGTTGAACCAGAATTAATGATTAAGGAGATTATAAAAAAGTTATTACAAAAAATAATGTAAATGTATTATACGTAGAATATAATGATCTTATATTGATTGAAGAGAGTCGAAAACTTTTTTCCTAAAGTGATTTGGTGTCTGGTTAGTTAGGACTATCTTAATTTTAACTTCATGTGTTGGATTTAAGATGTGCTCTGAATTTAAATTCAATGTCTCGAACGTGAAATTAATTAAATTATTTTTTTTGAAATATTTATTTCACATTAAAAAAGTTTAAATTTAATAAAAATAAATTTTTTAAATTTCTATTGTATACTAAACGCTCATCCAAATCTAACTAATGTGCATGAATAAGCCTGAAAAATCGAGTTCATAAAAATAATCATATGCTTATTTTCAATTTCTGTTTCTTCGGCTGTCTTCGAGTTTTCAATACGTAAATATTTTATTGTTATTTATTTATTTCGGGAATTATGTACAGTAAATTTCTCCTGCTCTTTCAGTCTGAAATCTGGAACAAACCAATTACCAGAATTTTAAAGCTAGAATACCAGAAAGTATGAGTAACATAATTAATAAAAAAATGTATGTCAGAAATTAAAAGTGAACACATCATAAACAGATAATTTTGTTAATGTTTAAAGTTTTAAGACATTATTTAAAAACAAAAATAGTGCTGATTTCCTAAGGCCCATAATAGGTTTAATCTACATTTATTTTCGAAGTTTAGATTTCTGAAACCTTGAGTATAATGTTTAGGTATAATGACAGTATAAAAACTATAGCAGGTAGTACCATTTTCCCAAGAACTGCTGCAAGCTATATAGTATCATTATAAAATCAGATGTTACTCATTTACAGATATTTTTATTTCATTATTTATTTTATATACATTACCATTTGATTGTAAAAAAGTGGATAAAATTATACCTATCAAATCAAATGACATCTTGATGTTATTTGGTTAAATATGGCATTAAATTAAAAAGAAATATTTTCTAAACTTAAAGCTTTGCAATATTATTTGAAATGGCTGTATTTATTAATATTGCTCAATAAATGTAATTTAGCAGGTGATTTGAGATATATATGTAATCTTTAACATTAACTAAGCACAATTCTTTAAAATTACTTGAAGGTATTAAATATATACTCATTGTGATATTTTCTACCGATTACTTACTCAATTTCAATTGTTCAAAATGGAAATCATGCAAATATTCTCATTTTCTTGAAAAGAAATAATAAAATAATACGAAAAGAAAATCTGAGAAAATAATAAAATAAAAGCAAAAAAAGGAAATTAATCAATAATTTAGAAAATATAAGCAATAATCCCAACAATAATGAAATCAATTGTTCACAAAAAATCACCAGAGAAAATGAGGGAAAAAATGAAATTAAAAAATTGAGCATTTAGATTTAAAAGGAAAAAGATTAAAAAAGAACGTCAATATAAGCTGTCTAAGAAAAAGTTAATGCTATTTTTAGCAATAGTAAAGTTCCCGATTTTAATAACTAATCCCCAAATGGCAAACAAATAACGAAGAGAAACTGAAAACATTAAACTTTAAAGACATACTTGAGACATCTTGATGGCGATATATTTAAACAAGTGTGGTTGACTCACACAAAACGGCCAATAAATAGCCTCTCTCAAGATCAAAAAGAGTTGAAGAATTGCTCTTGCATTGTTTTCTTTCCTTGTTTATTCTACTTTCTCCTAGATGTGTGCCTCGCAGATCTCCACAGGGAGTCAGGAAATGTCTCTTGATTTAATCGAGCATAAAATTTTTTTCTCTTGCAGATGACTTGCAGGATTACGGCTGAGACTGATTTGCTTTAAACAAATGCCAAGGTCTCCCGTGAGGGAAATGTGTCACGACAGTAAGCGATATTTGAGGAATGCGTCTTAAGATGTCAAAGTAATGTCGTGACGGACTCATTTCTGGTAGGTATCGCGTGTCTTCGCTGCTTTTTCTTGACGCTCAAGATAATGGTGAGTTGGGGAATGTGACAGAGCGTTTTCACGGATATTGCACTAAAACAAAAAGCTTTGTAGAGTAACTCTGCAATTAACTTAGAGATGGGTATATAGACCTCTGGGTAGTGGATTTGTAACATTTTGAATTGCTTATAATTATTAATGTTTTTTTGCATTACATATATTAAGTGTTAAATATTTACCTTTAAAGGTACTTTAAAATTGTTTAATAACTTATTTGAAATAATAAAATTGTTTAATAACTTATTTGAAATAATAAAATCTTAAAATTCATTGTCTTATACAGGGTGATCTTAAAGTCCATTTAAAACCTGTAAATTTAAAATGGCGTCTCGTATAGCCGAGGAAATAACATTAATTTATAGTAAAATGACTATATCGAATTTATTGAGGCAAATTACAGCACCCCTAGTAGTAAAATAAGGAAGACAGAAACAAACTAACTAAAAAAATAAAATAAAAACAGTTAAAAAAAGCTTATTTAGAAAACTGTACTTTATACATATTAAAATTATGAAAAGAAATATCATAGACTTATCAGTAGAATTCGCGAGGATTAAAATTATTAACTTTTTCTGACTTGGAAATGGGTTCGTTAAAAACTGGAAAACGTATTCACTCACTTGAGGATGGGTATACAAGACGATACTTTTTTTCAGTTTAAGTAGAATCCTTTTTCAAGTCATGGAGAGCTCATAATTTTAAATACAATTATCTTCATAGATTTTACAGATAAACTTTTTCCGTGTTTTATTAACTGTGTTTTTACTATCGTATAATGGGTAGAAGTGTGTTTGTAAAGAAAAGTTAAGAATTCTTGTTAACAGTTGTTAGAGAATTAAAATTGAGATAAAAACCGACCAAAAAGTATTATTTTTTTAAAACTATACGCATTACCTGAAACATCTGATTTTGGAATTGAAAATATCATATATATACTTAGAATGCACATCGATAACTTAAAAAAATCATTAGAAAACTGATATTGTAATTTACTTTTATATTCTATGGCAATCAGTAACAATAAAATATCGAATATTTACAAATTTTAAAACATTCAGTTTAATAATAATAATTCAGTTTAATAATTTTAATAAAAATTCTTAGCTGATTTCGAAACGTAATTTGTACTTTTGTCAAATTATTTATAATAGTCAACTTTTTTGCAAAAGTATAACATCTGCCACAAAATAAAATGCTAAATATTCAATGTATCATTAGTTACTAAAAGACATGTTAAAACAAAAATCGGCAATTAATTACCAAACGATCGTCATAATGTGTGTCAGACTATCGAATAAATTAGGTTTCATTATATTATATTATATATATATATATATAAAATTGAAACATTTGGTCTTTTGAATTTCTTTTCTTTAATCAAGTTTATATTTTAAATACATATTTGCGAAAAAGTGTTTCCTTGTCTTTCTTTTCAGATACATTCAAACATGCTAAAATTCTCCTTTAAGCTGATTTTTAAGCACTAAAAGATCAAATAAGAATAATTTTTTTTGCATTATCTTTTTTTATCTAATATATTACAATTAGTAATTACAAAAAGTTAAGGAATAAAAGATTTGTAAAAAGACATAAGCGTAAGAAATAAAAGTAAATTGAAAATGATTTGAAAATGAAGAATTAAAAATGACAAAGGCCATCTAATTTTCATAATTTTTCTCTCTTTTTTTTGTATTGCATTTGCTGAAGAGCAAAACATTAACGAATTGTAAAGCTCTGTTGTAAAGGGAATTACACGTTTAAAATATTTATTATATTAATAAGTGTCACTAAAAATAGCTATTTTCGTCTTTCAGGCAAAGTATTTCTGTAGTTGTATATACAGGGTGATTCAAAATTTATCGTTCAAATTTCCTCGAGGGTTTTATATATATATATATACATCTTGATGATACTTAATTTCAAGCTACCTCGCAATTTAACATGTTTAAAATTAGTCGAAAACGTTAAATTGATGTTGTAGGCACTAAATAAAGATTCAATATCCAGGAGAAAAAATGTAACTGTACCTAATTTTTGATGCAGTATATTAAGTATAATACATTTCAGTCGAACAATAATATCGGATTTCAATTCAGAGTTCATAATTTTTATGTGTGAATTTGGAGACTACGCAGACGTTTGTAAGCAGATTAAATATGTTTATGAAATGATCAACTTAATTTTAATTTTCGATGAAATATTGAAAAGAATATTTGTTTTGAATTCGAGATGTGAATTCGAAAGGAATTATCTGGAATAAGACGAAATTTTTTAGCAAACTATACAGATGCATTTTTTTATAAAGAAGAATGAAAATTATGTCATTGATGTACCATTTGAATTAATAGAATTTAGTATTGCATTGGCCAAATCAAGACATTTTTTATAATTTCCTGTGAAAATTTTTTGAATCATCAATCTTTTATCTATTAAGCTAAGAAAGTAAAAAAAAAACAGAAATACCATACAGAAAAATTGGAAATATATGCTATATTGATAAACTAATCACTTCAAGCATCTAGCTGGTTTACCAGACGTATTGGTCATACTTATTTTCAGATGAATCATAGATATAACTTCGTGACCATGATTCCGCGAAATCGTCAGGCATTAAAGCCGTGTAGTTTTAATTGCCTTACTTAAGTTTTGTTTATTGCGTACATGAACTTTTCTAATAGAAACAACTCATAATGTCAAAGAGCTGTTAAAAAGTAATTGTGCGGTTTATCCATTTTCTAAATTTCGAGATATTATAACAACTTTTTATATGTCTTGCAAACTACACAGATATTAACTGATCCTTTTTCTTTAAACTTTCAACAATGTGAAAAATCACGCGATTAAATATTTGCTGAAGCAATGAAGGTGATTCGAATTTCAGGGCAATAATATAATCTATTGTCGAAAATCAAGGATTTTTTTTAAAAAAAAAATAGCAAATTGCAGCAAAACTTTGAATTATTAATAAACTGGCATCATTATAAATGCTATTTTTTGTATTCTATAACGGCATAAAATTCATATTTGTGCAGTAATATTTTCGGAAGTTATCGAGGAAAAATTCCAAAATGCAGCTTAATTTTTAATTTATAGAAATTCTAATTAAAATTCAATTTTTTTTACAAAATTCGCATTTCAACTCTAAAAGGCAGACATGTTCCAAATTTGTTAGATTTAGATAAAATGGTCTGAGCTGAAGAGCGTCAACAACGTAGAGGCCGACAGATAGAGATTTCATGTCAGAGAAAGATTGAAGGTCATTCTTTAATTCATGAATACACTGTATCTTGTTATATCACCCCCCCCCTTTCCGGGAAAGAGCGACAATATGAAAGCTAAAGATGATATAAAGTTTTTTGAGCTTATGAGCTAACAAGTAAATAATTCAATAATTATTTGTTATTTTCCTATTATGTATTATGTGTAGGTAGTTTATTTATTTTACAGTCATTCCAGTTTCTTCAAAAAAGAGATGAGACTTCGATCTAATGCGGGTATAGTATTTTTACAACACTTTTCCAAGATCTGCTAAAATTATTCACTTTTGTAACTATTTTTCTTCCACTTTTATACGTCGGATTTTTTTTTTGAGTTCACGAGGTTTTGTTTTGTTTTTTATGTATGAGCTTTATACTAATTTACAACTAATTTTATTCCAGAATATTTTAAGTTAAAAATGATTACAAATGAGGAGAGGTATAAATACAATTACACACACACACACACACACACACACACACACACACACACACACA
>JAOUZG010040590.1:379197-400519 GCA_026289955.1 Argiope argentata
ACACACACACACACACACACACACACACACACACACACACCGCCTTTGTTATTAGTGCCTATTTTAAATGAATACTTTGGCTAAGAAAAGGTTATTTATACTTCTTTATGTTATATCTGCTTATATTTATGATGCGATTCTAAACTGATACGTAAAATACTGTCGCTGAATGTATAGACAATTCAGCAGTACATTATCTCATCAGTAAAAGCCCTTTTTATAACGTTTGAAACTTAATAGCTGATGATTTGCATAAACTAAAGAATGGTTACTTTAAAATAAATAAATGATATTTCTGTTTTTTAAATACCTTTGATAAGTTTAAATACTATTCCTTGGTGTATGTCGGGCCCTGTTTTTATATTCTGAATTATTTACATTGTACTCAATCATTGTTACGTGCATTATAATTACAATTTAATACATTGTATTTAATAACTACAATTTAATACATTGTATTCAATAATTACAATTTAATTCTTTATACTTAACCATTGTAATGTACATGTACCATTGTGAGATTTTAATTTGTTATTGATAAAATAGTTATTTTAGATAATATTATTATTAACATTTTTAATAATTTAAATTTTTTAACTGTTAAAAATGGACAGCATCTATATGAATCTTATACGCTATTGGATGGACAATACAACGGAGATCGATGCAGCACTCACGTTAAACATGAAGTAAAATAAATGAAAAAGATTAAAAATTAAAAATTATATCGAAACAAGTGAATACGCCCTTTCATGCACCAAATAGAAGGTATTTTGACATTGCGTAACTGATCTGAAAATAGCTTAGAATAACAAATTTGACATTCGACTCCGCAGCTGCTTTCTGTGAGTCCGAACCATCATTTAATCAAATCTTCACAAATTACTTCCTATCTGCTGGAAAATCAAGAGCAAAAAGAAAGTCCAGATTCAACCAGTCCAGATTCTTCTCTGCCTTTTATGATGAGATAAGTTGTTTCTTTAAATTCAGAATATTTTTATATTATTCTCATTTCTTCTCATGATGATTAGCTTAACTATTGCAATTACAGATAGTAATAATTTTTTTCCTGTATTTAGTTTTTCTTAGTTATTGAAACTTGATACTTGACAGCAGGAAAATTATATGGAGATATAAAGGATTTCGATATTTTTTCACTATTTGTTTTCTAATGTGATAAGATAGATCAAATGCAGTTCCACCATGGTTGCAGCAAGTAAACAAAGAGCAGTAACAGATAAGCTTTTGAACAGAAATATGTGATTCCTGTCTTTAGAAAATAAATTTTAAATCTAGAATGCTTATAAAAAGAAATTTTATTTCATATTTATCGATAATGCAATGAAATTTCCATTTTGCCTACTTCTAGCAATAGAAAAACGATTTTTCAGTAACTAGCTAATAAGCAATACTATTTATTTTCAGACGTTTATGAACAAATTTTATTTAAGACAACTTTACATTACAACTGTTTTTAAAGAAATAACTATTCTTATTGTGCTGCCATCTATAGATATTTAGATGAAATATAGTTTTTAAGTTTTATTTTGCAGGATGAAGTAAGAAGAATTAAAATATGCTTGCCATCAGAGTCAATATATCTTAATATATTAATATAATGCTTAGGATAAAAAAAACGTTTTGAATGTGATGCAGTCGTAAGAGTTATTAAAACTTTTCTAATGCTTTTCCATATATGTTTCATGAATATCTATATTATATTTATTCCATTCCATCGATATATATTTATTCCAATTAAGTTGCGGGATTTATTTCTTAATCTTGAACTCGTGTATTCTGATGGGCATACTTTAAGTGGCAGACCTAGAGTTTTCTTCCGGATACGAGGTTATTTTATTGTTGTACAGGGAAAATTAGGATCAATTTATGGCACCCTGTGTCAACATAACGGTCCGTCGTATATAGTCTGAAATAAATTCTGAAGAAAAGAGTAGGAAAATTGTCATCTCTTTTTTAGACATGAATACTATCAGACTATGTTTGTGAGCTCTTACCAGGGAGAAATAACAAGATAAAAGTGTAACATAATAAACTTCCCATGCCTGCGCGTGTTTCTTTGTAATATTCAGGTGTTTTCTCACCTTGAGGATAGATCTTTCTCCACGCGTATCTTCAGTTCTGGAAAGTTGTCACTCTTTGTTAATGCTGCATTTTTACCTGACTATTAATGTTTCTTTTCGTTAATGCATCTTTTTTAATGGAAAAGTTAACGTTCCTGGCACGTTAAACAGAGACGACCTTTTTTTATGACTAGGTAAATATCATAAAATAATTTTATAGATCCCCCAATCAATATTTGCTGCTTTCTCTGTACTCTACTCGACCATCTTCAGAAAGGACCTTGACGCTATAAATGTTTGAATTGGCGCTAAGTGAGCGCGTCGGATGGTTGTAACCTGAACCTCATCACGGGGAGAATTGAAACCTTCCTTTATTTATTTTCTTCCAGAAAAACAAATTATTTCCGACCTTGCCTTTTAGATGTTCGTTTACGGTAATTACTCCAACTCCTTTAAAATGCATTGCTTGCTTTAAAAGCGGAAGTATTTGAAGTAGTTTTTAAATGAATTATTTCCTCGCTTTTGGATTAAAAGGACAGATTTCTTCTAGTTGAAAGAATTAGTTGGGTGTCATTTAGTTGAAATCTTTATGTTTTGAAGAAAAACAGTTTTTTGTTTTCTGCATTTGTGCCTGGATGGAATAAAAGGATCACGCAAAGATTATATTTTTTATATTAAGGTTCTTAAAAAGAATGCCATTTTCACGAGCAAGACGACGTTATGAAACAGATAAAATAAAAAACTCTTACGATTTGACTGAACGTTAAATTAATTGCAGTAAAATTGAAACGGTTGTAAGAGACCATCCAAAAATTGAGTTCTAGTAAAAAAAATGTTTTAAAATGCATTTTATAAGTGGGTTCCTGGGAGTTGGTGGAAGGTGTAAAAGCGTACAGAAATACAATAAATATTTTTTTTAATGCCTTTAATCTTCTCCTAACCCAAACTGCTAACATTTAGAGCTCAAATTTAAAAATTTCTGCATTTTAAATGCATAATATGAGCAGGGTTTACGTTCTAATGAAGACACTTTATTCCCAGTTAATGCATACGTACTGATTTAAAAACAGACTTTAAAATTTGTTAATTTTTCTCTCTGGTGGATATTAATCAAAATATTTGAATTATAGAAATAATTTGGAAGAAACACTAAATAATGCATCGTTAGCAGAAAGTTACGCATATATTAAATCAGAGGCTTTAGAGATTATTTATGAAAGTGGAAACACATAAAAAAAGACATATTTCAAGAAAGTTGATTCCTGAAATTCTCCTATGACCTTGAAAATCTGCTTCCATCTATAATTCCAATAACAGAGTTACCTCTTTTTCTTCCTTTTCATAGATGATTTCGGAAATCGAATTTCAATTTCTTGAGAAATTCTAAGCTTCACTGAGAAACAGTTGTTAAAATCTTTTTACCAGAAGTTATTTCAACTTGGATTGAGATTTTTCTGAATGACAGTAGATTTACGCAAACAAACGGAAGTTCGGAGATCTTTAATTGCAAAAGGACATTTACGCAGGGCAATACCAACAAGTGCTAAGAATAATACATTTTTAAACAACTGTAGTGCATGATTTGGCTTTGCACCTTCTATAGTTTGAGCTGCCACTGTTATTAAGTTTAAATATATATTCTTGGATCTGTTCTTTCTTTAAGAACTCAACAGTAATTTTCTGTTATCACGCGTAATACTGATGATTCAAAAAAGAAACTACCAAAATTTCTCAAAAACTGACTAATTGCACGAATTTCTATTTGATGCCGATATCTAATGAAGCTTTCATTCCTTAAATTAACTATATATATAAGGACGTCTACGAATTTAGGAATAAAAATAATATCAGCATTTAAAAACTTTAAAAAAGTTTTTCTTACAATTCTGCACATTCATCTATAAAAGTTTTACTAATGAAATTATATTTGAATGACAGTGAATTCCCAGTGAAATTATAATAAAGCAAATCCCAAGATGATTATAACACAGTGTTTCGATGGCGCTTTATAAAATAGCATTTAGATAAGAGCTGAAGTGTTGCAATTGCAAAATTGAATCATATATTAAAAAAATATATTAATTTAGATTCAGAATTCGAAAGTTATACTATGCCAGGCAAAATAATTTTCAAATAATAACAATATCTAAACAACTTTGAAATAATTACAGCATAAATATTAAATGTCCCTAATTTAAATTTGGTTGTATTAAAAACGTTAATAGATTTTTTCCCTTCCTTTAACAGATATTTTAGTTCGATATAGTTATACTCTGAAATACGTCGTTAATGAGTCCGTGGAGTTCAATTTGAGGGGCCATGAAATCTTTTTCATATTTCTGTGTGTGATTAATCAGCTTCGTTTTGTGCTAAGAAACCAATTCATGCCATTCTGGAAATGGTTTCGTATCTGAACATTGTTTCAAATTTCGGAGAAAATATTGATGAACTAAGTATTAAATTTTGGTGATGAAGCTATTGCGAGAATCATTGGAAGCTTTAATAAATTTAATAGCAGAAAAATCAATATAAACCTTAATAAACATATTGAATTCCTTGAATGCTGAAAGTTATTCTACTTGATAAGGATGATCTTTGTTAAATTTACAGAAAAAATTTAAATATCCCACTTTTTTAAAGAAGTTAATCTAAACTAAGATAGTTTAAAATTCTTATTGCGGAGAGGAAAGAAGTCCAGAGATCATCAAATAAATGCTGCTATCAGGATCATGAAACAAAAAGGAGTTCGAAGAAAGAGTGCCAAAATTTAATGCCATTTTGAGTTCTCATTAATTTAACTTGAATTTTTTCACCCGAAACTTTATGCTTCCAGTTTATGCAGAGGATAATGAGGTCTATTGTAGTAATAGATATTTTGGCTTGCAGATATAAAGCTTTAAAATTATAAAGACATAGAATATTGCTGAGAACCAAGAAAAAAATCTTAAAATATTCTGAATTGATTAAAAAACATTATAAGATAATTGCGCAGTAAAAGAAATTAACCTTTAAAGAATAAAGAAATCATTTCCCCCTTTTTTTGCTTTTTCGTTTTTAACTGGCATGAATTCTTATATTTCATCACAATTTATCCCTTTTCAGCACGTCAATTTGGAATAAATTAATATACATTAATTTATTCCTACATTCTAAGTAAAATGCTTACTAGAATCACAAGCTTGATAGTCAGAACTTTGAGAACATAAAAAAAATTTGAAAATAAAACGCATTAAAAATTTTAAGAAGTATTTGACGATTAGTATGATTTCTTTTTTTTCTCTCCATTGATATTTTTGACTTGAAAGAAACTTTTAGCTTTTTTTTCAACACAACAAGGACAAGGAAGGACACTATTCCAAAACTTAAAATTTCGAAGAATGTTAAAAAAAACAACCCACCTCAGACCATGTGTCAACTGAAGAACATTGAGTTATCTGGTCTATTGATCCATGATTTTCATTTCCATTGATCATGTAAGATATAGAAATTAATTATTTTACAAGACAGTCTTTCCTTTCATGTTTTTGTAATAATACCAGAAAGAGTCTGACTACTAAGCATTTTACACTTTAATTTGAAATTTTATTTTATAATATAATTCTAACAGAAAATTCCGATGTAATTCATCATAGAGAAGAAATGTTAATAGGTGTAGCAATTTTAAGTAAATATTTTTTTTTGAAGTTCAAAATGTACGTTAACTCTCTATTTCGTATAACCGAGTACAGTAAAATTCCAAAAATAAGAATGACAGCAATACGAATTAACAAAAGGAAACAAACCTTAGTTCCTTTGATTAAGGGGACTAAAGGAATCTTAGTAATATTAATTAAAGCAATGAAATTAATTCAAATCAAAGACAAAATATTTGTCTAAAAACAAAACAAAAAATGAGTAAAAAATAAATTTCGTAAAAGGAACCCCATAAAATCTAATTTCGAGAGTCTAGAAATGACTGCAGTAACACTCACTAGCACCAGATATATTTATTTACATTGCACTATTGTTTCTTGATTTAATTATCAATTCTTTTTTTTTTATTTCTGAACTGGCTATTATTAATAAACGGGTTTTTAATACAATTATTGGAAAATTAGCTACAATATCACGTTTTAAAAAAAGTTTTATTATGTTTTAAACTTATTTCTAATGAATCAAAAATATTTTGCATGTAAATAAAACGTTTTTCCTTGCAGTGTTTGTTTTAAATAAGTAAGAGGAATATTTGCAGTTATTTTTAGCTAATATAATGGCGATCAAAACATTTTTTTAAATATTGTACATGTATGCCAGGAGACCACGTCAGCATTTGAAACAAAATATTGCAACATTTCTCATTTTGTTTGCTTTGAAGCCTCCACTTGCATTATTTTTTCCTTGAATATCCTTCTATCGTATATTTGATACTGTATTTTCAATCATGCACTCATCTCCACCCTTAACACAGTTATTAAGAATAATACAGGCTTTAATAATATCATGTATAAATTGTGGTACAACATTAAAAGATCGATGGAATATTCTCCAGTTATTACTAAGGATAACAAAAGTGCATTCTATATACCTTCTTGCTTGACAAATCGATAGCTTAAGATTCACTTTTTGGCTGACTAATGTTCCAGCATATGGCTTGAGCAAATTTTTATGCAGCCCAAATACTAAATCACCAATAAAAGAGGTATAGAACTTCTGAACTTTCTGTGCCTGCGAAACACAAAATAAAACGATCTTTACTGTAGGCAATTCACATTAGTATAACTGCATAGTAATATTAATTATGTAATAAAGATATAATATTAATTGTGTATTTATGTGTATAAAACGTATCTAAGGTTCTATCCAGATTTGTATGGTCTTGAGGAATTGTATCAATAAACAAAGTTACCTTCAAAATTTTATAACAATGTAAGAAAATACCTGCAAGTAAAACATTTGTTTTACCCAATGTAATTTAATACTTAAATAGGTTTCAAAAGTTAGTTCTTATAGATTTCTAAAGTTATTATCAGAATTTCTACAGACTGAATGGAATTCCTATTTTTTTGTATTTTATTGTAGAGAACTTTTAGTCGCCCTTGTAATCAACCAAAGAAGAATTTCAATGTCGATTTCTTTTGCTTCAAATCTTCAAATAATGTATAAAAAAGCTGCGAATTCTCTTTTTTCATTAATTAAATAAATCTAAATAAGTCGATTTTTTTTCCTTTTCCTCTTCCTTTGTTGATGAAATAACACCGACTTTTAAGACGTCAACTGAAATTTTACCGCAGTGTGTATAAGCCTTTGATTTCTATGAGAGGTAAATGGTAAATTATCCTCAGCGGGATAAAACGCTGTGTGTATAAACAGCCTTTGATTTCCATGACCGGTAATGGTAAAATATAAACAGCAGAAAAAAATGATGTGTGTGTAACCAGCCTGATAGAAGAATTGATAACCGCTTCGATATTTTCCGGGTGATAAATACAGTCACATTTACTCATTGGAAATAGCTTCTGATGATAAATAGCCAATGGATATTAATTTTTGTACTTTTGATTTTGATCTTTTACTTATCCACTGCCTAGAAGAAGTTTGACTGAAACAAGCAGTAATATATTATTTTAATTAGGCGATATTTCATAATAGGGGAACTGGATTACTTAAAATACTATAAATCTCTACATGACTACCCGAAACATCAAAATTTTAATTACTTTTATTTACGGTATTACCAATGATTTATCACAGATGGAAAATGTTTTTATTTTTTTCTATTGCTATATGTAGTTGAAAACAAATTTCTGTTTGCATCTTATATTTTGATATCCCTCATATGTCATTTATATGTCTTTCCTTCACAGAGGACATCATGGTTATTTGAGGCATAACTGTTTGGTTATTAATCTATTTTAATTTAATCTCCTTCCCTTACTTGAACAACATGGTAAACCGAGAAAAGATTTTAACGAAATTTGAGGATCTTAATATTTAAATTGTGGATTTAGGGGAGATAAAGGAAAACAAAAGACTGCTGGAAATGACTGGAAAACGTTGAAGAAGGCAGGGTAAAAGAAGGTTAATAACATATTAGTAAATGGCAAATGTATATGATATCTAAATTTCCAAATTTCCTAAACTTTTGTAAAAATTTAATTTAGAATTTACAGATGTTTCGGGTTATGCTTCGCAAGGGATGAAAAAAGATGTTTAAAAGCTAGACAATTCAAATCCGTTTTAAGCAAATAAGTTCATATTTAAAATCTTTCTAAAGTATTGTGTAATTGTGCGAAATATAAACCTAATATTACGCTAAAAATGCGCTCAAAAATTAATTTTACACACTTTTTATTAAGAACGTTGTTGAGGTAATTCTTGCAGAATTGACCTGCTTAAATCCTAATACATAAAACTTCATAATTCGGTCAGTTTAAATTGTTGAAAAGTGAATTGTATTTTGCTTAAAAATTTAAAATGTTAGTATATGCAGAAACTCAAACGACTATTGAATTTTATGAAATATTAGGTTTATTATTTTTTCATCATTACATTTATTGATTTAAGGAACATGAAATATAATTTTTTACTTCATTTAAAACATTTTTCCAACTGGACGTATATTTCCATCTCTATCAATTTAGAAACTATCCGTAAGGTTACGATTAGAGTGGAAACCCGTATATAATATTTTTATTTTAATCAATTTGGCAAAAATGTTTTAATATTCTTTATTCATCGTTTGTAACATTAGAGGAACCAAGATTTAATTGTGAACATCAATAAATAGATAATTTCTACCTCTAAGTTAATGGTTTTCTGGGCGGCGAATTGTTTTTTTTTATCTAAAATGGAACGTCTTTTAATTGATGATGCCGATTTAAGACTACACATGACTAGTTCCAACGCTATTTATAACTTCTTTTTTTGCCGAAATGTGCGACTCTCAAAAAATAAAACTGCGACAAACATCTGCGTGCAATCTGAGAGTGTTTCGAGACTGAGAATGTGTTGGCAAAGCTCAAATTTAAACCGATCAAAACTGTATAGCATCTATTTAAAATTCTAGACATAAATAGAAATAATTTTTTAATCTCTTTTTAATTCAATTTTAAAGCCTTCTTGATTTTTTAATATTATTATTGCTCAATTAAAATTACGCTTTTATTGTATTTGTTCGAATTAATTTCGAAACAATGTTATTTTTTCTACCCGCCGAAGAAAAATAATTTTAGGAGATATTGAATTATGAACATTTGGTTGATATTGATAATAACGATTTAAATATCTAAGGGTATTAAAAACAGAATTTTTGATCACAAGAGTAAAAATTCTTTTTGCCTTCATTAAATTGTTTTCGAAACTAGATGGTTTACCCATTGTTTGAAAAAAATATTCATGAAAGGACATAAAATAACAGAAGACTGCTTGGAACTGAGAATAACGATTCAGATATTTAACCGCAATAAAAAAAGTCAAATTATTTCTTAAAAAAACAGCCAAAAATATTCTTAATTTTTTTCTTGTGTATTTATTAGTTTTATAATATTATTTCCAATTTGTCACCTAAAATGTTAAGAACTCTATTTACTAATGCAATAATAAAAATGGGTACTTTTTTTTCTGAAATGATTTCAAAGTCATGACATCCGAATTACTGATGTGAAGATAGGAAAATATCTACTGAAAAAGAATATCTACATAAGGCCTGTTTTAATTTCCAAATCACTGTCATATCAAGGAATTACCTATTATTTAAAGTTCTATGCAATTGAAAAGATTTTAATCATAAAATCAAAATTTTCAATTTTTCAAGAAATATTATGTATAATTTCAAATTTAGATCTTAATATTTTCTACTAATAAAAATGATAGATTCTGTGATTTTAAAAAGAAATTAGATATTTTTTGAAAAATCACATACTATTATATACTAATATTTTTCAATGGATAAAAGTAGAATCACAGTAATATTTTTTTCCCTTTAATCGAATGTAAACATTCTCTCTGAAAACCTCAAGAAAATCGATTTTAAACTTGCGGTGTTTATCATATTTTTCGTACGATAAACAAGTTTATATTTTATAATAAGCTTGCGTATCGATTTTAAACTTGTTTACCATGATTTAAAGAGAGCTAAAATCTTAAAGAAAAAAAATTGCATCTAAAAATAGCAAAATCAATATCTGTTAACAGCTCTGGTGAAAAAGAATGCTTATAGAGTAGCAGATTGTTTTTGAGACAGATAAAAATATCATTAAATTGCAGAAAAATGTATTTTAATTGTGATAATATTTATTTTCAATCAAACATTTAAGCCAAAAGAAAAAAAAATAATTAGGAAAGAAAATTGATATAAATAGATAACTATAATACTTGAAGTAGTCAAGTGTAAAATAATGCTATATCATTAGTAAAAAGTGCCAAAAATGGGAAAATGGCTGAAATGAATGTATACAACGGATGAAATTAAGATTTATTACGAAATTAAAAAGAAAAAACCGTAATTGGGGGAATAAAATATATTTAGGTATTCAATTGCTTAGTAAAATTAAATTTTTTTACAGTGCCTGCTTTTCAGTTTGGCGTATTTCTTTTCAGTAGCTCGAAAACAATAATCCCCATGTTTCCTTATCTTGATGTAAGGGGTGCTGAGTGTCAGCTATGGCGCTACTGATGAAAACCAGATGGCAGGTGTGTTTGGCTTAAGTCGAAAACGGCTCGTTCTATAAGAATTATGGTATCCTTTTGTAAAAACAAATACACACTGGATCTTTTATATTCGTTCAACTACTGAATGAGTCGCTTCACCTGGACGTATATACATTGTGTTCTTTGGCGCCTCGCGGCCTGAATGCAGCACTAAAAACTATGACGATTTCATGGGCGAAAGAAAGTTTCACGGTGAAGAGAGTACTTAGCATCACTTTGCATATTAACAGCCGTTGTTTGAACAAGAAGAAACTAACGCTTATTTTTAGAAAGTTTCGATTAATTGTCTGTTTCCCTGTGCTAAATAAAACCTTTCTAAGTTTTTCTTTCCCGATATCTTCAGCTTAAGAAAATAAACAACACTTGCTCTTCTCATTCATGATGAACAATTTTGAAGGTATCGTGTCAATAATCCTGACTGAAATATGTTATAGCTAGTAGATAAGAATATTTACATAGAATTCGGAATGCGATAGATTTTTATGCAATGCATATTTGCTGCCTTAAGCGAGGAACATTTTGACTTTACTCTAAGCAGATTTAACTATTCTACAAATATGTTTCATATTTCAACCTTTTTAACAAAATAATTTTTTTTTCTATTTTAGTAACTTTATGCACATGGTTTTATTTATTTACCATAATTCGTGGCTGCTCAGTATCTGTGTTTATACAATTTTTCATGAAATTTATAAAAACTATAATAAACAAACTTAATAAAACAGATAAGAATCTGACTAACTCAATGTAGAAGTTCCCAAATTTGTAAAATCTAGAATTATTATCTTTTACCATAGTTTTTTTCTAATTAATTATTATTCAAAGATTAAACGAAATGAAAAATTTCAAGCCTATATAAAATTTTAATGAAGGCTAAATTTTTACTCCATTATTTACATTTCATTACGACTATATTATTTACATTTTATCACAGATAATTATATTTTAAAAATTGATATAATTAAACTTCATATCATTTTTAACTATACAAAAAAATACAATAAAGTTTTGTGTCAGGAAATCCTTCTTAAAAACATGATGGCTGAGATTTTCAAGGATAATTTCTTGAATTGTTAGACAGTTTACCAAAATTCGTTAAATTTCCTATATCTTTTTCTTTTCTTCAAGCCAGTAGTTCCTCATCTCCAACAACTGTTAGTAAAAATGCTTTAAATCCCTATCTAATACTTGAAAGAGAAAATGAAAATTGACAGTTTTAATTTTTTTTGATTATTGCGAATATTCAGTTGTTAAGAAAGAAAAGTATAAACGCAACAATTTTCAGAACACTATCCTCTTCAAGAAGAGCAAATTTGAGATTTTAGCAAAAATTGAGATGAAAATAGAAGCCACAAATATAAGTTACTTTATCAGATGACAGTGAGAAAAATAAATTAATTTTTAATAAACAATTTTTCCTTTTCGCCAATGAAATGAATACGTCAATCCATGTGTGAATGTTATATATACGTGTGTAACATTACGAATTTTTTTGAAATTACACCCTATTTCTAATTCATAGCAGTTTTAAGGCCTTTGAAAGCGAGTTGAAATTACCTTTTGGTAATATATTCATCTGAATAAGCAAGATATGGATATGAATGAGTTAGTATAGAAAAATCAGAATGTGAGAAACAACGCAAGAATACAAAGATTTTAATGCAATTTATTTTGAAACCAACTTTTATCCTTATTTTTGTTGTTAATAAATTTTCCATATACTTGAATCAATCATTTGTTCTCGAATTGAACCTTTAAAAACAAATTTCTGTATAAATGAGTTCTTATTAACATTAAATCGTGTTGTTTATTTTACTCAGCTCTTAATGGGTACAAATTTTAACTAAGGTTATGTATTCAATATTTTCTCAGTTATAAACATCGGCATAATTTAAAATGAATTATAATATTTTCAAAAAATGCATAGTTTTAAAGTGCTTTGCATTATACTTGCTAGAAATAAACTTGTAAAATAATAAACATATAATTTTATTTTTCTAGCACTTATTTTATACTTGATGTGTTTATGTAAGCTTTGATACTTATTTTTATACTTGAAAAATAGATATTTAAACAAACGGTAAACAACAGTGAAATCAGTAAAGATTCGAAAGATTTTTTAATTCAGTTTTTAAAATCATAACTTTAATTTTTAAACAAAATTTTTGACTCAAAATTTCGGCTATCTGATTATATATTCTTAATATTAATGCCAAAAGAGTTAAATGATTAATATTTTACTTGTAGGTATTTCATCCTGCCACTTGAAGTGACTACTGTATTGTGGCTTTTTCAATTTTTTAATAACTGAATCCTCCCATCACCAATGTCACCTCAGCAATCTAATTTAATTATGACGAAAATAGTATTTCTTATCATATTCTTTGATTCACATAGCATTAAAACATGACATTAAAAGAGTGATTATGAAAATAATTATGTTTGAACCTTCTTATATTGTTTTCAAGATTTATAGAATAAAAACAATAAATGTTTGAAATCAATTGAAAAATGTATAAAAATTCCATTTCGAAAACACTCCATTTTAAATCAACATTGAAAATTAAAATATTGTTACAAAATCGAAAATTGAAAAAAAAAACTATTTGAAATAAGCCGATATTGAAAACCATGCGGTAGAAGAAATAAATCCAGGTTCTTTCAGCAATTCTATTCTAGCAGCAATGCATTCATTTGAATAAGTTAATTTTAAGCTTGTAATTCCGCAACATGATCATCAATGGTTTTCGAAGGTAGGGGAGGGATTAAAATTAATTAACTCTCCCTCTTCGCCCACATGCCGAACTTCTTTCTTTTGTTCTATAAAACTCACTTCACATTCTTATCAATGAATTTAGAAATAAACAATTTCCTTTGGATATTTTCCCTTTATAGTTTAGAATGATGTAGTTTACCGTTTGAGTGCAGTTCAGTATTCAAAGAATACAAAAAGAAAAAAGAAAAGGAAAATATTTAAAATACTATCCGGCGAATCATACTTATTATGTTCGTGATAATAAGTAATTCAGATGGGCTTATAAATCCTTCTAAGCAGAAGTAGTCACCATAAAACAGACAATTAAACTACAATTCCTTTCTAATGCACTTCCCAGACTGAATAGTTTTACAGCTTGATCTAATTAACCTTGAATCACATAAAAACATTAAAACAATAAACAAGAAAATAAATGGGTAAATAACAAATTACATCTTTCTATATCCTAATTAATTAAATTCTTATAATAGAGAAATAATCAACTTGCAAAAAATTTTTACTATAAAAATAGTTTTGTATACAGTCCACTAAACCAAAATTCATATCGATTTTTGTCGTAATTCGTATTTATTAACAACTCTCTGTACTGCTTATTGACAATATAGAGTGTATTTAAGTGAATATAAGAAAAATTGCTGTTCGTTTTCCTTTCTGGTTGAACTTCTATTTATAAAAAGAAAAAGAAAAGAAAAGAACAGACGCCTCTCTAAAAAATTCCTTCTCAGCATAGCCAAATACTTAGAAGAAGAAAGATATTTATTTATTTATTGAAATAATAAAGAATTCTAAATTTAAAACTCAAACGCTGAATCATTTGTCAAATATCACGTTCTTCATTTTTCAAGTATCCTTGTCGGCAATGAAAAGATACCAACGAACAGACAGGAAAAAAACAAACACTTCTTAGCTCTCTGTAGTCACTTGAATCGAAATATCGCAGATGATTCAATACTTAAATATACAACTTAATTTTGGTGCACTCACTAAGCGCGATGAGAAGCTTTCTTTCGAGAAGTGTCGCACTTTGGAAGACAGCTGTACGTAAGATGCAACCCAAGTTTCTGGAAGTCCAACGAAACGATAATTTTAAGTGTTTTAACCAAACGCTCATTTATTGATTAAACACGTAAGTGCTTAGCTTTCAGTTTTTAAGAAAATTGCCTCAGTTATATAACCTCAGATCTTCATCAGGATATTAATTTCAAAGATAAATCCTTTTCATGCATATAATTCTAGGGTTATCGATTTTTTCCCCTCTTGATTCTGAATAACAGAACCATTATGATGAAGAAATATTTACAGTGCTAATGTAAATTTGTAAAGACAACCTTTACAAATTTGCTGTTTCGATAGCTGAGATGAATCTTCCTTCAGAATCTAGATTTAATTGACATTCCAAAAGATATTCTCATATTAAAGAATATTACAAGCATTGCATTTCCATATTTATATAATTTAGATATCATTTTTCTATAAATTGATTAATATTAACTTTTAAAAGAAACCAAGGCTTACTAAAGACTGAAAGGCAGGATAGGGGATGTTATAAACATTTCTGAATTTATTTATAATTTAAAAGAGCTTATAAGCCTAATTAATCTTTTAAAATCCTTAAATTATAATTGATAGTAATTATTAAATTTTTGTCTGTTCAAAAGAATAAAAAATGTTTATGTCTCCAGGTTTCATATGAAATCAACATTAAATGTTTCCTAAAATATTGCGTGATTTTTCTACGATATTTTCATTATTCTGAATGTCATATACTATCAAGAAGTTAACATAGTATTATTGTTGGCATTGTATGCTAATAGGGTTATACTGAAGGTCAATCGTTTGTAAAATTCCGGACATTACCCACTAGGACCTATAAGGAGATTTCAAAGTTCGTCTAGCTAATCGATCCAAAGATAACGATGAAAGATTTACTCTCTTTTAAGCGATCGTGAGACAAGTGGTATTTGTTATGCAAAAATACGTGAGCTTTAAGATAGAAGGAACTTGTTGTTACAGGACAACATTGTTTGAATTATAACAATGTCGTTTTAGTTCTTTTATTTAGGCACGTTCTCATATTCTTGGAATATATCACAAGATTTATAGCATTATCCCATTTTTACGTTTCCATTTTTAACGCTTTCCTGTCATTTACAAATCTATTTCCTCCGTATTAATTTATTTTAAAGGCTCATATAAATGGACACCACTATTCCACCTCTACTTTTTATCACTATTCCACTGACCCTTTGAAAATTGGAAAAGTATCGTTATATTGTATACTTGTTTTAAAAAGGAATAAAATTCAGTAGTTTTGAAAGTGTTATTCATTAGCTAATATAACGAAAACGCTGTTAAATATCATACTAGAAGCTATCAAAATTTATGGCTGCCATACGATTCGATTCGACCCGACGAAGAACTAAAAACGTCATCATTCAAACAACGCTTTAAAGCATATCTTGTTGAAAAAAAATAGTGATTTCGTGGCATTACTAAAATGAAGCACTCGCATTCATTTGAAATATTTTCCCCAAGCTATAAGATGGAATTCTGTTTAATCAAATCAATCATATATGCATCAAATTCGTACTATCCTCAATATAGGCAGTGGATTACTTGACAGTTATGACAAATTCAAAAACATGGAAGACACTTGTGATCAAAATAAATAAATATAAATATTAGTGAATATGGAGAACATAAATACGAAAATCATATTTAAAAATTAATTTCTTAAAAGACGAGACACATAAAAAAGACTAACATAGTCACCAACAGGATGAAGTTACGTATTATTTCACATAAATTTAAACAAATTTTTAAATAAGTATTTATTTATTTTATTATATTATTTAAATTATTTATTTTATTATATTATTTATTTACTTTATTTTAAATTTAAAAGTATAATGAGTTTAGTATCCAAAGATTTCAAATTTCTTTTGTAATTAAGAGTACTTCCACTGAAAACTTTATATGATCGAAACTTTAAAGGAACCTCATGTAACACGAAACTACAAGATTATTAAAATTAATTATGTTAAATTCATCGTAAATCAAAATTACAAGCTGAGTTTAAATAACTCTTCTTGTGATATGTTTGAACATAATTTCTGTACATATTCTACTGACAAAATGCAAAAGAAATTCTTCCTTTTTAAGTATTATAAAAAAACTTTCTTGCATTGTCAGATTCAAAATGAAAATATACATGCTTCCTCTCATCAACAACAAGATCTTGCCAAAAACTTTACAGAATTTTTTTTCAAAATAATAATAATGAGTAATAGAACTGATGAGTCTGAATTAGAAAAATCTTGAAATCTGAAAATGCACTGGAGCAGTTTAAATCAATGACACAAACACAAAGCGATTCTAATTTAAGTGCAAGTGTCAAAAACTCAAATGAGACTGGATGCTCATAAGGTGGCCCAATTCGCCAAACAGTCTCACTCTCCTTTGAATTAAATTCTATTGGAGACAGCTATAAAAGTCATTGATCGCGGTTTTGTTCGGGCGCTTCATTTTTGAATGTTGTAAACTAGGAATTTCCGGAGTGGGAATGAATTCCGTAAAAGTGCTCTCGTTATCAGTCTTGACAGCAGTTTCCCGCTTCCTCATTCAACCTTGAGAAAATGACTGGGAGTGACGTAACTTTCGTGACGTATTAAATGTAGCACGAAGGACCTCAAACCAATCTGTCTACTAGTTCTAAATATAGTTGAATCCTGAGGTGGATTTCCACGACAGGAGGTTGACTGTTCTTTTATCGTAACGTAGATATGTGATCTGGAAGGATGTCAAATATTGTTCGAATGCACTGAATTGCTCAATAGTAGTAACGACTACAAAAATGAAATTTGTTGGGGCCACAGCCAGGAAGAAAAGAAATAAAAAAGAACCAACCTCTTTTACGATTTCGAACAACGGTTTTATGTGCAGCGAATGAGATAAAAATCACGTCTGTGGCACTTGTCGCTAAACGAATGTGCTCACACTTTGTTCCAAAATTTCGAGGAATTTACTGAAATAATTCTGAAAAGAAATTTATATTTCTGATTTAAATTTGAATATCACTTAACTTTCGATAAATATCACATTTTATTTTCATTAGTTTAATTTTTTTTAAGTTTACACGAATAAGCCGTTCATTGTCTATTCTCCAAACATAGAGATACCTTCAGTTGCCAAGAAATAGTTCAGTATTTTTGTCTAGACAATTTCATGCTAAACTTTTTAGTTAGGACTATCATTATATATCAAGTGTAACAAATTGGGATGGATTAAAGAATGCAAGAGCGATGCGATTGCATGATAAAATATTAATTGTAGGATAGAGAAAAAGATAAATTTAAGCAAAGAAACTAAAATAGGATGCAAAAAAAACTACCTCATGATCTATTAGCATACTTATATATAACTAATGAATGCTAATATTCAGCATTTAAATGCAACATGTGAATAAAAAAAAGCTCCCAAGCTTGAAAAAAAAAAGATGTTTATTGTTTGACAAACTTCCTACTTTTGAAACATATTTAGATAATAAAAGCACAGCCAAGCTACTATCCCACTTTACAGACTTTCATCCCATTACAAAGTGAAGAATTTTAAACACTATCGGAGTATTTTATGGGTACCATATTCAAGATAGTCTTAAATGGAATCGAATCTCGAACCTTCGATTTTTTTCCCCTGAGCCTAAGGTCACAAAACCGAAAGTCACAACCTTCAGTTTACTACATAGTCCTTTTGAATAAAAAGTCGTTACAAATGTGATTTAATTTAACTGGATTTCAATTTATTTGTCAATATTTATATCAGATCAAAACACCCAAAACAGCATGATTGAAACTTTCAAATTAAATAGAATTAAAAAGGAAATGCCTGCGGTAAAACTATATTATTTAAAATTTATTAAAAAATTGTGCAGAAAAATGATAAAAACAAATTTTAGGTAAGGATCACTTAAGCAAAATTAAGTTAATTTCATTCACTAGTTTTCTTCACAAGTTTCACTAGTTTATTCAGATTTTCTGACTTTATTAATATTTACTAAAATAGAACATAGAAATGTTAGGGAATAACTTAAATTCAAACAAATAAGTTTACCTTAAGCTCAAACCTAATTATTCATCCATATGCATTATGTGGTACGTACTACGCTATGCTCAAATTTGCATAAAATAAACATGTACTTATTTCAAACATAATAGAAAAAGGCTTGACCAGAGGAAATTCAACATGATCGCACAATAGCTGTAATAATAATACTCTTCAAGAACAAATAAATTAAAGATTTATTAAATAAAACGTATTTAGCAATAAAATTTTATTCAAATATAAGGATAACAACATTGTGAAAACGAAATTTAAAATTATTTTGACTTATAAGGATTAGGCTTTCGACTTTAAAAGAATATGAAAGGATAATCAGTTATGCATTTTTAACAATTTATAACAATGTATTAATTACTAAAGATAAATAAACAAGGAAAATATATAAACAAACGCATGAGTTGAGACTTTTAATTTCGCATTATTGATTCTAGTTTTTAGTCAGTTAGAAAAAAAATATACATATTACTACACAGTTTATTTTGAAGTTATTTTCAAAACTGCCTTTCAAACTCATTAGATTTCGAATCAGTGTAATAGAACTCATTAACACTAAGTAAAGTTTTAAAATAAATTCAAGTTTTCCTAGTACTAACCATATGTTCTGTATGTCATAGCTAAGAAGTTATAGTTCTATACTGTACAAACCACTGCAGTAAATAAATTCGCAGTAGCCACTCTTGTTTACTAACTTAAGAAATTTGGGATGTTTTCGAAGTAAATCATAATCATACGAAGTGAAATGAAATAAACTTGTACTGGTAGTTAAAATCAATGTTTCGAAAGAAAGATAATGGGTGCAACATACAATTTTTTTTAAAGAATAAGCATTGAGCAAGTAAGAGTATGTTGTACTCTAGAGTAGTAATATACAGTGAAAATGTGATAATATTCCTAACGCTTATTTCTAATATACCAATATTTAAAAATATTTCCAAATTCAAATTAAATTTCCATAAGGAAATCTGGAGAAATCATTTTAGAAATTTGGAGCAAATTGTAAATCTGAAAACTGATCCCATATTAATACCCCTAAATTTTGTTGAAACCTGTACCTAAATTTTGACCTAACAAAATCATTGATAAACATAAACTCCGAAATTTTTAATTCTAAATTAAAATTAAAATACTGCATTTTAAATTAACTGATCTTTTAATAAAATAAACGTTATTATGCCTTTATATCAAATACTTAAATTACAAACAAAAGAAACAAATGCAGCGCAACAATCCACCAAATTCTCTAAAAAAAATTTTGCAAATATTTACTAAGTGTGAAGACAAGGCTATATTTTTCGCGCTAAGAAACAAAAGCCAGCACATAAAACGAGCATAGAAGAAAGCTTGTTTCGGAAAAATGGATTTCGTCGGCGCACATTTTTCAAGTCGATTCTGAAATGTAACGATACAAAAGCAGCAAAACATAAAGATGAGCAACCATTGGGTTGTCATGTAGGTTATTTTCGTATCAATTTTATAGCATCATAAATCTTTTTATTTCCAATTGAAGCGGAATCTTTTTATTTCGAGAACTCAAATGTCGATTTTGGCATTTGGTACTTGTTGCGTAGTCTTTGAATTTCACCGATTCTTTATGATTTATTTGCTTTATAGAAAGGGAAACGAAGATTTTGCAGTAAAATCTTTCTTGCAGTAAAATTTAAATTCCAAAGAAAAATGTATATCATGAGAAAAATGCAGTAATTTACAAATTTTAATGAAAAAAACCTTTAATTATAACTATATTGCCTATCATATATGTTAGGGTAATTAAGATAATACCAGTATACTTTTGTTGTATCATCAATAGTTCAAACTTCAATATTGAAATAAAAAGGAAAATGATTAATTATAGTTTATGATTTTACTTATATTCCATATCATAATGATTAGTGACATTATTTGAAATAATTTACTATCATAGTATAGTAAATTACTATTAGTAAATGAATTAAATTAGTAAAATGAACTATTTTTCCCATTGCCAGACTATATATTTAAATATTTTCAAGATTGGATTTGAATATATAAAAAAGGCAAATTAATTATGTCAGTTGTCGAACATTGATGAGATTTATATACAAGATTCTTGGAAAATATCTGAAAATATATTAAAAGATGATAATGCTTTAGATCAAATCTTTTGCCCAGAATTCTATAGAGTATCAGATATTTTTTGTACGAAGGATTAAATGATATAAAAAGAAAAAAGTATGGGTATGAAATTGATTTTCTAAAAGTATTTACCGCTTTTGAGACTGATTCAATTAAACTTAGAAATAAGATTTTTATACAAATATACAAGTAATTATTATTTTCAATTCAAATAATTGAAAACAGTAGAATCAAGAATGTTGTATTTAGGTTTTTACATAGATTAATAGGAAAAATTTAAATTATTCGACTTTATATACATTTTAAGAACGAAACAAGTGAACAGTAACAAAAAAATACTGTTTTGAAACCTTTCTGAAATGAGGAAATCCTACTATTTCTGAATAGTGCTGTTCCTAGTGGTTTAGTAAAGTATTTGCATTATCTTATAGAAATGTAGGCAAAGTGTGAACATTTTTGAGATTAGATTACCTTTAAAAGAATAGAATATCTAATTTCTTACACACACACACACACACACACACACACACACACACACACACACACA
>JAOUZG010040590.1:409858-487785 GCA_026289955.1 Argiope argentata
TTTTTTCTGTGAGAGATCTGACAATAAGTCAAAAATCGATCTCTTTGACTTATTGTCAGATCTCTCACAGAAAAAATCCCTGGTTTGAATCCCTGCCTGAGGGTGACCCTTGAAAAAGTCTTCAGGCCGGATTCATTGCAATATTATTTTTTTCTCCTTTTGATTTCAAATTTTTACTAATTTAGTTCGTTTCATTTGTGTTCTAGTTGTAGCAGCATTGGCGCTCTCTAGAAACAATGTTCTTTTAGATATTATGGTTTAAAATTATCTGTTTAGGTAAATTAATATTTTTTGCAAATTGTTTTTCTATGGTATGATATCTGCATATATATTTATATTACTTTGTAAAAATATTTTTCTTCAAAAATATTTATTTTTATAGTAAAAAAATGAATACTTCTAGTTTGTTGGTTTGCCGAGGATAAAATCTTAAAATTCAGAGGGTAATTATATTCAATATCTGAAGTATATTGAATTAAGCAAGTTCTAATTGTTATATTGTGTAGGTTCATTGTTAAGCACTTCAAATTTCGCTACATTTCCAAAAGTTAATTATAAATGAATATTTAACAAATTTATCCGCTTATAATTCATGCCCCAAATTATCGAATCTTCCAATTTATTGACTTCCATGTATGAGCAACTATTAAGTAGCTCATACATGCAGCTATTTGATACAAAAGTTACATTAAGTTCATAAACACTTCAAATCTCTTGTGAACTCTTAAATGAATTATGCTGATAAAGCACACCTAAAACATATGGCTTCATCTGATAAGGAGCAGCAAAACGTACCATCTAGATATCTTGTGTTGGAAGTTGTACTCGAAAATTTTGAAAATTCACACTTTGTAGCACTTTTTCTATGAATATTTTAAATATCGCTGGCATTATTTGAGACTTTTCTTTATAAATCACATTAAAATTAAAAACTCGTTTTTTCAACTCAATACTGGGATTTTTTTTAAAAATAAAATAATGTTTTTTTTTTGGAGAAAATATTTCGATACTAATCATATACTGATTACATGTGAATATTTTTCAATCTGGCCTTCATATTTATTGATTATTTAAATAAAAAAAAATCAGCGATGCACTTTGATTAACATGCTATTCGAAATAATTTGTTATATTACAGTATTCCTTTTGCAGATTATCTATCATTACTTATATTTTTGAACATTCACTCAGTTTTACTACAATGAAATCGGGCCTGGAAAACCCCTACATGACATTGTCAGCATGAGAGCAGATAGAAAAAGGCTTTAAAGGCTAGTTAAAAACACTAAAAATGTGTTTTTGTAAGACCTATATAGCTAAATTTAAAAAGCAAAAATGTTAAATATAAATACATACGTAAAAAAATAAAGCAAAAATTGTTACTCCAACCCGCAACACACGTTGTTCTGACCACTATGCCGCCTTGACCACACCTCGAAGTAGAAATTGAATACACTTATTCGAATAGTTAAAAATAAAAGTGTGTGTTTTTATAAATTCGCGTTTTTTTTCAAGGAAGGTACACATATGTAGAAAATAGCAAAATCTTATCTAAATATAAAATTTGATTCAAAATGTTAAAACCTTTTCCAAGATACACGAAATAAATTTATATCTATACAAGAATTGCTCGTTTAAAGTTATAGGTTATAATGGAAATAATAATTATTCTTTGAATCTGTATAATTTGACTTCTTCATCTGATATCTTGACAATTTTTTACAACTTTTCAATTACAAGTTATAAAAATTTCTGTAAACAAAGAGCAAAATGGTTCGAATTCCTCCTAAATGAGAAAGATTCCAAAAGTTACGCAGATAATTACATTATTAAGATTTTGTAAAAAGGTGCCGTAAAATGAATGGTAGAAACTTAATTAAGCTGTCATTATTTCTTTATTACAATCTTGAAGCATCAATCATCAATTTGATTTTAAAAAAAATATTAAGTGTTATTTTATTTTTGATAAAGTGAGCGGGTTCTAAAAATACACTTCATAGTCTTTCGTATCTTCTTGATTACTGATTCTGGTAATAAAATCAATGAAAACCAATTAATTGTCAAAAATTCAATCGAATATCTTTTTAAACATTTATATGAAAATATAAATGCTTAAAAGATATTAAACTGAATTTTTGAGACTCATGTGAGATTAAAAGTACTGAACGACAGATGATATTCCGAGTAAAAGGTGAATTTTATAAAATAGAAATTTATCTTCCATATTTCTATTTCTCACCATAATGAACGCGCATAATAAATGATTATAATCTATAATTAAGAATCTTTAAGATTAATAATTGCTTAAGAATCTAAAGTTTACAGAATAAATATGGATGTGCTCAAAAAAATAAGCAGGAAGCTCTTAACAGCAGCAAAATATCAAGCGAGAATTATTATAATATATTTTCATTTTAATGAATAAATTATCCATTCTCTACCGCTACTTTACCTTTTTCATCGAGTACCAGATGATTTTAAATTGCTATTTATATGCAAGTCCTGCTCGTACGCCAAATACCCTTGCGATGCAGCAAATTGCTATTTGCATATTGTTGTTGTGAATTTATAAATGCGTGAAACAAAATTCCATGGAAAGCTGAAACTGATTTTCATGTAACCCGAGGCAAGTGATTTGAATGAAAGCAAAATTAAAGAATAAGCATGTTTAGTTCTAGAATAGCCTGAAATAATTAACTGAATAAAATGAATTAAAAGTTCTAGAATTTAATTTATCTTTTCTAAATAAATAAATATGTAGTTTAACAGGAAATATATCCGACAGATTTTCTGTTTACATGAGAAATAGAAAATTAATCTATTTTGATAAAAAAATGTACATTTTTAGAAGCCATTTCAATTGAAATTGATGATGATGTTTACTGTGAAATAGTTGAAGAATCTTTTAATAAAGGAGGTTCAAATGATAATTAAATGAAAAACTTTCTAATTTATACATTTTATCTGAAGATGTATGTAGTTAAATATAGTTTATATTTCATTTCTTGCCTTCTTTTTAATGATCTTGCTTTATACTTGAATAAAAAGTGGGATTCTAAAGACATCTAATTATTTAAGAAAAGCTATCAATTTTGAATCAGCATACTTCGTCCGAAGATAAAACAACTCATTTGCAAATCCATTTTATAAACAGGAAGTTTTAGTTAATGAATATGAGAAGAAGAAAGCCTTTCAGAACTTCATGATAAATTCTTTAATAAATTCTTTAATTCATGATAAATTCTTTAATAGATACATGCTAAAATATTTAAAAAAAGAATTGATTTCAGAGTTGACAACTCAATAATTAAGAACATAAATATGGTGATGGAAGTGTTGTGTCTTACGGAGAGTAAGTAGAAATCAATACAAGTTGTTCTTTATTTTTCTTTAATGTAAGAATAAGTGGATGTGGGCGATTAAATTTTTTAAAGAATTGAACATTTGCATTTATCGGAATTTTCGAAAGTATTTTAAAAAATCGGTCTCATTGCTTTTATAGTTTGCACTCGAATTTAATATGACACATACGATTTGATGTCGCATACGCTGAGATATACGAGTGCAAAGGGTTCAAGTCTTTATTGATTTGCATTATAAATTAATCATCAGAAAGCAAACACTTGCAATTTTTGGCTGTGAAGATGATCACAGATATAAATTTCGATATTTTATTTCCCTATTTAGAAAAAAATTATCTTCTTCTGCTACCCAAAGTAAACTTTAGAATATATAGTGTTCAAATGGCATCAATTAAATATCGTAAAATAATATTGTTTTTTAAAATAAAAGGTGTGAATATATAAGTTTATAAAATATCTATATATTTTTATAATATATAAATTAGCAATGAAACTTGGCTATTTTTGTAGCTGAATTGAATTCTCAATTATATTAATTTCATTATTTGTTTAAGGTGCCAAATTGTTAGTATTCGAGTTTTTACCTGGCCCCAAAGAATCTAAACTCACGATTCGATATATACACATTACTACTTCATATTACTGTATTATAATAATTTTAGGTTAAGGTGATCCCATTAGAAAGGGAAAGGATTGATAATGCACGCAGCGGTAATCTTAGTCGCATTCATTAATTCATAGATGTTTAAAGTATAATTTACCCTTAAAAAATGCACAAAAACATGTTTGCAACTAAATTGTATAGATATAAATGCAAGAAGTTGAATATTTAGTTTCTAATATTATTAACATAAACCGTCATGATGCATAATTTTTGAATAAGTACATACAAACTGCATTTTTTCTCAAACATGTCTATTTTTTATTTCATTTATTAGCAAAATATTTTCTAAATTAGTTATTTTTATATAAATTAATAAATATATTTCATTAGCTATTCTATTAAAAGATTTTTAGTCTCAAAAAGATTTCTGCGTGAAGTCCTTTTATGTCACAGTCATATGTAAACATAAATGTAGATGTCATGTAGCATCTAATTGCTTGTTGCTCTTTGCTGTAATTTGACATCTCAACTATTTTGCCCCCTGTCAGATGTAAAATAAAGTGCAGAATTAGATAGGTACAATGTCTATTTTTTTTATCTCAGAAATTAAAATAAAAAAAGCATATATATATATATATATATATATATATAAATTATTTATTAGCTTTTTAGAGAATTTAAAATTAAAAATATTGTTTTCATTATTTTTTTAAAATTAGAAAGAGCGAAAACTATACCCCCCCATATTAAAAAAAAATTCCGAAACAAACAATTAATTATTTTAAGACATTGATGCAAATTTGAAGATATTTTTGACGGCACTGATAACATAGGTTTGATAGCAACATAGGTTTAGATTTGAGCAATAAGTTATTAGCTAATATTTGAAATATTTGAGATAGATTACATTTAAGCCTTTTCGCAGGTCAAAATATTAAGAGAAATTAACGAAAAAGAAAATGTAGATAAAATTAAAACAATCCAGAGACAAAAATGAACGCTACAGTTTCACCAAAACTATTTTTAATACATACGTCATAGTATATAAGTAGAATAAATCTCAAAAATTTATGTAAATGAGTTAATTTCAAATGAAATGGATATGATCTAAAGTTATATTCCGAAAAAAAATTTAATATTAAAATGTTGGCTTATTTTTGAAAAAACTAAATGATCCTTTCTACTGATCCGTCTTCAGAAACAAGGATATCGTATTATCTCTAGCTACAGCATAGATAAAGAGAAAAAATGCGGAGAGAGTAGATATTACGAAAATACAAAAACTGACGCTTAAATGACTTGCTAGCTGAAAAAGGAAGCTTCGAATTTTAGACATCCGAGAACTTAATTGAACTTTGTGAAGGCATTTTAGAATTTTTTTAAATTATATTTTTTTGGACTATTAATCATTATATTTTCCCAGTTCATGTTTTCATGTACGCATTTTATATACACTACTCGATAGTAAATTTTTTGATACGTAAAATATGGAATTTATTTTTGTATGGATTAGTTGTTTTTCTTAGTTGTTGGATGGATTAGTTGGTTTTCTTTTTATATGTTAGATCCTATGTTTAGTAACTCCTATAAAAATTCTTTCGTTCAAAATTCTAATTCCATAACAGCTCTGGTTCAAAATAAACTTTTTACAATAGAAAATTGTAAGAAAAATACGATGTATTAGGTGTTTTCGTAAAATGAAATATTTCTCAGTCTTAGCTGTTATATGCAGAAGACCTCAAGTTTGAAACCTTTTTTTTATTAAAATGTATTCGAAGGAATAATAAAGGAGTGTCACAAAGAGTGAAACGAATTGCAAGTAATCTATTCGCCGAGACAAAGAAATAACACAAATTATAAAGCAAACGCAATATTCGTGCGTGTTATGGCACTTTCGGTCACGAAAAAAACTTGTATTTAAATAAATACAGAAACATTTTGTATCTGCAGATATGCGTTTAATACATCTGCCAAAAATAGATGGAAAATTGTCATTATGGGAAGTGACATCCATTTGTAAACCAGAAGGTTCCACTGGTTTCTGAGTGAAATAGAAATTTATATAAAATACTTGAATGAAATAAATGAAATAACAGGAAACCGAAGGAACTCGAACAAAGATAACGCAATGCTGAAAATTTTTGTACTATTTTCATTAGCAAAAAAAATAAAATATGTTAGTGAAAAGTAACTACTAATTTTGTCATTAATTTTTTAGTTTTGAAACAAAATGGATAAAAAAAAAGATTATTACAAAATGTTGAACTGACTGATCTCTTAGGTGTATAGAAAAAAGTTTAGTTTTTCACAAAGAACATAAGAATATTTATTTTTTGTTTAATTCAAGATTATTTAAAGTTTAAAGAATTTGTAACTAGGATTATCTGAGAACACTAGTACGAATTAAATAGCTATAATGGTTAAAATATCTATGCTTTAACAAATAAACGAATTCATTATTTTTTAATTCTTATTTAGAAGTTTAGATTCTCTGTACAGAAAAGTACTAAATTCTAGACCGAGACAAGTCAATTACAATTCATTAATCTTAAATATTATCAATTATATTCCAATGTCTTTTATATCAAATGCAAGAAAAACAGTAACTCTAGATATATTTTTTTAGTTCATATACTTCAAATAATTTTAAACAAATCTGAAATTTTCTATTAACCCTTTAACCGATTTGCCCGTTCGTCGTACGTACGTCGATTTATCGAATTTTGATAGTTCTAAACATAAAATAAATCATTCATAACAATTATAATTCAATAGTAAAATGACTTCGAGTACGTAGATAAGCCAAGTATTCAATGGGTTTCCATTTGAATCAAAATAAAAAAATATTCCCAAAATAGAAGGTGTCATCTTATTAGATAGTAAGGAAAATAAACCGTTTAAGGAGTTAATATTATTGGAAATTTTCTTTTAATGCCGGAGATTATCTATGATAAGTAAATTAAACGAAAAGAAGAGCGAGTGAGTTGCGAGTTTCAACTAGTTATCCTTCTTTCAGTCAAAAATGTAAAAACGTTCTTTCAACTTAATAAATTCTCAAGAAGAATTCTGCAGAAATTCTGAAAAAATAACACGCAAGATATATAAATATAGATTGTCCTCTATAAACCAAATTCCAGCGTCTTCAAAAATAGGGAAATGCCAACCACTATTTTCAAACCGTTATTTATAATTGTTTGTTCAGATAATTATAACGCTTTAACAAACTTTGTTTCCAGAAACAGCAGCAACAACATCAATAAATTGCTAAATCTGTATATTATACACTTTCCTGGAATATGAAAAATAAATGCAATAATTATGAATTCATGTTTATTTGAGTGGTAACATGGAGATGCAAATTTTTTTATGAACATTAATATTTTTTATATTATTTTATATAGTAAAGTTATTTTATTCGAGTAGTAACATGGAGGTGATTTTTTTAACAAATGTTATTTTTTGTATTATTTTATACAGTGAAGTTTTTTTTTTATTATTTTATACAGTGAAGAAATGGAATGGGGTTGAATTTAATAAACTGATGCAGTTGGATACTACTTGGGTTGAGATCAGATGCCAAATTGCATCTTATTAGTTCGATCAGCTTTTCAATTATAGCCTTAACGTATGAATGGACAGATAGATGGAAATACAAGCACAGGAATAATTCTAATAATATCTTCCGACTCAGGGAGGGCAAAGACTCTGGTTTCTATAGTGCTGTGAAATAAAATAATATACAAGCAGTAAAAAACTGCGAAACGTTTCTTTTAAAAATATCAGTACAGTTTATCAGAAAAATTTCCTCTACTCTAAAAGAAGATTCAATACCTATAGCTTTATAAAAACTTACTAAATTCTCTTAAAATGCTGATACTCTTCCCTTATTTTGTTCTTGCATAATTAATTCAGATTAATCAAAGTTTACAATTCACATGTTTCCCTGCGAAAGATCGTCCATACTTTAAAAAAACAAAGTTGATTGATGTTTAAACTATAAATAAATCGAAAAATTATGAATGAGTTAAGAATTTTTGTAAGGTAATACAAGGGATGTTCAATGAGAATGTATGAAACGTATAACAACGTAACATATCTGCCTATGTCGTTATGGAAGAACGTAGAGAGACATCTAGGGTTGCGATTGCAGTCTCCTGCCTAGATCAGAGCATGCGCAGAAGAGAGCAGATGCTCTTATAAAAAGCGTCGTCCAAGGTCCCTTGAATTCCTCAAGCACAGAAGAACCATTATGTGTACTGTGAGACACTCAGAAAATTACTCAGGTCCATCAAGAATAAAAGACTTGAGCTAATCTCGTAGTGTATGGTTCTGCTCCATGATAACGCAAGTCCACACGTCTCCAGGGTCACATACGCAGAACTGGCCTAGTTCAAATGGGATTAGCTCAACCATCCACCCTATAACCCGGACATGCCACCATGTGATTTTCATGCGTTTGATTTCCTGATAAAACATCTAAAATGGAATCGCTTCAACTCGGACGGGGAATTCATGATTACTGTGAAAGAATGGGTCACCTCACGGTCACAGGAATTCTGGGAACAAGGAATCCTCCAGTTCGTTAATCACTGGGATCGCTGCGCTCAGGCCTATGGTGTATACTTTAAATAAAGTCTTCATTTATACCCACAATCTCGTTTCGTAACTTTTCTTTTGAACACCCCTTGTAATAACTGTTATTAATTTTCATTTGTAACAAGATAATCACTAAAGAAGATCAATGTTATATAAAGTTGCATAGAAATGTCGAGATTATTCGTTACATTATATTGGAAATTATCATCAAAGAAGAAGGTAGCTAAACATACATTGAAATGCCCTTTTTTCAATCTAAAAAGTATTTCCCATTTTTATGAAGCATTCTCAAAAATAAATAAAGACTGAAAAGCAAGTAAAAAAGACAAGTTGTTTTCAAAATCCAGCCTTTTAATCATATTGAATTTATAAAATTGAAGCAAAGTAAAAGTTTCCAAACCAATTATTTTTCTATTTTTTAAGCTTCTAAATTATTAATGAATATAATTTTAAAAAGAGGAATCACTTTCATTGTCTCCGAAACAAAAAATATGCCACAGCTAAGCACTGTTATTAATTTAGTAATATTTATTTTATTGTCAGTATGAATAATAACTTTACTGTAGCAATTTAAACTTTTTCATACTAAAAAAGTCTTTTTGCTCTATCAACATGTCTTATTTTATTCTTGCTTAAAAATTTCCACATTAAAGAATTTTGAGAAAAAATGTCTTTAGTGTAACTTAGAAAACTATATGAAATTTCAAAAAAATAATTTATAAAACATGCTGGACATATTTAAAATTATAACTGCATTCACAAGAGTTCCAAATTTCTTTTCAAACAAACACTGGAAGTGTAAAGTTTTTTCAATGTCACTGAAAGAATTTTAATTTGATAATTAAAAATTTACTGCTTATTGATTTTTGATATAGGATATTTTACAGATTACTTTTAGAAAAATTAATCGAGCGAAGAATTAATACAGAATTTTTCAATCTTCGCTATTTCAAAGATTGAGGCGAAGAATATTTATAAAACAAACTTCATTTGAACAGATAATTGAAATTTTGATTAAAGGAAGTTATTTGTACCCAAGGCCATAAAAGGGATAATCATTAGTTTTGCCGATAAAAAAATTATAAAATGAAGATTATGCTTTATTATTCTCAAAAAAAAAAATTACACATTCGTTAATATTTAAAAAATTAATTAGTTTTAATTATATTTAGAAACATTTTATTTTAAAATATAGAATATATTTTCTTTTTGCTTATCATGATTAAGAATTTACCTTCAGTTGAGAAATTTTAATCTTTTGGAAAAAACATCATAAAATGAAGCAAATCGTTTCTTCAATGTAATTTTGCAATTCTTTACATTTTCTCAGTCTAAATGAAGTTAATGCTAAAATATTAAATATGAAAACATCGAAAACATAATTAAATGGAATAATTAATTTATTTTACAATATCTCTAATTATTTCATAAAATAATGAGTAAAGTTAGTTCATATGCGTATTAAATCAATAAAGCCATTCATTAAAATGTTATTATATTAGATGCACATATCATTTTATAACTAACTAATGATACGTAATAAGGTAACAAAATAAAAAAATTAAAATTTTAAGAAAGTAACTATTATAATTCAGATCACATTTATTTAATGGATTCAAATCTTTCTTTTCCTGTCCTTTTTTTCACATATGTCAATTAAGCAATCCTTCAAGTCAGCTTAATAATTAAAATGATTCATGAACAATTAGTTGAACGAAATAATAAAATTTTATCAAATCCCCTTAAGGTTATTATGATAATACCTCACTATGCCTTTTATTTTAGCATGACATAGGACACTATTCCATGAAAAGTTGGTAAAAAACTGGTTACGTTATAGCGTAAAAATCATAGTGTACTTTACTGATTTATTATCGCTTATTTTCTTGAATAGGTAGATAATTTACAGAATAACTAAATTTATGCTATGATGATAGCATATCGAATATATATAGCCAGCTGAATATATATAATTTTTTTTCATAATTCCACATTTAATGACTTTTAAATTTTCTATCATGCTTTGATATTACCGAAGAAGGAACCTCCTTTCTTTTTTTTAAATGACAGTATTTTGTGCTAACGAGATTTGGCTGCATATTTTTATAGTTGTCTTCACGTACAAGAACAATCTTTCAAAACAGTATTTTTGAGAGGTGAAATTTATTTAAGAAATTCATCCCACACCTGGTGTCACTTCTGTTAGGTTTTCTCCTGTCAAAAGACGCAACAAGTTAATATTCTCAAAGTTATCTCAAAAAATGTTTTTTCTACGTTTCTTACATGTGACAAAGATGTTCTAAGAACGAGAATTATTTAAGTCTTGAGTGAGCTTGGCTCCTGCGAAAAGCGTGGCGAGATGCCAGAATGGGGTTCTTAACCGGCCATTTAAATCCAATGAAAGAATGATATTCGGTGACTTCCTTTGATGATTTTGGATAATTTTTTCCATTCTTAATTTTGGAAGATGAGTATAAAGATAATGAACGCAATGAGCAATCTGATGCTTATTTTAGAAATGAAATCTAGAAAAAAAGGGTAGATGGGGAAAATATTTTGTTTAACCCTACTCTGCGCATTTTTTTTAGAAGTCAGGAATCTAAGAAAAGGAAAGAAATGTAGTAAAAATAATCAAACATTTGATTTACTACTTAACTGTAATTAATTTCGCACTTCATATTTTAATATAGTACGTTTTTAATTGTAATATATAGAATAAAATTTTGATTTGATTAAAATTTTTAAACCACAATCACTCATTATTTCTATAACAAATATTGCGTATTTAGATTATTACTTAATGATTACATTTTAGAAATCATTTTGGAGAAAAAGGAGAAAAAATATTGATGGGGAAATTTTGAGACACAATGCAGTAAAAAGTTAGTTATATGAATATTCATTCATGTTTTTATGTATCTGGGACAAGAAAAGTTTTAGAATAAATTTATTTAAATAATTCATACAATTTTTTAAATAATTGCTCAAAAAGAAATGTATTTAATGCATAAAATATTTTCAAGGATATTAAAATAATCAGAAAAAAATTATAAAGCAGTTGCTAAAAATTTGGGGGGAAATAAAATGAATTCTGATGAATTCCTCCAAGAATTTTCAAAATTCTTAACAAATTTTAATTGCTATATCTTTATTTTTATATTAAAACAAGAATAATTTGTTTAAAAATATCATTTTTTTAAAATAAAAGGTAAGCTATTGATAATTTATTTTCATTTATTACTCCGTTTTCCTAGTGAATAAGCCATTTTATTTTGAAGAAAAATTAAAAGGTCTTTTTCGTCGAAGATAAGATTTAGATTCATAATAAAATATTTGTATGAATTTTCTACAAAAGCAAAGAAAATTTACCATATTTAAGAGCTTAAAACCTTTGTGTGTCGATGCATAAATTTTTAATTAAAAAACCAGCAGAATATATTATTTGCAATAGATGAAAATTCTTATTTTAAAAGAAAAATATCCTGGAATTATTTTTATTCCTATCGCATTTTTTGCATGCTTACTTTTAAAACTACTTTTAGACTGTATTAAATGTATTATATAAGTATTTTATTCTTATAAAGGATTAATTATTTTTATCGCGTTAAAAGTTGTGGCGTTTTTTATTTTTAGATTCTATTTTATATAACCTAATTTTTTTTTTATTTTTTGTATTTACGTTCAACTATCTACGGTATTAAAGCTATAAAACGTTAGGAAAGGTAAAGTTTTTGTAGAGTTATTTTAATATTTTTTCAGAAATTAATTATTTTCTTGAAATTCTCCAATAGCTTTAAAGATTTTCATCAAGAAAATATAACTGTCTATTTATACATAAAGCATTAAAATCATCCTTTTTCTAACGTTACTATCTAAATGGTGGATAATATCATTTTGTAGAAAAAGGAAATAATTTATTATTTCATATATCTAGTAAATCTAGTACATGAATTCAAATACATCATATTGTAAAATTTAGAAAGGGTATTGAGTAGTTGCAAGATTTCTAGTTAAAATGTAGTAATTAAGTAAAGAGATAGTTAGAAAAAATTCTTGATATTTTTTTACATATATATTTTTAAAATATACGAGGTTCTCTTCAAATGTCCTTTATATTATTATTGGATTTTCTCATCCATACAATTTCAAAATAGAATATTAGGACAAAACCCAATTCACAAAAATCTATAAACCCGTGATAAGTTATACAAATAACAGGGTTTCCATTTAACAAAGTACACATTTCTAATGAATTTACTATTTGTTATTCTGTATTAAATTATGCCAGAATTATGTCAAACGAAAGAAATGTGATAGATTTAGGAAATTTAATATATTAGCATGTGCATCATTACATTAGTATAAATTAAAATAACATATAAATGGATAAATTAAAATAACATACTGAAGAGACTAAATATTTGAACCACGTGCCTTTTTTTAAAATTTGAGCAATTCATTTTAAGAATTCACTAAATTATTTCAGATTTTTTTTCCGTCAAAAAATATTGAAAGCATTTCAATTTCAGTTTCCAATAAAATATTATGATTATAATATTCTATTTTTATATAACTGATTTAAATATTTTAAGGGTTTTTTTAAAGATTAGATATTGTTTAATAAAATCATTTTGAAATTGTGAGAGTTTACTTGAAACTATATAAAGTCAAAAAATGCATATCTCTTGGTTAACAGATTGTTTATGAATAATATACAATATATCATTTGGCTAATTTTTTAAAGTCAAATATAATTTGTCACTTAAAAAGGTTTAAAATTTATTTTAGAATACTCTGTAGGATGATATTTCATAACACCTTCGAATTTTCGATTTTCAAGCGGCAATCAATCTTATGATAAGTGAAGAAATCAAGTAGATATCAGACACTTTATTATTAAATTGTTTTTTAATAAATTACACATATATGCAATTTAAGTTTTACAAGCACTTAGATAAAAAAAAATACTTTGAAATTTGCTGTATAGTTATTTCCTTTTTGAGTGGACAGAATGTTTATTAATGTTTTTACTAAGAATTTTGCAATTCTACTTTTTCAACGTTAATTTTTGGGAGTGAAAATTAACAATTAAATCAATTACCCGTAACAAGAAATTTGTTTGCATTTACTTAATTTTTTAATGAGTAAATAAAAGTGTTTTGTTTAAATTATGCTTTACTAATAGCGATTTCGGTTTTTCAAAAAATTTGCACTGCCCTATTTCTCCCAGAGGGATTCCTGTATCTCCTGCATTAGAAAATAAGTAAGAGTTCAAAAATTTAATTAGAATAATGAAGAAAAATATTTCTTAAAAAATTCATTTAGAACATTTTAAGGAAATATTTTTTTTTTCTAAATTATTCTCATCGGCCTTGTTTGTTTAAAGACATTAAGGAAATTAATTTGAAGAGCAAACATTATAGATTTCAAGATCAAATTATAATTATATGCAATGTTACATAGAATAGCGGCAAACATTTTAAGAATCGCTACTCGAAAACATATTTTGATATTTACAAAACATCCTAATCATGTTTGAGAATTTTAATTTTAAAACAGAAAAAAAAATTATTTAATGCACTGAAAAATTATTTTATGAAGAAAATATATCCCAAGATATTAAATATAAATCCAAAAATTTCAGACCTGAAAATCATTTCCTATTTCTGGAAATAAAACACCACAGTACAGTTTTATGCCTTTACAGCAAAAGTACTTTCTGAATATAAAGTTTCTATCAACACAATCTTATCAATGTATTCGCAGAGAAGTTCAGAGTTCATTGTTCATTTTCATTGTTGATCACTTATTTAAAATAATAATAAAAAATAAAAAAGAACTAAACAACTGAAAATTTTATTTTAATTTTATCGTGGCATTATAATTTTCTATCATTCACGAAATTAAATTTCAATATTCTTTTTTAAATATTTTTTCCCCTGAAATAAAGTTTTCCAGCAGTATGAGTTTTATAAAATTTGAGAGACAACTCATGTACTTATTTTCAGTTTACATACGAAAAATGAGAAGTTGTGAACATAAAAGAAATAAAGTACTGGCTTCAAAATAGTTTTAAATAAATTTAATTAATTATAAATAACTTATTTCAGAATAGTTATGTGCCATAAATTATAATAATAAACTGCCATCAATTCTTAAATGATATTTTCGCTGTGTTAGATTCAATAAAAATAAATATTAAAAAATTAATGACTTTATATTTTTTTCGCAGTCTAGAATTTTTATTTCATAAAAATAATTTCAAGTAAAATGTAGTTTATTATTTTAATTTTCTTTAAATCTATTCAACAGCTATATTAAATGCATTAATAACGTAAAAATGAAATTTTAATATCTTGAAAAAAAATCAGGTGAATATTATGAGAGTTTTGGAAGATAGCGAAATTCGAGAAATACTTTTTTGTAACAAAAATATGTCAAACAATTTTGAATAAACGAAAAATGCTCTACAATGTCTAAGAACTAACTAAGTAATTATTTAGACCACATAAGATCATACAGATATTTATCCATTATTACTCTATTTTTAATGCTATAATTATTGAATTCACAAAATATGTCATTATAAAATCGAAATTCTCTTAAAACTGATAGTATGCGAAATATTAGAGAAATCCATTATTTTTCCATTTATAAAATTTTTTTCTCGCTTAAATTGCGCATTCAAAAATTAATTTCCTAAAATTTGCTCTTTTTTCAGACATTAAATAGTTTTAAATTAAAAGAATATCAAGCAAGATATTCAATAATATATATAAAGAAGTCAGCAAGTTTATCGAATAAATTCAAAACTTATCTTTTAAATTAAAAAAAATCAAACGAAAAGTGCAGCATTAAATTTTTTCAGCTTTAAAATTAAAATTCTTACAAATAACGAAAAAATTCACAATTTATTTATAATTTTTATCCTATTATTTTTTATTTACATTGTAAATCTTTTGTGAACGAAAGGGAAAAAAAGACTTTTTATACGATTTCACTATCAGAGCTTCGCAAATATGAAATAAAACAAAATTTGCTGTAAAAACCCGCGCAAAAAGTATTGCGTTTCCATGGTAACAGGTAGGCTAATGTGGAGAGAAAACTTACGATTCTGAGCGGCGTTTTCCCCTGGTGGCAAACGCAGTCGTCATCTTCACAAGAAACTGTCTGCTTTTTCACTGCTTGATCACGACAAGAGTTCTAGCAACATTGCCCATCGTACCTGCGGCGGCCATGCCTCTCTCTGTGACGTCACTCCTCGACGTCACGGACTTGGCAATCTGTAAACCGCGTGCTCTCTGGAAATAAACTCCCGTTCACCAATGATGGAATTTCTGAGCCCCCTTCCTCTCCGAAAGTCATTGTTTTCGTTTGTTTCTAGACCTCGTTTTTGTTTGTCAGCACAACCACAATGATAGAAATATAGGCTCGACGAGCAAGCGATTTTTAATTCGGTTACGTGAGGACGTGCCAGACGCTGCTCGTGCTATTCGAGTTGAATGAATAGTTGCATTCACTTAATGTTGCACAAATTTTGAATTTGAGTGGAAAACAAAAAACAGCTTGTTAAGCAATACGGAAATAAGATGATGGATAGGAATAATTTTTTAAATAGTTATATTTTTAAATATATATTTTCAAAATGATCTAGTTTTAAATATTTTAATAATTGCTGTGATTGCCTTTCAAATTTAGACAATTTCCATTTGTAGATTTAATTCAACTCATAAAATTATGTCAATAATTTTGAATTTCTTTGTTGAGAAAACATATTTTGAAAAGAAAAGAGGAAAATATGAAAATAACAATCAATCATATATTTTAAATAAGAAACAAACAAATAAGAAACAAAATATTTATTTTATCATGTAAACTACATGGAAATAGTTTAGGCGTGAAAATATTAAAAATTCTTTTAAGTAAAGCAAGTGTGTTAATACTCTGAAAAGATTCTGCTAAAAAGATTTCTAATTTTACAGTTTTATATATATATTTATATTTATTTTATACCATTATATATGTGTGCATATGTATAATGGTAATAATATACAAATAAAAGAGAAAATCCCAGTAAAAATATAGCGATAAAAATAAATCAAATTGAAACCGAAAGTAAACCCGAGTAAAGAAGGAAAGCGTCTAAAAAATATGAATAAAAGGGGAGAAACTATATACAACACATACGATTGATTTATATAGTTTTGGAAATATAAATCCAAAAAAATTGTAATTCGTTGAACGTTGTGGAAATAAATCACAAATGCATAATAAAACAGAAATAAAATGTGACAGAAATCTATCAAAGCATTTGTTGCTCATTAGGGAATGAAATCAGTCTGGACAAAAATATATTTAGATTGAAGGCAGTATCTTATAATTAATTGTTTAATACTTCTTGCAGAAAATTTTTTAAATTCCTTTTGCGGAAAATCAAAATTAATCAATGTAATAACTCAAAATTACTTAAAGTTTTTTTAAAAAAATCAGTACTTTTAAGTTATATTGGTTAATTTTGATATTTCGTACTCAAACTTCAAGATTAATCCCAACTTTTGTTTCAAAAGGGTTAGAGATAGTAATAATAAAAATTGGAGGGCTTCCGAAGAAATTTGGAGCACCTGAAACATTTTTCCTTAACGTTATTTATCGCTAATAATCTATTATATTACTCCCACCCAGCTCATAAATAAATTAATATATTGCTTTAAAATTTTGTGTGTCATCTCCTATAGTGTTACTCTCAATGCCTGTAAAATTTCAAATTGCTAAGGTGACAATTGCAAAAATTCATTTTAAAGGGCCCTGGTCGCCTTAATTCAAAATTCCCGCTTGAAGACTGGAGATCTGTAGGTTGGAGGATAGATTTTCCTAAAGATCCGTTGCGTATACCAGTGGTATATCTGAGCTTAACTTACATAAAAAGAAAGCTTAGACAAAAAGGGATATCCTTTCCAATTTGCTGGCGGGATTTTTGTTTGTTCGTTTCTACTCTTGTGCAAATATAGAGAGTTTTACAACTTTTCATTTCCTTAAGGAAAAACGGAATTGGTTTATTTCATTTTTTACTCCTTTCCAAAAAAAAATATGACATTAAAATTGAAAAATAAATAAGTAAACACACTTTTATTTAAGATTGATATAAAAAATCAAATTGAAGAAATCTTTTAACACTTTTTTATTCAAATGTTTAAAATTAAGATGATTTTCAAAATATATATATATATATATATATATATATATATATATATATAATAAACGCAGAATCTGTAGGAAATCAGATGCTATTGACGTTTCAGTAATTCTGCGTCCTCCAATTTTCTTTAATCAAAAAGTTTTTGTACATATGTTTAAGCTACCAAATGTATTGCTTTTCGAAGCCAATAGTTTAAACACATGAATAAGGTTAAAGAGACCGTTATCTTATCAATTCAGAAATACATCTTTGACTTTATACTTCATAATACTTTTTATATCATATCAAAATTATTCATTGAAATAAATTCTATAATATAATTCACTAAATATTCATTCTATTATAATTCATTCTATAATAATAAAATTCACTAAAAGAAGAAAATTTAATACTCTTTAAAATTGAAGATAAATTTGAAGGAAATAAAATACATTGAAACAATAGAAAAATGACTAAAGCAGGGCTTAGAAATATAAAATATTCTTGTTCAAATTTTGGAAAAAATAAAAATGCTAATGGCTACATTAAATGTTGCGTCAGAATACATTCAATACGCAAAATCATATATTTTGGCATGGACATTTCCAGATGATTCTGCATTTCTTCATTAGAAAAAAATAATAGTGATGTTTTTGCAAAAGATTTTTAAAGGAATTATAACATGAGCATTTCATCTTTCATTTACACAGATTACTGATGTTTCCAAAAGAAAATTATTAGTACTGAGAATCGTTAAGATAAGGCATAAAAAAGAGGTGTTTTATTCCAGTTTTTATTCCATATTTGAAGAGTATTTCGAAACAAGTAATATAAAAAAATATTTAAGTCAATTGCCACTTAGATCAACAAAGAAATTTTTTATTTTAGTAACTTTTTAATTAATAATTACAATTGTTGTTGCTCTCGTGTTTCGCTTTACAACGGAAGGAGGGGTGCAGTAGCTTCTGAGAGTCCGGAACCCTGACCACCTGAAGGAAGAAATCTGACTTCAAGGTCACACACGTATCAAATACCTTTTACGGAATGAATTTTTTTTTCCATACACTTCATTCATTCATTCATCCACAGATCGTAATTTAGATCTAAAACAGAAAACAATCACCTCAGACAACCCCCAGTAGTATTGCTTTCGACATGAAGAACTTTGTGACCACGACCGATTAACACGACCGACCACACAGACACACGAAAAATCTTCGGCTGGTAGATTCGAACTCGCAGCCCAAGGGATGTGAATCCAATGCCCTACTAACCATGCTATTCCGGTCTAATAATTACAATTACTAAAAATTATTGATCAAAAAATTATACTATCGTTGAATTTTCAACTCCAATTGTGGCAACCCAAAAAGTGTGAACTTTCTACGCCAGTTGAGGTAACGCAATACAAATTATAAAATTTTAATTTTATATATTCTTTATCATTTTAATTCGAAAGTACTTCAAAAGGAATCCGAAAAATTAATTAATTAACAAAGTTTAATTTTAAATGCATCAAACATTATGAAAATAAAGAGAATCGTTTAAAATGATCGGCCGAAAACATGTTAGGCCTAACCTCATTGGCGTGGGGAAAAACAAACTGAATTCCATTCTTAGTATCCGGCGGAGGGGAAATGAAGACTTTTGGGGAGAAAGTTTTTAATTAATTAACAAAAAATTAATGAATTAAAATTTGAAAAACTGTATTAATATCAAATATCATAAACTACAATCTAAAAAAATTTACTTGAATTTGAGTGGATGAATGAAAATTATTTTATTTACGAATGAAAGTTTGAATATATATATATATATATATATATATATATATATACGGAGACTGTGAGCTAATATAGAAATTGAACAAATCAGAAATTTCCTGTACAATTTTGAAATTTTTTAAAAATTATGAGCACTTTCCATTTTTTGAATCGATAAGGTTTTTTGAAGAAATATCGCACATTGTGAGTGAAATAAAAGCTACTCTCAAGAGAGTAAAATAGCAGATGCATGTTCTTTTTGCTTTTTGAATGTACCAGGCACCCTTTTCTAAAAATACACCAATAATAAAATGAGTTTTATATTTAAAAAAAATTATTTTACTCGTTTTGATAAAATTTCAGACAGCATAGTTATTAATAACAATAAATTCTTCGCTAAATACCTTATTTTTTTAAACTTTAAAAGTTTGCTCTTGTAATGCAAGAAACGCCTTCACCTATCTTTCACTATGTTTTTAAGGATTGAAAGAGGCGCGATAGTTTCAAAATTGTTTACACCCATCTACCCTCATCCGAGAATAGTGCGGAACAAAGCGATTAATCAACAGCTCAGTATAGCAAGCGAGCTCAAGAGGAAGTTCATTTTGATAAGCTTTTATTAAAAAAAAGGTTTTGCATGAGGAGAGCTAGTTTTGAGCACGCTTTTTATTTCTGAATCAAAACAATTGCCTGTTTCCTTTCTGATATACGAAGAGAAAATGTTTTAATAGTTAAAGAATTGCACGACATTTTAATGAATCTTCATGTTTTAAATTTTCTTGAGTCGGTATTAATATTTCTTTGAATTATGATTGTATATCTATCCGTCCGTTTGCCCATTTGTCTGCATATTTCAAAGTGCATAAAAAAGTTTTCAGAAATAAAATTCCGTGTATGGGAAAGCAAAGCATATATGTATATCTCGAAAATTATTCCGTAATTTGATATCCTTTCCCAAACTCTTATATAATAATTTATTTGCAATCAGTGGGATCTAATATCAAAAATCTGTGTAGTAAAATATAAAAAGTGAGCTCATTAAATCAGGTCAATCCAAAATAAAATTAAGAAAGGAAATTCAACTACATTTGAAAATCAATTAAATCCTCACATTAATGCGTCAAAGAAAATATACAATTGAAGTCGTTTATAAAAACAAATCCAGTTTTCTAAATGTTTCTAAAAAATTATTAAAACGCAACTCACTTTAAAAAAAAATAAAAATAAAGGGAATGTGTATCTAAACCATTTAACTAAACATACGAAAACATAATTTGCGAGTATTTAAGAGCTCTGAAACTTTAAATAACAAAAGCACACTTAATCACCTGTTTTCTTAAAAATATACTTAACATTTAAAAATAACTGTTTCTCTTTTTAAAAATAAAAGTGAAATGACAGAGAGCCTGATCTAAAATTAAAGTTTTAGGTAAACAACGGGTATAACTTGGGAATCCAGCAATTTCATCTAATGAAGGCTAACATAACAATCTCTCGGATGGCCCTAACAAGCTCATTCAGCATTATCTATGGGTGACGCCCTCCTGCGACGGGTGTCTTATTGATTCCAAAAAGTCTTTCGCGTTGACAGGAAGAGTCATAATACTTGCTGCGGTCGCATCGAGCTCACTCTAGTAACTAGACTAAGAAAAGGAAGCACCAGTTCCGCTAATTTTATCTTTCTTCTCAATGTGGTGACAGCCGCACTTGCGGCTAGATAATCCAAAGAGAAAAAGCGGAATGAAATCATTGGGAAAGGATTTGAAATGCTGGCCGCAAAGGGTTTCGCTTAAGTGGAGCAAGTCATAATCATAAACGGTATTCGAATACAAAATTCAAGCCAAGAACTCTCTTCAGAAGTATTTTGGAAAGCACAAGATACTTTGATATATTATAAAAAATGATCACCCGATTTCAGTATGAATCTGCTACGATGTATTTTATAAGACAATTGTATTCAAACTTTTAAAATTTTATAATACACAAATAAGAATAAAAATTTCTGAGTATTTTCTAGTTCGAAACCATTTCGACCTAGATTAACTGCTTAGAATGAAATATTTTTAATTGATATTATTGAACTGCATTTGTAAATGAAAATTTTATAATGTAGTAAAGTATAAATATTTTAGATAAATTAAAAAGGAAATGAAAGATAGCCTGATCTAAAATTAAAGTTTTAGGTAAACAGACAAACTATCAGTAATATATAATAGCTTATATTAAATTTAATTATTAATAAAGATTAATAAGACGAATTAATCTGTTTCATCGTAACCAATTTCGATATGACAAATTTTATTTCCTCTTTTTTCAAGCGTAACCTAGTTAGAATTAGCTTCGAGAATAAGCTAGCTATGTCTTGGTTAAGATTTATCAAGCTGAATTCTTAGAAAAATTCACATTCATTTTGATATTAACCCTAGAGCCATAACTAACTTTTGGTTAATGTGACTGCCTCCACAGGCGACAGTTTATGAGAAGGGCGTGCCATAATTGGTAATAATATATATATATATATCTGAATAATATAGATTAGGATGAAGAAAGCTATATTTTACATTCATGCTGAACATTCATTTAAATGAATATTGAAACCAAAATAAAGTATAATTGGTAATCTGGTAAGTGAGAAACATTGTTTTGAGACATTCTGCTCTATAAAATAAATTTTTCCTTAAATAAAAATGAATACATTTTTTTCTTAAAAGCACAATAAACTATAATTCACATCAGCTCCTTTAGTTTAGATAAAAAATAAGCATTATTTATAGTTAATTCAGAAAATTGAAATTGTTTGGCAATTTTTTTAATTTTTTTTAATTAGATGGAAATTAATTGAATTTTGTATGACATTTTTACTAGTTACCTTTTTATGTTTTAATTAAGATTATAAAACTATAACATTCTTTTGAAAAGAAAGTTTCTAGAAGAAAAGTTAGCGTAGATTGGATTAGCTTTGTTCAATGAAAAATAATCATAAATCTACATTTGAGAGTCAGAAAAGTTTTAAATATTTATTACAAGATATTTTCAAAGGAATGAAATCTTTTCTTGACGATCAAGAAATATTCAAAAATCATATACGTGAAACTTAGTATGAAATATGTAAATCCCTTCGGCAGTATGTAAAAATATTTTATCACCTTACAGAATATTATTTTTAAACCGGAGATAAATAGAATTATGGCAATTAACTTTATGAGAAGATGAAAATATAAATAGAATTGTGGTAATTAACTTTATGAGAAGATGAAAATATAAACAAAAAGTCATCTTCTAGCTCAAAATACCTTGGTTTAAAATCATAAAAGTAAAAAAAAATATTAACCCCCATTTTACACATAATTTGCATTGGGATTTTATTTTACTTGTTTATTGTTTATTTCATGTTTCTTGTTAAAATTCCTTTTTTTATTATGCATGTAAACAGTTTTTCACCAATATCAATTAAAACTTTCAAATTGAAGGATTAACGATATTACTTATTTTTAATTAGAGGTTCATATTCTCGGATCTAAGCATGGGTAGCTTTTTTAAACCGTGCATTGGAATTCTCGTTATTATTCTATTCATGTATGAAGCAAAAAAAAGATTGAAATATTGAAAGATCATTTGATATTTTTACCATGAATAAGGGAATTAAATGGAAATATAGTAATTTTATATAAATTGCAGGGTTAATACAATTTGTCGTTTAACCTAGCAATGAACACAAAATCAAATAGCAAACAGAATCAGTTCCTAATCAGGTGTCGGCAGTGAAATGTTCTGCTATAATTTGACTGTGGATAAGACAACACGCAATATTAAATGACAGGCACAGTTATTTTTGTTAGCGTTTTTGACATTTCACAAATGGATTCATTTATCATGAGAGCACTAAAAGTAATGCAAGATTATTTTTAATTTTCTATGAATTTCGGCTATTTAATCTATTAGCAAAATCCATGTATAAAAGCTTACACTTTTTTTACCTCATTTGAATCCAGAATATACATTTGAAGCTTTCTCTTGAAACCGCGTTCTTTAGGGCTTTTTTCTGTGTCTTTTTGAATTTTAGCATCGAAAAATCTAGGGTAGGTTAGTTACCACTCTTTTTTAATTATATTTAAATTAAGTAAGGTTATTTATCTTTAAAACTAAAGTTTATATTTGACGAATCGAAACTAAAATGTTGATTTTCTAAAAGTCTTTTTTCCTTGACAAATGTTACTACTTATTTAAAGTATTTTTTGTCCAAAGATGATACTTACAATTTCATGCGTTATCAATAAAATTAACTGTGTTAATTCCATTGATAACACAATATAAAATTTAATGGTTCATGACTAGATAAAATGGCGGGATTTAATGGTTCATGATCAACTCAAACGGTGGAATTTAATGGCTCGTGATTAAATCTGACTATATTGCCCCAAATACAGAATTGTGGACGATTGCTGTTATAAATCCCATAAGGATATTTGGAATTCTCGTAATGATATAGAAAACTATGAATAAAAAATGTTTTTTTTTTTTTTGGATTTTTCAAAAACAGAAAATTTAAACTTCAAGATAAGAAATAATCTTGTTGTGATATATAAGTTAAAAGGGCGTTTTTAAACAATTTTATTTCTGATGATATGTATTTTAAAGCATTTTTTTTTCAAAATTTTTAATTTTCACATGTTTTTTTTTTTAATTTTTGGTTCTCAATTTAACACAGCGTCGCGTGCTCCAATTTGTCTATCAATATTACCCATTTAAATATCTTAGAATAACACCATTAAAAGTGTAAAGAATATTTCGAACAATATGATAAAATCTGTAGGAAACGACTCGGCGTTTTGTTTATAGCTACTTAGAAGTTTTGCCTATAAACACTGTGTATAGTGAAATTTATTCATATTCACGTGATACACTTTTTTAAAATAATGCTCTCGTATCACTTCCGGTCTCGGGTTGAACGGAAATCTTGCCGGGACGACTGAACTTACGCAATTGTTATCAAGGAGTTTCGATTAACTATTACATGCAGCTTTAAAAATATTAAAAGCATGTTTCTAAGGGTAAACTGTTTCTAATCTATAGACTTATTAAATGCCATGTCATAATTAATTTTCAGTTATAGATATTCATGTTGTATTTAAAATTCTGTGCTAAGAATAATGATGCAATTAATGAATGTTTATTTTAGTCATAATTCCATCCCTTTTTGAAAAATGATGAAGGCTTTTATAATAATTCGTATTTATTAATTGTATATAGAAAACGAGGATGATATCTGATGAGTAAACACGAGCTAGCTGTCCTCTCCGCATTTACATGCCATGCTAAATAGAGATCGTTTGACCCCATTCGTTGAAGAATATACCAAATCTCTTTACACAAACACAACGGTTCTTTCGAGTTTGAGATTCACAATGCAAGAAGCAAAGAAAAGTCAAATATCCGAATTCTTAATTTATTCTCAAATGATACACATACTGCATGAATTTTTGAATTGAATTAGTTTTCACAACTTGCATTAGGAAAAAGTATATGATAGCACATCAGAAGATAATATTTTAAAATATGTGCTGTTACATTAGTAACGCCATAATAGAACAATGGTAAAGAATTCCATTGTTCTTCTGGTAGCCCTTATTCAATTTATGTGCTTAACGAAGTATTATGTGTATACCATGTATACTTTCCATATTCGTCATTCATGACTTCATTAAAAGTGTTTTTTAAAAATTTCAACATCTGCAGTAAATGAAGCGAAGTTTTTTTTCGTTCTACGTTGATTCATTTTAAATTTCCTAATGAAAATGTCGTTTTTCTCTTTCCTTTGTTTTCCAAGTTAAATTTGATGCTTTGTTGTATAGTTACTCACTAAAAAGAGGTTAATAATATTGCATAGTTTTCTATTCTGGAATCTAACATTAAAAAAAAACTAATATTTTAACTTAAACTGAGAATTAGGAAACTGTTGGAATATTCTTTTCATTCAAAACAGATGGAGCGACAAAGGACATATGTTAGGATATTGAAGTATGAATTCAATTCGGGAAGAAAAGGAAATATGATAAATGATAGCTTTTAAATAAATTAGATTGAGCGGCCTACGGTTAGATAATAGTTTCATCCGCTATTTGTTTGAGAAGTTCGAAAGGGTAACCTTTAAAAGTTAAAAAAAAATGCTTAGAACATTAGATCTTTTTTATAAGGATTTTGATTTTATTTCGTATTCGTATTATCATACTAAATTGGAATTCTAAAAAAAATCTGAAAATTACAGGTTAATTCAATATTAACAGACTAATAAAAATCGAAGATTGAGATGAGAAGATTATGTAATATGTTTCAACAACTCGTTACTTTTTATAGCGGCATATAACATGTCGAAGCAAATATTAATATTTGAGCAAAAGCGATTCCTCTTTTTCTCCTCTCAGTTTTTATGAGGTCATACATAAAAACGGTTTAGTAACATGCTGGGATTTTTATGCGTTTAGCAAAATGCATAAAATTAATTAAAGTCATATATGATTACATTGATTAATGTCCAGAAAAAGGGCTGGATGATTGTAAAAACATCATTTGATTTTTCTTTGTTAGTTTAAAAATAAAGATAATCCTTTTTTAAGTAAAAATTTCATTGCTGAAAATTAATAATATATTTATTTACAGTAATTATTTTTTTTGTCTGAACAATTACATATAAAAATAATCATGAGCAATGAAATTTTCTTTGATTAATCTACATCAGTACATTAAGTGATCTACTTTAGTACATTACTCTTCAGCCTTTTAATGTAGCGGTCATGTGGTAGAGTTTTGAACTCGTGAGCGAAAAGCTGTTGTTTTCATTCTAACAACAAATCTAAAGAACGCATTCTAAAGCAAATATAAAAAATATAAATTCGTAATATGAAATTTCTTATGTGGCTTGTACATTTGGAGAGTGGTATGCCAATTGTGGTGTCATCCCTAAGTTTCTTGAAATTCAATAGACTTATCTAAAAATTCTGATAGTGGGATGCTAATCTATCATATTAAACCTAAATTAAAAAATTATTAATCACGCCTATATTAGTTTTACAATTTTAAATTATTCAACTTACCTTAAAAAATCGTTTTTCTTAGAAATGATCATCCATTGAATGAACAATTTCAATAGAAGTAAATTATGTTAAAACAAAAAAAGGTTCAGAATTATTTTTTTCTTTTTGTTTTTTACTAATATTTCTATCATACTACAAAAAATATTTAGAGCTTCAATTGAATAGGTTTCAATTCCATTGCAAAAAATAACATAGATAAGCCAAACATGTACTTTTTGTACAATAAAATAATTATTTTCAGTTTATTATTGATTAGTAAATAAGTAATACATAGTCAAAAGTGCGATGCAAGGAAATAAAAAGTTTGCTGTTATGCTGGATTTTTTTGACAACTGGTTAGGTGTATCATCATAAAACAGAAGATATAACTCAGCAATAATAAATTTTGTCCCAGAATTTTTTTAAAATTTATCTTCTGAATTCTTTAATCTTAATCTGACACCAGAGAGTGTTTTCATTTGTCAGAGAAAACAACAAATATTCTCTTTCATGTTTTTTACTTAATAAAATATTCAGAAAAAATGAATGGGATTTTTAAAAAAATCACTGAAAATAACTATGTGATAAAGAATTTGAAACAGCTTGGAATGAAATTATATGTTTTTTAATAATTTTTCATCACATTAAAATGTTGGGAATTTTGAAAAAAAAAAAAACTAACTCATTCTTTAAATATGAAATGCGAAAATGTAATCTTCAAGTTGATATAGAACTGACAAGTGTAACTATCGTGTATTATTTAAAAAAATAATTTACTAAACAAAACCTTGCTATTCCGAAAAGTTTCATTTGTACTTATCTTTCCTATTCCTCGACAATTATCAATAAAAACATTAAAAATTATGAAATTATTTCATTAGAGTTTTTCTAAATAACTATATTAAATCAATTTAGATTTACATCTTTGTTAATATAGGCATTCTTTTATTAATCCTTTTCTTCTTTTAGATTAACTTTAGTCGCGACAATCAAACTTTTAAGGAGCTGCGATTACGTATTTCTGAAAACAAGCCTCGCTATAGCCTGTCTCCAAAAAAGAGAAACACTCGAAAATGATTTTTTTTTTAGATTGATAGCTTTGCGTCCAGAAAAAGAGGGTGAAAATGAGTTTCTGAAGGCACTCAGTTTATAATGGATTTTCTTGAAAGACGCTATTGATTTACGCTAATGTGCCTATAAATGTTTAGTCAGATGTTTGTTCTTCTTTATTTTATTGTAGAACAGCATATAAAAAGCAATGTGATAAAAGATGGGGACTGTGGTTATGAAAGACGAAACTAGAAGGGTGCGTCTGCTTCGGGCGCACACTTGGCCGAAGACAACTATTGCGTTATTATATCCAAGCATCCAAAAGAAAGAAGAATGTCCACTAATACACTGAGGAGCTATGCTCAGTTGAATGCCTTTCCTGTCAATCGTTTCATTTGGATTTAAGCTGTCAAGTTTATCCAAGACAGCTTAAATAAAAAGTTATAAAATTCAATTTTTTCCTTAACGTTTCATATCTAAATAGACGTCCTAGTTAGCCATGAAAAATAAATCGCAAGGGCCCGTTATATCAGCCTACATAATGGCTTAATCTATGAGCATTGAGATGATGACTTTGAAAGAGAGATCAACAATACATGAGTATATGATATTTAATTCAGCAATCCTGAGAACCAGGACACACGCATCGCAAAAGACGCCTGAGAAGCTCAAAACCTTCCTGAACTTATAACATAATTAGGATAAGTATTAGAATTCTTTCTGTATTTATAATTGAAATTCTTTCTGCTTACTTATAAATGGCATAAGAATTTCCAAGATCATATTCACATTGATGGATTTTAAAGGGAGATTTAGCATAATTGCACATAGAATAGGAAATATTTCAAAATATAAGTTATGCGACCAATCTTAATTCCTGCATGTTCAATGGCTTAAAATTTGTAAATACTTCCGGAAATTGGCAAATACTTAGGCAAATAGGTGTCAAATATATAGAAGAATCTACAGTGTACTTTATCAAGAACATCAGTGACTTTCTGTTCATAATTATTAATATTCAATCAGTAATTTTAACAATATTTCCAAAATTTAATGTTTATTAAAAAAATCGAAGAACTATGGAATTTGGAATATGAAAGAAAGAAAGATTTTTAAAATCAATTATTACGAAAATTTTACTATTTTTTATAATTTGTTATAATGCTCTTCAGAATTAAATTGAAATTATATCAAAAAAACCTATTGATATAGATAACATTCTAATTAATAAAAAACATGAATGATTACTTTTTATTATCCAATTTGATATAATTATTAATGAAAGGAAATTATGCACAGAGTTTAATTCAACAATAAAAAAAATATCTTCGGGAGAGTTTCAATACTTAAATGAAAACGAAACTTGAGTTTAATTTTTTATATTATATTGCTCAGTGTTTATTGCACATTTATATTTGAATAACTTCTGTTTAATTCAGATTGTAAATTTTAGATTATCACGATGTGTTGTTCCCTTTAGTTTGATGCAGATTGGCATTGCAGGTGAAAGGTCTGTATGATTAAAAAACTTATGTTTGTATTTTTTCTGAATAAGGCCTGTATGATTAAAAAATGCATTTTTTCTACATAATATTTCTGTTTGTTTTTATTTAAGGGAATCATTCATTTAATTTACTAATTTGAACCAAAATACTTGAAGATTATGAATTATAAATCTTTCCAACAAAAGCCTTATTTAAATAATGTAGAACAGAAGATGATGTTTCAGTAATGTCAGGTCCTGAATTAATGCTGCAAGCTCTTTAGAGATGAAATTAAGATAACTTAAAATAAAATAATGAAACATCAAACTATGCAAATATCGTAATCCCATTTAAAATTGAAAAAATATGAATTATTTTTAATCAATGAATTTTTTTTCTAATTTGGCAATCTCTCCTGCAGTTTACAGAGAACCAAAGAAAGTATCAACAATACACTAATACTATTTTGATACTTCTTAGTAAAGGATATTCAGCGTTTCAACCCTCCTCAGTTCTAAATGAAACCTGTTAAACTCAATTTTCGTAGGATACATAAGCAAGGTTTTAAGTTTAAATGGCCAATGCAAACAAAAACTTAATATTTATATAAATGTAGATATGTTCAATATGTGTAGTATATATAATATACAGAAAAACAATGTTAAAAGTAATTTTTTACTTCTCTCACTCGGCATGAATTCTATCATACAATATGGGGGAACATTTTCCTTTAAAGGAAAATGAAGGGAATAACTTAAGTTATTACATTTAACCAGGCCAAAGAGAATATTTGAACTTCATAGAATAGCTGTGGGTTCTTTATTCATTATTCGTAGGAATCAATTCCTGTTGTACGTTTACACAGAAACTGGCATCAAAACTCGTCTTTAAAAGAGAGAAAATCGGGAATCTTGTTTACCATTCCATTTTTAAAGACTAATACTCTTCCACTCTCACTTTCCCTTCGGTATTGTTTTCTTAAATTCTAAGTAGTAACATAATTGATAACTATCAATCAATAGTATCATGCATATTTATTAATATATTTTTGATTTCAAATATTTGATTCGATGAAAAATTTATGTAGAAATCTTTGTTACAACTCGTTTATAGGTATTCTAGTAGCTTGCTATCCTTGCCTTAAAATAACTACCTAAAATGGTTAAACATTAAAAACGTATTTAGTAAAAGAAAGAACATATTTATTATTATTTTTAAATAAGATGAAAGAAACTTATTTTAAACGCACGGTTTTCATTCATTTCTTCTCCTTGAATGTATCAGAAAATAAATCAATGAAAATCAGTTTAAAAATTTTAAAAATTGATTCACAAATAGGTTTTAAATTTTAAAACTGTTATTCTTAAGCGTTATTTTAATTTAGTTACTTCTTTATCTAGTAATTTCCAACAATTTTCAAGAATTTATGTCTTGATTCTATACATCTCTCGCTTATGACAGCAGTGTTAATTTATGCAATCCACTTTCTTCCGTATATTCCAGATCTTCTTCCAGTTGAAAGCAACACTCCCTATAAACCATTTCTGTGACCCTAAATGCGTTTCAGTAGAGTAACTGGAAATCTGTCTTTATGGGAGAAACGATTTCTAGGTATTCCGTGCCATTCAGTTTCCGGAAATAAAACGCCAATGTTTTCATGTCACCGACCCTTTTTGCAGCACTTCATCTCTTTGACAGGACAACAACTAGAAAGAATGATTCGGAGGTTATGAATAGAGTACACTTTCTAACAAAATGCGTGAACAAGAGATTATGGTGCCATTTCAGCATCATATTTAATTTAGTTGATGCTTCGAACAAAACTATGGTGTTTCCTTCTACTGAAAATAAGATAAGGAGATGAAGGCAGCTCTATTTCATTACAATTTAATTATTTATGCAGGTAGTCTACGAATTATTTACAAGCAGTAGTCTACATATTACGAAATAGAAGCATGGAACCTGAGCAGAAATTCATGAAATATTTTTGCCTGGCATTATGTTTAAGCAACACAACGGTAAACATAAATCAACCTGATGATTAACGGCAAAGGAACATATTAAGTATTAACGGTAATGAAATGTGAGGTTGCAATTTATAATTTTATTATATCTTTGTATCATTCTTTGCTTCAGGATTAGAAAACAACCCAGACATAAAGCTTTCATGAAATAAACAGAGGATATAGCATTCATTACATGTAATTAATTCTCTATAAACCATTAAAGTTTACTATATTATAGGGAAACCAATTGAATATCCTTTTAATTGAATTAAAAGATATCAAATTTAAACTGGATTTAAACTTCTGCTAAAATTTGTCGCATTTTGAGTCGGGATAAAGCATATGCAATTTTTTAAAATGAAGAATTAATTTTTACTTTCTCTAATACGAAGTATAAATTAAGCATTTTAATCTTTAAAGAATTAGAACTCCAGATTTCGTCTGATCTCCACGTTTCAGACCTACTTGAATTCAAAAAATACATTATTGGCCCTATGTCTCTCTGTCTGTCTGTAAACATGACGTCTCAAAACCACTTTGAGCTAAGACAATGAAATATGGCATATAAATTCAAGATCAAATTTGTAAAATCCTTTCAAATTTTGAACGAAATAGTTTTACAGGAAATCTAATTTGTCTGTCTGTTTGATTACAAATGAACTCGAAACTCCAAGATACAAAGAACTAAGTAGATAAAATTTGATACATAAATTAAACTTCTAAAATAAATTCCAATCTGATTTTTAACTAAAGCCATGAAAAGGTTGACCGTCTATAGCTTTGTACTTTAGCATGCATGTAAATAATAATTAATAAATGGAATGACTTATATCAATGAACTGAAGCTGTAATTCCGTGTGAACTCAGTTTCATTCGGTCGAGAAAAAGACGTTAAAAATGCATATTTGCTCGAAAAGGTAAATAGAAAATTTTCATTCATGCAAAAAAATCTATATTTCGTAATCATTGTTCGTTTATGTAATGTAAAGCATTTGCTGTCTCATTCAAAGCCTATAATTTTATGTACGGTAAAGGAGATACACCATTAATTGGAAAGTATGCGAAAAAGTTTCGGGGAGAACAACGTACTAGTTTTTGATTAATTCTTTAAATTCTTATGGGCGTAAATTTGATTTCTAATAAGCACGTTTCTTGATTACAAATTATGGATTTTACTTAATTTGTCAATATATAAGTTGAAAACTAATAAAAGCAATTCTCTACATTAGAATGAAGATCAATTTGTCTTCCGATGCAACACTCGCAATATCCATTTCGAATGCTCGGGAACTAAAACAAAATAATTTAACTGAAAACATCCAATCAAAGCTTTTTGTTTATGTTAGAACCGTGACCAAGAGTAATAATAATTGGTAATTTGATCTTTTACCAACATACACATTTTGACCACAAGCAATATCGAAAAAAAAATCATCATTGTCGACAGCTTAAAAAAAGTTAACTAAAACAGTTAAAGTAAAACAAAACTACTGTGGGCAATGAACTTATAACTCTGATCTAACTTAATTGAACTGTAAATTATACTTTTTTTGTTGGAACCGCAATTTCAATTAAATTAAAACTCTCGTATAATTTAGCTTTTCAGTGTCTAGAAAGGATGTAAACTAATTTGATATTTATCTCTCAATAAGATAAATTTCGAAATGTTTACTCAATAAATTAATTAAATTAAAATAAGCAAGCTCTTTAATATGAAAGTTTAATCTAATAGAATAATAAAGATGGAAGTATATTGGCGATAGCAAAATAAATGGATAATTTTTTTCTATTAATTCTGACAGAAAGAGGCTTTGAACCAATTGATATACATGCACCCTATAAATTACGAACAAATTTTTCATGGAATTAAATAAATAAAAATTTTGTTTGATGATTGGTAGATGCAATTAAATGAAACTGGCCCCCATTGGCATAGTTTGGCAATTTGCTGAATCACATGACCAGAAATAAGTCATACGAAAGAAATTAAAGACACTACTATGCAAAAGAAATTAGTTCATTGAGATTATTCAGAATGAAAACTTGATAAAAATTAGAAAAATAACTGAGATTAGTTTTTGTCAACAGCAATACCTCGAGTAATTTCGGCGTTTATTTACTAGACTATAGGTAAAGTATTTGCCGAAATTGTGTCAGCTATACAAGTAAAATTTTTGTTTTTGAATACTGGATGGTGCAGAAGCTTTATTCCTTTGACAAATATATATGTATATTGTTGTTGCTCTAGTGTTATCTCTTCATGCGCGATAACTATATTTATGAAAGAATCAAAGATATGTGGCGGCACATTTGATAGAAAGTGTGGAGGGATTTTATGTTATTATTTGAAAATATATATTTTTTTCTGCTTTTTTTTGTCAAAATGCTCGATTTTAAGCGAAATGAAGAGATTTCACAGATTCCTGTTTTAAAATTTAAAGCTGTAATAACTTGCTTATATATTTTGATATAACTTTTTTGAAACTTATTTGTATAATAACGTTATTCAATTTTTATAATCTGTAGACATATTTTAGCTTATCAACAGTGATAGTTATTTCCCCCCCCCTTTCTTTAACGTTTTCCCTCAGAGCTTTCGCTGCATGAAAAATATATAAATAATATATATTGGAATATGTTTGAATTTAGGTACTATTGCATTTATAGTACCTAAATTTAGGTACCATTGCAAGTGCATTTATGTCTGTATATTGTTTGCTTGCCGCCTTTAGTTCTTCAACGTGTTTGCTAGGTATTCTATATTCGTGCTGAAAGGAAATATGCTAAGCAGAAAAGCTAGTGAAGTATGCTTTTATTTTATGATGAAAATAATAAGTAACACTATAACTATAATTGACATTCCACCAAAAAAAGGTTTTAAAAATATTAATAGACAAACTAAAGAATTATCAAAAAGCGATATTTAAAATATAATTTATTTACGGTGTGTACATGTATGATATAAAAGAGTACATGCATCCTAAGAATTAAAATAATTTCTTACCATAAATTTAATGGTAGACTAAAAACACAGAAACATTGATTAAAAGATCTCATTGAACAAAGGAAATTTGTTTAAGTTTCTTTACAACAATGAACAATAGTGTCAGTAATTTGAAAATAATTTTTTTTTAAACCTATTCAAACTAGATGAAAAATCGAAACTGATGTTAAAACCATAAAAAGTGGTTTTTGTTTATTTTGGGATTTAATCAAAAGTCTTAAAATTTTCGAAAAAAATTGCTTTTAGCTCTACATCACTGACTTTTAAAACATTTTCACATGCATAAACGCAAATACATTTATTTTTATAATTATTTGCATTTGTAGTTCTTATTGCTCTTCAATGGCGTTTCAGGTTTTCCTACAGTTATTTTGTGTAATTCTTATGTATCATCATTTTTACAGTTGTATTTCGTCCTGTTTATAAATTTTTATTCTTAAAAAAATTTAAATCCATCCCAATTCGAAAACAACTTCTTGGTTTCGGAAACAGGATTGGACAAAAATGCGTAAATATTACAATCGTTTTTGATTACATGGGGAATAATTTATTTAACATTCATATAAAATGATGAATAAAGTTAAATTAAAATTTTTGGTGAATAAAATATATCAGTATTTATTATAATGAATATTTGAATAGCGTTTAACCGTAGCCCATCAATGGGTGCACCATTAATAGATATTGACTATAATAGTAATAACAAGGCATGACTAAGAATAGGTCTTAAACCTATTCAGTTAACAGAAATAAATAATTAGAGTTAGTGCAATGTTTTAAAGCATTTATCAGAAGCAGAATGAGATGAAAGGATGTCACGGATAAGACAAACACCGAGAACATGTCATCTAGCTCAGTGAGAACTGTGTTTTTTGTAACAAGTCATCATGAGGAAGTTGTTCCAACCGGAATGGTAGAAAAAGGATATCAAATTTTTAAGCAGATTGTATGATGCTTCAATTGCCTCATTTGCTTAGGTACATTTGATGCTTAGAACCGTGAAGACAGCATTTAAATGTTAAAAACGTCATTTGTTAGTTTTTCTTGTTGTGTATATCATAGTAAAGATTTGCATCTCTCAATTCCTATTCTTTCATTGTATGCGCGTCACTCTATAAAACGATTGAGAAAGCCTTTTTCTCTCCGAATTTTTCTGACTTTTGAAAATTCTTCAATCACACCCACACAAATAAAAATGACATATAAAACAAACAAAAAATATCGTCTAAAGCCTTACAATAGTTATTTGTTAACTTTTTAACATCAAAACATTAAAATCTGCGAAATTTTTGTAAATAATACAAAAAACATATCAATTTCAAATGCAATTTTCAAATCAAAATTAAATATTTTTTAAAATCTTCATGGTGTTAGTCAAACAATTAAAATATAATCTTCTATCCTCAAGTTTAAAAAATAGGATAATTGAATAATTTAACTATTCAATAAATAATATCACTCATGAATTTTCCAAATCAAAATTGATTGGGAAAATTCAAAAGTAATATCAATAAAAATGTATGCCATAACGCAGTACGAATATATTTCTAATTCAGTAATAAAAGAGAAATAAAAGTATTAAATAAATTTTTCTAGCAAAATTTAAACTTATCACAAAACGGGTTTATATAAAAGGCATATTTTTTACTACTTAATTGTTAACATTAGTCTTATTCTAATGTATTTAAGATATCATAAAAAATATCCATTTGTATTAAAAAATACTTTGACAGTCACCGTATTAGTCAAGTTAAAGTTTCTTCAAATAACTTAAATAAGCACACTTTTAACTTTCGGCCACGCAATATGTTTGCTTAAGGGATAAGATAATATTAGTCTTTATACAGCAAATCAACCAACTTTCTTAATTTAATATTCTCTTCTAATGTAAAAGTAGGAAATGTAAGCAACAGAGTTATATACTTAGCTAAATTTTTGCTGGTAGAGATGTCAGTTTTCCTCATTGCTTGCTTTCTGAAATACATCAACTAACTTAAGGGTTTAATATGTTTCAATCGATAGCTTTCAAAAAGACTTAAATTTTCATTAATCAACTTTATAAATGCATAATTGCAGTGGTTTCTTCTTTTAGAATTCTGTTTCAATTTCTTACATTAAAACGGTTTTCTTCGAGCAGGCTAGGACATGTTATATTCTAAAGAACCAACATTTTTTTTATTTTAACGAGGTTGAATCTTATACAAGTTTAGCACTAGTCAAAATTTTTTTTAAAGAATCAAGAGGAAATTATTCACTGTTAATTTCTTATCTGAATTAATTAAATATTTAAATAAATATTAAAATTAGTCAAATTAAAATTAAAAACTAATTAAATATTTAATTGCAGCTATTTTTTAAAATCGTCTTATGTACTTTAACTTAACACTGGAAGATTTTTTTTTTATTTTTAAGTAGCAGTTGTGTGTTTGAATACACGAGTGTAAGAATTATTGAAAAATATTGAGCTTGCTTCTTAAATTAAAATAAAGTAATAAAAATTTCGAAATTTCTTATTAAATTTTTACTAGAAACCTTTTACTACTTTATGAAAAAAATATAAAAAGTTACTTATTACAATAATTAATTGTTAAGCACTGAAGATTTCAACTTAACCAGATGAATTGGAATTATATCTGATTTGGATATTCAAAAATTTGAATAATTAATTAACTAATGGAAAATTATTATTTCTTAGGAGAAAAACAAAATTTCTTACACTGAGTGACTTAATGTCTTCAAGAATAATGTTATCAGCATTTTATATACTTGCATACTGATTTAAAATATTTCTGCCTAGGGATATTAGTTACAATAAATTGTTTTGTTGTTTTTATTCGATAAACTTTTGTTTGTTATTTTTTTTCTAGCTTTTCTGAATGCATATCAAAATGATCCAGCTAACTACAGTTCTACTGTATCTAAAATATAATTTTATAAATGTCAACACGCATATAATGCAGATATGGATTTTCATCTCTTCTGTCATCGAATATCTTTTGATTTGCGTACAAATTAGGGTTTAGCGGGTTTTCAAACCTGTTTTTAAAAAAATGCCGCATTTGAAAACTGGTTTTTAAATTAAGAAAACTGGTTCTTTAGAATATTGCAAAATTATTATATGAAAATCTATTCTCGTGAAGAGCAAACTCAAGAAACTACTCAGAGTAATTTTTTTTAAGAAGCCATGAAAAAATCAATTCATAAGTTTCTTAAAGACCCCCAAGAAAACTTTACAAATCTAAAGATACTAAAAACTGAATTTTCATTGTTTGAGGCCACAAATAAATTTGATACCTTGGAAACTATAAAACTAAGCTTAGTAACTAGTGAACGAGTATTTTCAATTTCAGGCAATATAGTGTAGAAAATAAGAACAAGATTTAGCCACCCTTAATTGGATATTTTTTAAAAAAAAATTCTATTGTTTAGGAGAAATTAGAATTATTGAAAATAATATAAATATTTGAAAATTTTGTTTCAGTTTTCGTTATGTTTTGTAAGTAATAAGTATATGTAATACTTAATTTTTTCTTTTAATATTCTGACTTTAACTTTGATCTTGTTTTGCTTTGCTTTTTTCCATAAGAAATATTTTTCGCTTTTTATTTATTTTTTTGACAAAAACTCGAAAACAGGTTTTTTTGGAAGTATTGAATTCGAAAAGCAGTTTTTCAAAAAATTGATTTTTGTACAAACTTCAATACAATTTATTTGGAAAAAAAATGTCAAAAAGAAGATTTCTATTCTAAGGTTTAATTTTGGAGAGAAAAAAAGACATTTTATCTTTAATTCTAGTTAATACATATGCTGTTAAGAGATGTAATAAAACATACCACTTTGATAATAAATGTAATTTCAATGGAATAAAACTTGCAAATTAAAAATTTCCTTTTTTAGAGAAAGAAATAAGCAATTGTCGAGTAGATAAATTACTTTTAATATTGAGGAAAGACAGTTATAAATACAATCAATATAACAAGGAATAGGATAGATAACTGAAAACTATTGATATAGCCGTAAGTCAAAACAATTTCATATATAATATTTTTAATGTAAAGTAAATTTTATATAAATTATTATAGTACCCCAAACCGTTTTGTATACATCATTTGATTGACTGTCCTTGGGACTTAATTCGTCCCTTGCAATAAATCACTTAAACAAAGGATATATCCTTTCTTATATTTTAAACACCTTTAAATAAGTAAATATTTAAAAACCTGAAAAATTTTCCGAAAAATATGAGACAAACATTTAAAAAAACCGGTAGAATATATCAGAATCTTTCTGTTACCGTATTTCAAAATTATCTTTGTTAAATTTTAAAGGAAAAACAAAACAATTGAACGAAAAAAATACGTATAAACGTATTAAATTAATTTTAAAATGGAATTAAAACATTTTTTATAAGATAATCTGCTCTGAATTTTTTGCAGAAATACGGCAACATTTTGGTAAATTTTTGATTATTTGAATTAACTTTTGCACTTTGAGAGGATAAGTGTCATCTCACTCCTGTCATAAAGAATAAGTATACAATCTTTGATTGAAATCAGGACAGTTATTTCGGGAGAGTTATGGAATATACAAATATACATACAAAGTTATATAAGCGCAAATACTTTTATTTATATTAAGATATTAAATCTATCACTGTTTTATTACTTTTGCTATAATTATAAGATAATTCTTTCTTTAAAAAATGTTAATGTATATTAATAGCTAATTGAATCGCTTCTTCTTACTCGGAAACAAAAATATTTTAATGGATAGTTAAGTGTCGAGTATGCAAAACTATTTACAACTCTAAAATCCGAGTCGGATGCTATTTTCGGTTCAAAAATCCATTGAGCAATCAAAGTGATTGTTCCGCCCACGGGCAATTACATATGCCTGGCCTTATCAGCCAGAGAAATAGTGGATATTTTGAAAGATTTCCGGTATGCCTGTTGCGGATATGGCAGTTTCTGCGATACGTGCTGTCCACATTCGAAGAGATGGGGGAGGGGCCTTAGAGGGGATTCTGAGAGTAACTAGCAACCATACGTGGGCGTTTTGCGAAATGAAACTGTATCCCCTTGGCAATCGGTCTCATTTTTGAATAACAGGTTAAAAGCGGGATAAAAGGATTCTGCTTTATTCCCCCGAAAATATCAAAGTGCAAATACAAGACGTTGTTGGGAAATTATCAAGTTTAAGTAACTCACGGATTTTTACGTTTCAAAGGCTCATAAATGAGATATACATTTGTTAACTTCTAGGCTACTCCATTTACCTTGGGGACAGTTTGCGAAGGGCAGTTTCGAAAAGGGTCCTAATACAACTCACTCAAGAAATCATTTTTTATTATCGGAGTACCGGAGGGATTTACAACCCTTTACTTGTTTTAAAGTCCAAAAACTTTACAATTATGATTTCGCTTCGAGTAATCTATCAATCCCATACGTTTCTTCAAGCAGTTCTAAAACATTCTGTATATTTCAGTAAAAATCTTTAAATACATAATGAGATACATTTTTATTACGTTTTGATCAACAACATACTTCTTCATTCTAAAAATCTTAATGTTATTAGGTTTTTAATAATAAAAAAATCTGGGAATTTTGTAAAGCATTAAATAATTCGTTTGGATGTTTTTGTAATACATTGTAAGAATGTCAGTTTCCTGAGGAAGAAAACTTTTTATTGAACGCTAAATCCCTTTTTTTCCTTAATAAAGCTGTTTCAAGCGACTGATTGTTTAATTTATTGATTATTCAATCTTAATTTAAGCTTTACAAACACTTTACTTTAAGTCATTCTACAATTATATCGTTAAAAAATCTGAAAAGGGGGAAAATGCCTAAGGGTACTGCATCTTGGTTTGATAATAGACAAAGAAACCGATAAATCATCTGAAATCTAAATGAGAAAAAATATAAATGATTTATTCGGGAGCACCTTTTATTTTTATTGTAAGTATTTTAAATAACTTTGGAAATTCGAAAGTGATTCCTTACTTTTGAAGTTAGTTTAATAATGAAAAATGAAGGTGATTTTATATTAATTCGGTCTAGCTACTTTTTTTGGAATGTCAAATGTCACCTCAAAATATGGCATCGAAAATTAGAGAGTAGAAAATTAGAGGGTTAGAGAAAATTAGAGAGATGTGATTTCCTCTTTATTTGACACCACTCACTAGATCAGCTTTAAAGAAAAAAAATTAGAAACAAAATGTCACTGCAATCGATCAATTTGCTTTTGAAATAAAAAAACTCTTTTCTATCAAATATTTAAAAGGGAAATTTAAAGTTATCACATTTAAAATTAAAAATGTATTTAATATATATTTTTATGTTTAAAAATAATCCTTAAGATTCAATAATATTTAATTAAAGTTCTAAATCTATTTCAATTTAAAATCTGCATAACTAAATCCCTTAAAGTTTTTTGTAAAATTTATTATCCATTTGAATAGTGAGGAAAGGCTAAAACAATTTTTTCATTCGTTGACATTTTTCATTTTTCTAGACGAAATATTAAATACGTCAATTCCTCAACCAAAAATTCTCAAACCATCAATTTTTGTGAAAGAATATAAGAACAAGTTTTGATACATCATGCGTTTTCAATAAATTACTTCAAGTAAAACATTCATCAGAGCATTTGTTGATCAATAAATACTCCACATATTGAAGGAAAATGATACAATGCGAATTATTGATGGAAACAAAACATGAGAAAACTTACGATCTTGTTTGCGAGGGTAAGAACAGCGATCACGATGATAAATCATGAAAGGTGACAGAAACAAGAAATGCTTACAATAACAGATCTGAGATTCTGCTGGTAAACAAGATATATCACAAGTATTAAGAATATGTATTTTAAGGTGAGAAATTGTAAACAAATATGTTTATCAAAAATTTTCCCCTGCTTTTAAAATTATAATGATATCATTCATAATACTTGTCAGTGGAGCATGAATTAAAATTTTTAGATTTATTTAGGATTTATTTACAATGAAGTTTGAATCTGTGTTTGACTGATGTAAATGGGAAATTATTGCATTTCTTTTTGCTTTAAAACCATACAGCATAAATATGTATGGTACATAATTATATTTTTCTCTTGAACAAAGTAATGACAGGAAATTATTGAAGAGGCATTTATATGCGCATAAAAAGCAATATCTTTTAAAGCCATTCCCCGAAGAAGAAGCAAATATGATTTTGGAAAAATATTTTCTTTTTCTTTTATGATTGAACGAAAGAGAAAGGTAATTACATCCATCATCAGTGATGGTGTAAAATTCATTAGAATTATATATCTTTTATTCTTTTCAACTGATAAGAGCTTTTGCTAAAATGCACCCCCATTCGTTTTTAAACTTAATAATTTAGAATTTAAAAACTGATTAATTACTGCAAATATAGAAAGTGTTTTTTCAAGCAGAAACCATTGAAAACAAACAAAAATAAGTCTTAAAATGACTGTAGTATGACAGTTGTACAACTATTTAAAAAAGCCACTTTAGTTAAAGGTCACAAAAGTTTAATGAATTGATACACCATTGAACATCTTTGAGCATCGATTTTAAGAGAGTATATGAAAAAATGTGTTGAGCTTTCCAACGTTTTGCACTTCCAAATCTTTATTTTTATTTAAATAAATGAAGATAATGATTCTGAAGAAGATAAAAAAATCTGTCTCTCTAACGGATGGCTGTCACGAAAGATCTAAAGCAATGTAAACTGTGACATAATAAATAAATGGAACCGGCAATGATTATGATAATTACAACAAATTGGATAAGTGCTTTACAAAGAAAGCTTCTTTCTAGTCCTTGCATGACTGTTTAATCGTGTTCTCACAAAATACTCGAGCTGATCATAACTCACTAACCAGAAAAGGCATTCAGCATTGTTGAGAGCAATGTCGAAGAAATGTTTCCTTGGGTTAATATTTTAGAGTGAATATATCATTTTTAGAGGATTTATTTGATCGTTTCTCTTTATTTTACTTCCATTAAAATCCCATAAGTAAATAATTTACAATTAAATTTTCATATTTCCGAAAAAAATTGACTTTTTAAAGAAACTAAACGAATATTATTCTAATACGGCTAATTCGAAGTAGATTGGAAATTCTGAATAACTAGTCATCAATTATCAGGTCATTTTTAATTTTAAATCCATAATAAATATGTTTCGTTTTGAAAACTTTAAATGGAAAAAATAATTATATTACATTATTTTTTATCACAAGGATCAATGCGAATGGAATTCATTCACAATTTCTTTTTTGTACACAATAACAAATATTTAACCAAGTAAGTTGTTTATTTAATTTATCGATAACTGTTAATAAGTTTGGGGCCGTGTTAACCTTGTTGTAGTAATCTCTATTTTTTTTCTTTTGCCAAAAATGAGATTATTTTCTAGAGTAAGATTAAAATTTCATATTGGCATGTTGAGGAAGTTTCGAGAGTGGGATGCTGGCTGAGTTATCGGCAACGTCATCAATTTACGTTTCAAAATAGCAGTGTTTGTTCCAAAAATTCCTTCTTCTAGTTTTGAATACCGATGTTAACCAAAATAACGTATCAGAATTGTAACCCATTTAACAAGATGTAGACAGTTTCCTATTTAATAAAATAATGTACAATTTTAAAAAAACGTAACCGTTTTTAAAGTTTATGAAAAAGGTTAAAAATCGTTTATACGGTTATCAATGACTTATGATTATTCCCGGTTTCCTGAATTTAGTGTGTATCCGCCAAGGAGCGTGAAAACCATTTATATATAGCTTGGACTATATCTGAAAATTCTAAAAAAAACCCAAACCTAATAGGTTTTAAGTTCGATAAAACGTTATATAAACGTTCGATAAAGCGTTAAAAGGCACAAGATGGATAATAAACGTGATATTTACTGAAATCATAAGCATTCGAAATTCAATGAGGTTGCAAAAATAATCATAAGTAAGCTTCTATTTAACCGAATGGAAGCATTAATATTATGCAATCTTGGGCCCATTGCCCTTAAAATATTCTCTTAAAAAGGATCGTTCTCTTAAATATCACCTGTGACCATTTCTCGTGAAAATTTTTATAAATAAAAAGGAATAGCCAAATGTGTTTCTAAACGCAAAACTCGGGAACGACTCGACCAATTTGGCTTTTTAATATTTTCGTTAAGACACTAGGAAAGTTCTTACAGAGAGAAAAAAAAAAAGGAAAAATTGCGAGGAAAATATTAAAAACTACACTTTTTTTCATTTTTCCGCCAAAAATCTTCATTTCCACGCCACCAAATGAGGAAAACTTCAGTTTGTTTTTCCCCCACGCTAAGGATGTTAGGTTTAACATGTTTTCGATCGATTATTTCAAAGGTTGCTGTATGTTAATTAATCAAGCATTATAAAAATAATGTTTAAATTTAAATGCATAAATTTTTCGGACTTATTTTGAAGTACCTTTGAATTAAAATAAAACAGAATAAAGGAAGTTAAAAATTTCTAATCTGTATTGGATTACCCCAACTGGCGTAGAATATTCGTGCATTTACGTTATCCTAACTGACATTGAAAAATCACGCATGCGCAGTGTTGTAATTATTAACAACTGTGTTTTCATTTTAATTAAAAGTTTAAAAGTTATGTGTATTGCTGTTGTAGCAATCTCATTCTCGGTTGATAAATAAAATAAACTTGGTTTTGCTTTATTTCAGGTACGCACTGTATATAAATTGTTTTTAGGTTAGTTGTGTACTTTTTTATGTCTATCCTTCTAGTCACTAATAATTTCATTTATATATAATTAACCGCATGTCATAAGGGAATAATCATTACGAAAGAGACTACGAGCATGTGATCGCTGGCAATTATTTTGGCCACCTAATAGCCTAAATTAGGTTATTACAGGAGCATCAGAGCATCGGATGTATATTTTGGACATCTTTGTTCGGATCCATTGAAAAAAACTTACAAAGAATAAGCAAAATCAAATGTCTAATTCCATTCAAGCAATTACATTTTTGAGTTATCATGTTTACATGAATGTGAAAATTCAAATCGACAGATAGTAAACCTATTGAAGAATTTGGTTTCAAAATCTAATACATAATTACATTTTAAATATTAATCATGTGCACCAAATTGCATTTATCCAACTCTCTTTTCCTTATAGTTGATATTCAAGACTTCGGACAGCCAGACTTCATCTGAAGGAATTTTTTTCAAAATGTTATAGAAATTATTAAATATTTGGAATAGAGAACAAAATTCACATCAAATTTCTTCCATCTAGCTCAAAGCGTTTTTGAGTAGGCGTAATAGTAGTATTGTTTTTGATTGTTCAAAATCCCATGGAAAAGCATAAATACAAAAATGCGTTTTTCTTACTCAAGGAAAGTTGAAACACGGAGATTCGACAAAAAAATCAAATTCAACTTTTTTGTTAATTATAGTATCTTTTAGTATATATTATTTACAAGTATAAAGGTAACAATAAATTAATCTAAAGGAAGCCTCTTTGACCTCAAATGAATATCAAACATTCATATTTTTATTACTTATTCTTTGACTTTAATCTGCTCTTTGCCTTTTCACACAAAAAAAAGTGTATAGAGCAATTTTTTTGCTAATTATTATTGATGCCATAAACGCGTGTATCTACAAAAATGGTGTGGGGTCATTCTAACTGCTAAAATTACTTCAGACAAGGATGTGTTTCCTATTCTATTTCAGATTTTTCTCTGTTCTATCTGTCTTTCTTTTCAGATGCATTTGAATATGACTTGATTGAAAAGAGTAAAAATAAACGGCTCTGATGATAAAAAGCATTTACGGTAACTTAAATTCTTTTAGTGCTTGAAAGCATCTGCCTTATTGGAATGACTGACATATATTCATTTCCTTCGACGATTTTCATATTGATTTATTCATTTATTTACCTGCTCGGCATATGTATTTTCCCCCTAGTGATATTAAAAAGGGCATTGGTTAAAGGAAATCGATCGGATATTTTTTTGTTACAATTGTTGCTGAATTTATATGAAACCAATTCTAGTTCTATTTAAAATTCCATACGTCTTAAGATGAATATATTCATAACGACGGCAGTAAGAAAGTTTTAACAGTCTAATAGTGGTATTTTATATAAGCTGTACAGAGTTATTTCTTTTCTATATGAGAAAATGAAAAAAAAAAATTCATTGATAAACATGGATATCCTACATGCAAGTATTTAATAAAAAAAACTAATCGTAGATAATAATGAATGGGTTTCAAAAATGAAGTCGATTATTGGAAAAAGTCAAGTTCTTATCCAAGAGGATACATATGAGTGATATTAAGAAGCAGTAATAGGATCCGCTCGATAGACGAATTAAATGCTTTTATTTTCTAAAAACAACCCGTAGCGTGTGACTTAGAGCTAAACTGTATTTTTAAAATGATGACTCATAACTGAGTTAAAAAAATTATGCGATATTTAATTTATAATATTCGAAAGACTTCAAATAGATTAATTCATTCTAATAACATATCTCGCCCATTTTAAATGAAAAATGTTTACTTTATTACAAAGAAATACAAAATAAAACGTTAGATGAACAACTATTACAAAAAATAAAAGTTATTTATTCAATTTATGCACTATAGACCTCAAACACTGAATATCACGTGGTGAAATTTAGGATAGCAGCATATATTCCGTTAAAATGTTTGTTGCATATTTTACCATATTTAGGAAAATTGCAAACAAATCCACGGATGCAATTATTAGAGAGCACGTGTAACGAAATGTGCCAGAGACATTTCTTGATATTAAAAGGAATAACAAAAAACAGCATTTTTTTTACTTCTCTAAAATTAGACAACATCTGTTAAATCAGGCAAATATTTATGGAGCCTCGTTGATACTATGAATAGTACAAATGATTTAAATCAATGAAATTGAAGAAATTATAATTGAAAATTAAAGAAATATAAAATTTTATAATTAAATAAACTAAACTAATTTTTTAGCAAAAAATAATGAAGAAATTCAATTTTAGTCATATCTGCCTTTTCTAATCTTTCAAGGTGTACGGGAAACGCCATCTTTTTAGTGTTAAAATATAATTATTTTCCAAGCCAAATCTTTTCTCTATAGTTAATTCTCTAAAGAAATATTTTGAGCGAACGGAACTGTTTTTTAAATTATAGGAACACCCAGTGGAAATAATGAGAAATAACTTATCTGAAAGAGGTCCGTTGACATTTCAGATTTTCGTCCGTGCCAAGGCATTTGATTTCAGCTTTAACTTTCATCTATGCGAGAGAAGACAAATCGTTCTCTTGCCAAGGGCTCCGATTCTTTATTTTGCTCCTATTTTTTTGTCTTAAAGTAAACATATTATTTAGATGCTTGAAAATATCGTCCCCAGGCATTCATGAGATAATGAATTTGATTCGTTACATCGGAAAAGATAAAAACCTCCAGGATCACTCTTTTTTAATCATAATGCTGCCCAATTTAATTTCTACAGACAGTTCAACTTCTTACTTATAGAAATATTGCTTTTCTTTTTTTGCACTTAGTACCCATAAATTTGCAAAAATTTGGAAAAAAAAGCGATGGAAAAGAATTGATTTTTTTGAAGTACACTAGTGAGTGCTTACAAGCATTATCTATTCCAAGACAATCCTCTTCATACAAACTGTTCCCTAAAAAAAAGTGGATTTTTTTTTACATTCGTTCAAGGTATCTGCCCACTCGTCAAGAAAAATTGTATAGCTTCTTTCTCTTTTTATTTTTAGGTAATAAATTAATAAACATAACTTGCTTAGTTGTCATGTTGACGACAGGTGTTAATACTCCACTCTTTGTAGGCTATGTAAAAATCTTTTTATAAATAAAAAAATTCACATAAACTTCAAAATTTTAAAGAAAAGATGACAATTTTGCCATACACATAACTTTAATGAATGCAGATTTCGCTTTAGAAAATATGAATAAAGGTAAAAAAGTTCATGCACTTTACTATGGATTGCGGTTTTAATTTTCGATTCCACCTGTTTGCCCAACAAATTCGTTTCTGCGTTGGTATTTTACAACGAGTGCAATTACTTCGTTATTTATCTTTTTGGAAGAAAGACTTTATTACCCTATTAAGAATATGTTCATAATTCAGAGAAGTGCTTGTGAAACCGTTAATCCTCCAAATTGCTCAAAATCTCAACTGTTGTCTACACGATCCCCCCCCCAGGTATAAGTTACTCTTCTTCATCATTATATCTATACTTCAGATATAGATGATGAGAAAATTATTGCCGGTAAATTTTGAAATGTGTCGAAGGATAAGGAAAAAAATTAATCCCAAAATTTAGGTTAACCATTTGTAGCCTTTAGGTAAGTAAACATAAAAAGCAAACGAATGAAATTGCATTAAATAGCCTTTTTAATTTTGTAAAAAACAAAGCCTAAATTATATCTAATAAGAACATAACGTCTGCATGTCACATTTCGTACGAAAAATAATTAAAAGGGTCACAATTCGACAGAAAAAAAAAAGTATCTCCTCGCTAAGGATGATTTTTCTCTGCTCAGTTACTTCTTATGAGAAGCAATTTGTGCTGCCATCTTTCGATAATTACAGAAAATATAAACGTCTGCTAGCAAAGTTGAATAAAAGTTATTGATTTCACATAAACTTCAATTTAAAAAAAACATCCTCTTCAAACGCACATTTTCGACATAAGCTTACATCATAATAACTAGTGCTGCCATCTTTTTGATGCAATGAATAAACTTACTTGTGAAATTGTAAAAGCTAATATTGTGTAAACTTGTGGTAACCAATTTTTTTTAAAAAATAATTCATTACGCATTTAAATTACTATGCTCACAAACCTTTTAAATTGAATAAAAAAAAAGATAAATGATGTTTTAAAGCTGGTTCGGTAAATATGATATATTTTCTGAAATCCAGAGAGTCGCATTAAAAGTCCTAATAATTTGAGTTAGTAAAAAATAAGTTTCCCCAATTTAGAAAGCTCTATAATGTATTCTATTCATTCAAATAAGATAAAATTTCAACTAAAGATAATTTAAATATTGCGTTTGAGATCTATTAAATAAAAAAAAAATTAGTATGGAATTCCGTCGATAGAAGGCGCTATAATACACAAAGTATTTAATGTGCTTCACAAATATTAGATACTATAAAAAGTATAATTGAAATGAGACAAAATTTCAACTACAGATAATGCAAATGAAGCGATTAGCATTTATTAAATGAAAAAAAAAATCAAAATTTCTCAAACTGAAGGTGCCGCAATGCACATAAAGTGTTTAATACGCTTTATAAATGTTAAACAACATAAAAAATAGCTTTAAAATTTCTCATTAGACCTTTTTTGTTCAAAAATGTGATATAATTTCAAAACTATATTTTGCGGAGATTATTGGAGAAAGTCTGCAAGAATATCACAAACATGACACGAAATAATATCCTTTGACGGTAGATATTGTCCTCCAGAAAACCCCAAAAACAAAAGCCACTGAAGCCAGCAAAAGAGGAGGACATGCAATTAAAAAATAACGGCTGATCGTCCGCGTATATATGAAATGCAATCTTAGCAATTGCTTTACATGATGATCAAAGTGAAGAGGCGGGATATACTGCATGATAAAGAGGTCTTGATAGCATCCGTGGCATATACAGTTTCAGTGCAATATACATCAAGAACAATGTAAAATATTATATGTCACCTGTAACAGAGCTGTATGGCGTATTTCAAGTTTGGTTAAAGACAATTACAGATGTTCTAAGGGTAGCCCTCTTAAAAGGGGACTTACACTATATTTCTGAAGTTTACGTAGAGGAAATTTACCACAGGGGAATCTCGCATGTGTTACAATGTGAATTTGTAATTTTCTCTTCCTCACAGGCATTGGGCTTGTGTACGTTCCCACTGACATGAAATATTGCTTAATAAATAAAAACTAAGAGATCTGAAAAGACATCATTTTTAAAGCGAAGCTGCATATAATAATAATGAAGTTAACAATCCCTAGCTTGTTATTAACCATGTGGTATTTAATTGACTGGTTATTGATTGTTTCACTTATAACATTAAATGAGACATGATTTCCAGATGTTTAAAAATTTTGAAGTATGGCTCTCTCTATGGGAATTTTGGGTAGGAACATTTCACAAACCTTTTAATAAAAATATCGGAGATTGTTCAGTCCTTTTTAATGTGCTTTATTAATTTTTATTATTGAGTGTATCAGAATCCAGTTCCTCAAGCACTAATCTCAGAAGCTATTTAACAGTTTTGGGAAAAGGAAATTAAAACTACTTAGTCTTGTTTTCAAATTTGTTAGGGATTTTTATTGTCATTGTAAATTTACACTCAGAGTAATTTCAAATCAGTAGTCTCTGAAGTTAGCAGCGATTTTTTTCTCTCATTAAAGACCTCTTTTGAACTGTCTTTGGTTGGTGATGATCTGACCATTTATTTGGAAATCATTGCGTGGCTTTTACTTAGCTATTATATATATTTAAGAAAAGACAAAGAATGATCCGATGTCTTGTTTTTTCTTACATTTAGAGTACTTAGGAATAATTATTTTGTCCTTAGAAATTAAAAAAAAAATCAAATAACACTTTCAAAATAAAAAAGCAAATAAGTAAAATCGTAAGCTCTCTTTTACAAATTAAAATGGCTTAATTTTTTAAGATACTACTATATAATAACACAATTAAGTGCGTCATAATTATAAAACAAAACACCTTTTGGCTTAAATTATTATTCACAAAACTTTTTGTACAGTCCTATGTCAATTATTAGACATAGTACGCATTGTAAGTACAATTATTAAATAGCTAGTTATTTGCTATCGTTTTAAATAAGGTACTAATGTGGAATGTGCATAAAACTTCATAATATCATTAGGAAAAGAGAAAGAAATGCATTTTTCAAATAATACTTTTTTTTAATTTTTTAAAAATCTAAAACTAAAGTTTACCATAAATTATTTTTTCATTTCTTCTATTGATGTTTAAACGCATAACACTTCATTTTTAACTCATCAAATAAAAATCCATTGACTTAAATATATAGGAGGATATTTAACTACAAAATACAAACTAAAAAGAGGAAAATTAATATTTTAAAACCATTATTTATTAAAAGCAAAAGCATATTAAAAATATTTACAGTTTAGATACATTATTATTAATAATAATAATTCATTTTCATACTTCTGCTCGCTTTTTTTTATTGACTCTTAGTGAGAAATTGATCCAAATTTATTTTAAAGTAAACGTTTATAAGAAAAAGCTTATAAAAACTGTTTAAATAAATAAAACAGACACATGCTCCATTAATTCAATCCAAAGCTACTTAAGAACAAATATGGCAATTTTAATCAGGCAATTTTTTTAATGTTTTTTTTGTTTGTTTGTTTTCTCTTTCGTAAGGAATTCTGCTTATAATTTATTATTTGCTTTATTTTTGAAAAATTAGGAAAATTAGTCTTTAAAAGGTTATTTCGGAAATTTAGTTACATAAGGCAGGCCATGAATGCATAAAGATACCTTCTCATTAAGCATAGCTCAGAAGTTTTTTTTAATGCGTGAGAACCATACAATTTTAGCTGATAAAAAAGAGAAAATAATCCTGTCAATTTTTTTATTACCAAGGGAACGCAAATTAACATTAGAGGGTATAAAGTAAGGTATCACTTTAGCGAAAGTTACTTTATCTGAGATTATTTAAGTGAAAATGCTGAAAAAAAATTGTGAGAAAAAAAAGTTGGCCTATAAATTGTTTTTTTTTTTAAATTTCCGATTTAATGACGCAAGTTCTTAGATAACGAAAGCTGTTAAAGCTTGGATACAAGTAGCGATTAAATTTCTGAAATTTTATTATTTATTAGATTGCAACTTAACATGTAATGATAAACAGAAAATTAATGAAGTAATTAATAAAATTAAAGAACTATGATTTATTTATTAAATATTAGATTAGAATAGGGCTAGATTAGTAGAAGTACATTTAAAGAAACTTCTTTCAGTTAATTTGAATCGGTTTCGTTTTCCCGGCATTAAAATTGCGGATAACAGGATATATCTTGTGTAAAATTTTGCCTGAAAACTGCATGAAATATAGAGAAAAAAAGACTATTCGTTATTTTTAAAAAATTTTAAAGCTTAATATGCAGCCGACGTAATTTTCAGCTATTTGTAAATTATTTCTATTGTTTACCTGTGAGTCAGTGAAGTGGAAGCACATTAACGAAATCACGATGGCAGCATTTTCAAGGCAAAGATTGAAAATGGAACTTAGTTTCTGGATACTTCTAATATGATAAATATTGCAGTATAAAATTGAAAATCTGATTGTTTATGCTCTGCCAAAGTCACTGACATTGGCATGCAGTGACTTGACTTCGACACTCAACAATCCTACCGTCTAAAAATATTAGACGCGTAAAATTTTCCTTTCGCAGGGTACAAAAGAAAAATTAAAAGAAATTATGAAAAAAATTTTAACACTTGCATTGAAAGAACATAAATTGTTTCGAGTTACATTTTTGTCATTTGACTTAAGTAAAATTTATTAGGTCTATCCCAAAATAATGACGAGTAGTTTAAAAACGAATAATTAATCAAATTAACTGACTATGTGGTCTCTAAAATTCCTTATTGACTTATTTTCTCTGCACTTATTGTAAGATGGTTGAATTAAGAACTTGAAATGAGATTTTTAATTGTAGAATATTTCCGAAGTTTCTAAAGCTAGATGCTCTTAAGTTACGCTTTCTAACAATAGCTCCTAAACCATATTTGTTGTTACTTACAGCACTTTTATGAGCCAGCTGACAGTTATCTGTCAGCTATTTAAGCCGAGTGAGCGTCTCTTGTTTTTGTCAATGGCGCCAACTAGAGCCAAGATTACGATTTAGCCACTTAGTTCGTAGCTTGTAAACCCCTTTTACAAGGAGGCACATTCACACACCTCACGAACAGAACACAGAAGAGCAATTATGCCCGAACCGGGACTCGAACCCGGGACACCTAGATCACGGAGAAGACTCTCTACCCCAATGTCAGGATGCCGATTAAATTATATTTTAAGTATATTACTACGATTATTATTATTTATACAAATTTTACGAATATTATTAAATTTCTGCGACACAATCAGAGAAGTTGCTGATTGAGAAGCTAAGAAGAGTTCCATTTTCTTGAAAGAGAAATAAAAGACAGGAATAATGAATGCTACGATGTATTTTAACGACTTTTAACAAAAATGTGAAAAGTAACGACAATCAATGTTTCCAGGAAAACAGAGATAGATATTCATGTTTGGAAAACATTGTCTAATTCGTTGCGCCAATTGAATTTCGAAATTCATTGTTCGTGTTACAGAAATATAAAACTGGCTGGATGAATGGATATGTGTTTTAGTGACGCAGGAGCCAAGCTTATCTAAGCTAGGCCAGCCATATAATTAAAATATAAAAACTCGTATTTCAGCATAATTAAAATCAACTTATATTTAGATCATAGATGGCATAGAACGATAATAATTACCATGCACTTAGGATAAAATAATAATTGAATTCATTAAAACCATTTAGAAAGAATTTAGAGGCAGGATTCACTAAACAAAATTCTTCGAGGGTTAGATAGATTTGAATTAAACGAGGATTCATTTTAATTACTAGCCGTAATTGTATTTGATAAAAATTTTAAAGATTACAGAAAGCAAATCAAACACAGATAAAAACTCGAATAATTTCATTTGAGGTAGAATTCAGCTTTCTGACATAAATTTTGAATCAAAAATAATAGAATGGGGTGAACTTGTCACCTAATGGAAGAGATGCAGCTGATCACTGGAAGCAGACGAGTCTGCTTTGTTATGAAATTTCTTAAGAATTTCAATTCAACTTCTATTCAAGGAATGTCATTTTACAAGCTTAAAGCAAAATTTTCTCTTGGGACAAATCAAATAACTTGAACCAACTTTCTTTTCAAAATAGTTAGGACCGAAAAATTGCTTAAATTTTCTCATTCAGAGAGGAAAAAACCCTGTCATTTTGATTTTGTTCAAACTACAATGAAGAACTATTATACTGTTGAACTGTTTATTTTTTTATGTAGAAATTCATTATCTTCGAAAGAAATTCAACCATACTTTTAGGATTTTGAACCGAGTTATATAAAGAAAAGCGCAAAAATGGAATAAACAGGCGTCGTTTCTATTTGTTGTCGGTAGATTAGAAAGCCTTTTTTGATGTGTTAAAGAAAAAAATTATTTTTTTTTGCACTCAGCTTAAAAACTAAGCTTTATTTAATCATCCAATCCTGTCGCTCAAATCCTCAAATGAGGTCTATTCTTGGAAAAGGACCTTTATTCTGAATGCCACAAGTAAATAAATTTAATTTTTTTAAAACCAATCATTCATGATGAAATTACTTTTACGCTTTTAGAGTCATTACCCGTATTTTTTCAACTATTTGATTACTGAACAACAGCTCTTTGCAACAATTTTAATTAATCTGCGACAAACATATATGAGGTATTGTTAACAGGACAATAACCCTACTAAATGGGTACATGTACTATTCTTATATGAAATTCACACAAATAATTCAAATGAACGTAATTCATTCAAAGGAAGTATGTCTGGTTGACTATTCGTGTACAAAGGAATTCAATAATTACAAAATGCAAAAAGATAGGTAGATAAAATTTGGTACACATGTTTAGGATCTAAAATAGAGTTTACAAAATTTTTAGACTAATTTGTATAACGATTGGCCATCTGTCGGTCTGTACATATAGGCGCAACAACTCATTAACGCAGTCACTAGAATCTATGAAATTCGGTATATTAACTATTTTATTAATGTTCGGTTGAGGGTATAACGGTAATTTTGTGTAAATTTGGTATCAATCGGACGGCAAAAAGGTATTCAAAATACATATTCACACGATAGATTCAGTAAAAATTCAAGATTTACACCAAAGATTTTAATTCACAACTATTGTTTGCCAAGCAAGGAATTCCTTTCCTTACCGAAGGTCCACAATTTTGCGCAGTAGAAGAGGCTTAAGATGTATATTGGAAAGAATGTGAATTTTTTTTTCTCCCGACGGTTTTAATTTAATCATATATTTAAGTTCTTTTAATTACAAAATCATATTAATACTAAGATATAAAATTAATTATATTAATTTGATTATTAGTTTATTCAGGATTAATTAATTCCGATATTAATTTATTGTTTTATCTTTTTCTTTAGTTTTTGTATGCAAACATTTTACTTATTTTATATGCTTTAATTTAACGACATTTCATTGCCTTGTGAAATATTGAGAGTTCGTTTTTAACTTTTCGTAACTATTAATGCAATGCAATGGTGAGCAATAAACAGCTGTACAATTCGCGACTTTACCCAAGGTCCAGCATTTTATACAGATGAAGAGGGATAAATCTTTATTCGAGTAAGCTGGCAAGTTTCGGGGAGACGATTCCCTTAGGTTACATTATAAAACTTCTATGCAAAACTTATTAATAATAATGAACTATAAAATACTCTTAGATTTTTAGTATCTGTTAGATAGAGAATAAGACAATTCGTGATAAAATTTGCACAAACGCTATAAAAATTCTTAATGGTGGAGAAAATATACATTTGCCACTAAACTACGTTCTCTAGTTATTTTTGAATAATAATATTTTCGGGCATAGAATGGTATAGACGTTTCGACTAGTGTCACATAATAAACTTTTCAAATAGAAAATGTAACACTTAGACTACTTTTTGTTGGTACTGTTAATTGCATTATTTCAGACATTTTGTTTTATATCCTCCTGCAATTTTCTGCATGGATATAAGATATATAGGAGTATAAAATATCCTAAATGGATATTTATATTCGTTGCAATATAAATATCCATTTGCTGCTTTAAATTTGAAAGCTGCTTTATATTTGAATGGCAAAAAAGTAGTTTTAGCATGCATCTCTTATTATCTTTGAATATAGCATAGATCTTTCATTAAAAGTATTGCATATTTATTCTTACCCATTATTTAATCTTTACTTCTTTCAAATGTTAGTTCAGACGTAAACTGCTGTATTTATGCACTATTCACAGATAAAAACACAAATATGTTTTAAAACAAACTATTTGTATAAAAACACGCAGTTGTTCTTGCTTAAAAGGTTCCCCATTTTATAATTCGATTTTAATCAATGTGCCCTTTTTACTTCTTCATATATAATTTGAGAAAATCTTGTAATTTCCAAAAAATTTGAATTCCAAATTTTAACGAATTTCTAAGTTTCAGATTTTCTCGGTATATATATATATATAACATTTTTGGCTTTATGTTTGTCAGCCTGTCTGTGGAAAGGATAACTCAAAACCGCTTTGAGCTAGAGTCTTAATAATTCAGTATAGGGCATTTACATCAAATTGTAATTCTATTGAAATTTTGTGAGAACTCCATTTAGAAGAAATTTATACGCCCGGCTATCCGTATATAAGATAGCACGGTAACTCCAAAACTAAGAGAATGAGATGGACATATACAGAAATTTAACTTCTAAAATTCAGATGCGTACATAATTTGGGACAAATCTGCCAAATGGTTGACCGTCTGTTGGTCTACACAAGCATGTAAACGCAATAGGTCATAAACGAAACGACTTAAATAAGTATGTAAAATCTGGTAAATGATTTTGGGGTTATAATTCAAATTTTGTGTCAAATAATTGGTTTTAACCAATTAAGAAAAACACTGTCTAAAATACAAATTCGAGTTCAGGGGAATTATTATCCGAATACGAGAGATTTATTGCCAACAAATAAGTCAAATATCCTACGATAGATTAAGTGAAGATCTTAAATTCACGCCAAACAACGGAATTTCGGAATTATTGTTCACCAATACCATACAAGGCATTCGTAGCATTACACATGCCCCACAATTTTATGAGCAAGGGATAACATTGTTATTGGAGAGTTTACGAGAAAGTTTGTTGCAAACAAACAAAGTAGTTTTATATATTAGAATTTATATACCGATTCTATTATTTCTTGTGCATCTATATCCATAGATTTATGTATAAGAAATAATTAAGAGCAATATAAATTAGAGTTCAAATTGTTCGGAAAAAAGTAATATAATTTTTTAAAAAATCAATTCCTACTTAGGTTATTAGGAGAAATTTTATTTTAGTTACTTTTTGTTAAATAATTACCATAGTTGTTCCCGTATACCGCTTTACAATAGAAGGAAGGGTGCAATAGTTTAAGGATATGGACCCGAAGGCATTCAGGTTAGGGTTCGAACTCGCAACCTAACGAATACGAATCCAACGTCATACCACCAGGCTATCCCGGCCTAACAATCACAACTACTATAAATAGTTGATCAAAAAATTATACTAGCATTGAATTCTCAACTCCAATTGAGGGTTCAAAGCCAATTGTGTCAAAATGTATGAATTTTCTGCATTAGTTGAGGTAAAGCAATACATATTATAAATTTTTTATGTTTATTTTGTATAATTTTAAATAGAAAGTACTTTAAAATGAATCGAAAAAATCTATTAATTAACAATGTTTAGTTTTAAATGCATCAAACATTATGAAAATAAACAGAATCGTTTAAAATAATCGGCCGAAAACATGTGAGACCTAACCTCATTAGTGTGCGGAATAAACGAGCTGAATTATTTGGCGGCGAGGTAATGAAGTTCTTTGGCGAGAAGATTAGTTTTTAAATAATTAGTAAAAAGTTTATTAATTAATATTTGAAAAAACCGCATTATTTTCAAATGCCATTCACTACAAGTTTTAAAAAATTGAACTTTATTGGATGAATAAAAAGTATTTTATTAACGATTGAAAATTTGAACAAGATTCCCTATATATATATATATATATATATATATATATATATATAGGGAGAGTGTAAGCGAATGGTAGAGATTGAACAATCTTGACGTGCTCGAATTATGGAACCATATCGTCTTGTATAAAAAAAATGAAATAAACTCTGAAAAATCACCTGTAAAACGATTAAGGAAAATTATTATTTAATGAAACCCTTTTATGGAGCACAAACAAGTGAGAATAGATAGAAAGCATATAAACTATACAGAATATTAGATAAACCTTTTCATCTCAAGTAATCTTCATTCAAGCATAATGTGTGTCTATCAACTTTACAGATCTTTGAAAACTATTTTTACCCACTATTGTAAACTTGTTGCTGAACTGTCAAGTTAAAATCAGAATCGAATTGTTAAGATTATAAATCGTATTTTCGGGGAAATATGAAGGTGGCATCAAAATGACGAGTCTATTTATATAAAAACAAGTTTATTGAGATTCCTTGTCAAAATATTGATTGTGAATTGTTTGGGTCAGCTGCAGCGTTTTCGTGTCAGATAAATATTGAAGCACATTCTTAAATTAATGAATACACCGTATCTTTTCATCTCACCCCCTTTTCCAGGAATAGCAGTTTTTTCCTTTATCTAGCTTAAGAGCTGACAAGTTAATAATGTCATGTTTGTCATTTTCCTCTGTATTAGTTATAGTTAATTCCTTATTTTTTATTTATTTTGAAGTCTCTCCAGTTTCTTCCATAATAAATGAGTCTTCGATTTAATGTGGTTATGCCATGTTTACTTATAATTTCCAAGAGGTAGTCATATTATTCACTTCTTATTTTTTTCTTCTTTTTTTATGTATGCGAGAGCAGTTTTTATTTGAGTTATTTATGTTTGGGTTTTTTTATTTGTGATTTATTTTATAAATTTCCTATTGGAGGCTTGATTTTATTTTAGAATATTTTATGGTTAATATTACGAATACACAATGGCAAATTTATTAAAACTTTTTAGTAAAATCACCAAAATATAATTGAGAAGATGTAGGAACTAAAAATATATTTTTAGCAGCCGCCTTTGGCGACTATCTGTTTTCAAAGCAATATTGGTTGTGTTTACTTTCAATGAAATTTCTTACACATAAATTCCCGTTAATGATTCTGAAAAAAAAGTAAGCAAAAAAATTGACATTAAAATCGGGGTATTTTATCAGTCTTGCACTTGTGCTGAAAATTGTGTTCTAATGCATCCAAACAGAGTCGAGTCTCATAACTTCATGCTACTATTAAAAATCTTTCAGTTTCATCTATTATCTAATTTTGAAAGTAACTTAATTTCTCTATATATATTTCTCATGTTAATTACACAGATAATAGAAATACTTCTTCAGCTTTGAACAACGGTAGATAATTGGCCGATTAAATATGTTATGAAACATTAAAATGAGTATAAATTTCAATGCAGCAATCAACTATCTTTTATAGTTATGCAAAAAGGCATTTTAATAAATGCCGAAAATCGAGGAAAATTTGCAGGCAACTAAATCTTAATTATTAGTAGAGATGAAGATGCACATGTTAGAGTTCGTTTGACCAAGAGCTACCAAATGTGGCATGCATGTAGTTTGATGTGCGAAAATTGGCAACGGTGCTATGTTTTTGATATTTTAAGGTTTGTCACTTATTAAGGGATGAAGTTTTTTTTAACTCATTCACAAATGCTAATAATTTTGCATATTACCATAAATTAAAATCCATAAAAAAATGCCAGTTAAGGGGCGAAAGTTTTTTAAAAATTGGAAAAGCTTTTTTTGTCTAAAAAAGGAGGTATGAAGCAAAACTATTAATTTAGATGTTCAGGTTATATTTTATTAATAATTTTGAAGATAGCTTAAGAAATATATTATGTAGGTTCTGAACAAAAAAATAAGCTGTATTTCTATCCATTCTTTAAATATTGCTGTTCGATTGAAACATAACATGCAATTTTCTATTTTTTTTCACTTTGTGAAGCTCTGAAACAACTATTAAATATTTATAAATTAAAATATTACTTATTATCTATTTCAGAAACTGCAGAACATATTGAGAAACTATTATACTAAATTTGAACCAAAAAATATATTGGATTTTAATATACGCGAGTTTTCGTAAGAAAATTTTATCAAAGATTAGAATTTGACAAGAAAGCACCTAAAAATGTAAAACAGCATTAAAATAACTATAAATACAAATATAAAAATCAGCATAATTTCCCTAGAAAATAGACTTAGAAAAAAATTCTGGCTGTTTTACAAAGAAAGATGTTCAAACATTAAAAATGTGGAATAAAAAAATTTTATTTTCGCAAAAAATCGACTTTTGAGCGCAGTCACCTACCTTAATTAGAATTTTAATTAAGTAAAAATAAGAATTTATGTTTTATACTTTCGACCATAAATTTAAAAAAATATTAGAGTACAAAACAAGTCATAAAAATTGTATTGTATGTGTGTATATAAGTTTCATGTGCCTTAACATTTTCATATGTTTTCCTATGTTGAAAATAAATACATAGATATTGCTTCCCTTACTGGAATATTTTTGCTTGTGACTGCATAGATACTTTTTTTAATGAATGTATATTCCGATTCACCGGTCGTAATTTTAATTAAGCCTCTTCAGACGATTTGCTGTTCTTGTAGCATTATGTTTCGATCGAAACTAGGTAGAAGTTGAAACATTCTGCTGTTTAACTTCTTGGGTCCAAATGATGTCATATGGCACCAACGGAATAATTCATTTTAATTAATTAACAGAGGCTTCACTTATTAAGGTGCGTAAATAATAAAATAATCGAGATATAAATGAAGAATAAATAATTAAATGAAATAAATTTGATGAAATTAATTAACTAACCAAAATGAAGAAAATAATTTAAGTTTGAATATTTCTAAATGTTTTTAAATATTCATATTTTTTACTAGCAAATAATAATTTGATTCACAATGTGTTATCTTATTTATCTTTATTCCATTCTTTGTCAAATAAAATCGTTACTTACAAAAATGCAAGGAAATTCAATAAGAATTTAAAATAGTTTATATATTTGTGCATAACATCAAAATCTTCATCCCGACAAGAAATATTAATTAGAGAATTATTTCTGGTCTTTCTTTAACCAACAACTTTCGTGCTATTTACCAAGGGTTCTCAATTTTAGTAATCGTTTCTCTACGACAATTTTTTTTTAAATTTGACAATATAACCGAACTGTCGACCGACCTGAGCACCTCGAGAATGAAAAATTCAAAACCAGAGAGACAATTTATGTGCGAGCGCATTAAAAAACGACTACATTTTCTTGATTTGAAAGAGTTCAATCCACAACTTTGATTTAGATTTTCGCATTTGTATGTGTTTAGAAACAATAAATGAAGACACTTTTAGGGGGAAAAAATGTTAACAGATGAGGAAACTGAATGTTCTTTTCTCAAAGGAATATTGCAATGTGCTGACTAAGGTTTTATGAAATGTACTTAAACTATTTAATACCCCGGCGACACTTCAAAACTGAACATGACAAGCATCTGGTTGGATGATTGGTTCTTGCCGAATAGGCGGATAAAAAAATGTTGTGTGATCGACAACTCCCTACCAATGAAGGATATTGTCGCCTATGGACTGGTTTCAAGCAACGATGATTATCATTAGAACTCAACCATCGCTCCTACCATTGCTGTGTATCGGTCCCCCAGATTTGTAACGAGTTACTACAGCTACCTGAAGATTTAGTTCTGAAATGGATGTTTACATAAATTTCCCAACTGTAAAAAGGCTGAGAATTTTTTTTACTATTATCAATCTGGCGAGTTAAAATTCTCAAAATTATTTCTGTTATGGCCTTAAATAGCTATAACAATCTACACTTGTGAAAAAATTTTCTGGAATGTTTCGAAAATAAATAGTCTAAAAATAGCTTACTCAGTCCCTTTAGAAAAAGGTAAGTATAATGTAATTTTATTAAAATGTCTTTACTGTGCTCATCTAAACCAGTTCAATTAAATTCAACTTTTCCTAAACTTACAAATTAAAGTAATTATTCCAAATTATGAAGTAGAAGTGTTCGTTACCACTTTGTTACACCAAGGAACTCTGAAACATAACGACGTTGCTAGTTGAGCACTAGTCATTCAAAATTTTCCAAAGGCTTTCGAGGTCGGGAGGAGTATGCTTTCGAGGTCATTCAATTTGCTCTATTTAAGGCCAAAAGAAACCTTTTCTGAAGAAAAATTTAAAATATTGCTTTCACCGATAAAATTCTAGGAAGTTACATAGTCTAAAATATCAGATATTGCATCAGATGCGAAATCGGCCAGCCATAAAATTATTAACACTGTTGTTCCGAAATTATTGCTAGAGTCAAAAGAAAAATACACAGATGTTTTTTCCTACTTCCATAAAGTAAAGAAAAAAACCAAATTTTTGTATAAGATTTAATTGAAAAACATGAGCTGCAATTTGAAATTTTCGCATCTTATTCATAAAGATAATTTATAATTATCATCTACTTCCCAGTAAAAGCAACAGAACACGTATTACGATTAAATTGATTATTTGTAATATTTCTCCTGTAATATTATCCATCAAAATATCTAAAAGGCTTTGAATGCTTAAATGTGAAAAATATACATCGTCGATTTAGATAAATTACAATTTTTCTAATAAAATTTTAGGATTCGCACATGCAACTAATAATTAAAGAGAGGAAATATTTAACCTTATCTTTTAATCAAAAATGTTTTACAAAACTGATTTAATTACGAAATTTAAATATGCAATTTTCATCGGAGATTTTACGAACTTTATTTCGTTAAAAACCAGTCCTATTGTGTTGCAATGATATTTTTAGAAGAATATCCTCAGAAGGGTATCTGAAAGCAATCGCATGATGCTGGTACACAAACAGAAACTCAACAAAATGGTTGCTTTCAACACGAAAATACTGTGGAAAAATACACTCAGAATTTGAATAAAAACAAAAGGAAAGCCTTCTTGTCCTAGCCGATCTCATACAAGTGTAAGAAAATCGATGGAAGGAAGATTACCAACACGTCTCGTTCAAAGACTCCCAAAAATTCAGACACCTTTTTTGAAGTAAACATTTGTAAACAGCTTTAGAGAGGCGTTTAGGTTGAAAGATCTCCTCTCAAAACTTGTTTACAGTTGGAAAAACAAAAATAAAACAAAAATTCTAAATAAGATTTAATATTTTCAAAAAGCTGTTAGCCTATTGTGCTATTATTTAATTCCGAATTTTATTCAGAAAAATTTAAACCTAAATATTGCGTTTAAATATTACATTTATAGGAGTCTCAAATTTTAATTTCCATATTTTAAAGTTTAAAATAAAAATTTACTAATGCTATCATATAGCTAGCTTATGTAAATAATACGTTGCGACTGTATAAATACAGCATATTGAAACTATCCAAAACCGTGAAGATAACAGATTATTATTCTTAAGATTTTTAATTTTATTTTTTCGCCAGACGATGTATATTGCCATTTACACTTAATTATCCATATTTGAATTATCTATTTAGTCTTCGGAACATAATGACACCGTTACTAAAACAATTAAGGTGTTTGATGATGATATTGTTTAATATGCTTTTAAAGTAACAAAAAATAAAAGAGGTCAGTTCACCAAGATTGTGATTTTCTTACTTTTGATCTGATAAAAATAACTTATGTTCATATGACTTTTAGAAAATTATCTATACCCAATTTTACCGTTAATAATTTTATGAATGCACTGTCATTTAATTCATATTTTCACAATTTTTCCCCTTATAGAATGTTTTAAGTCTATAAGTATATAAATTTCAATATTTATTAGTATTACAACATTTACTGTTATTTCTAACTAAAAAGATCTGTCTTCTGATAACAAAATTAAATATAGAGTTTTACTTCCTTTATTTATAGTTCTTTTTATTGGAATTGAATTTCTAGAAAATTAAATAAAATTCGATATTTTTTTATGTCTGACTTTTTTTTTCTTAAATTCTCTTCCTTTTTTGATAATAATAAAGTTTTAATTTAATATGTCAAATCTCTTCTAAAAACAAACAATATATATATATTTAAAATAAGCATCAAGTTTGCACATTTTAATTTAGATACATTAATATCGCGTTTGGAAGTAAGAAAAGACCGATTTGGGGACTGACTGTGTAATTTTGAGCCATGAGCAGATGGACAGTGCTTGATTGGTCCTAACTCTCCAAATGTCCCCTTTACATCAACGGGGGGGGGGCATTTGACATCCCCGGATTTTAGATGCTTCAGATCCCGAAACCGAGTTTCATCGCTAGACCAATGTGGTTCAAAATGAACTTAAAATCAAATAACTGAATCCTCTTTAGTCAATGGCAAATCAATAGAATATTGGGAATTATTTTTCAAATGTGAATGCATTTCTATAAATGTGATATTAACAAATTGGTATCTTAAATTTTTAAATTGACTAAAATTTCAATTCTCAAGTGTAATTTGATGTAAAGTAAATACTTACGTAATATATGTCAAAAGAATCCGTTTTTTTTTTTAAATATTGGATTTATTTTTGAATACGCAACAGTTTTTGTGTTTCTTATTATTGGCCACAAAAGATAGTCAATTTTTTTAATATCGACTATAAAACTAAAGTCATTTGTAGTAATTTGGAATTTTTATATTAAATTAAAGGTTATCATATCGATCTTAATTGAATTCAACAAACCCAAATATATCTCTTCAGTCCTCTTGCCAATATATAACTACACTATCTCTTATAATATTCGATGTTAAGTATATTTTGGAACCATTTTTTAAAAGAATATTTGCAAATTCCTTAATAAGATGAATTCTAACACAGTTCCCATAGAAACTAGACGTATTCACGCTTTTGACAGGAAATTTACATTCGATATTTTTTCAGACAACGTGTGTGTGTGCGTGTGCTTAAAACATTTTCCATTTATAATAGTATGGAATTTAGGAAAATAAAGAGATTTATATAAATATTACAATTATGAGAAAAATATCTTATTCTAAATATATTTTGAAGCCTGTACTCATAAAAATTAAGAAATTGAACAGCTTATGTAATAAGGGCTTCGCCAAATTATTAGAACTCAAGATATATTCTTTTAAAATATTTTACTGTTTCAAACAAAACAAATAAAAGCAAATGTTTATTTTTAAAATCTCTTATGTTTCGAATCTTTTTTACTGGAGTTTTTAAAAATTTTTCTATTTACAATTTATGCTTTAGAAAAACATAAGATATTTTGAGTTCACAATATATAGTGAACATAAGTGAAACATCAAAAATAACATACCATTATTTTTTCCCACATTTATTGAAATACTAATTCATTTTTGACCCTTTTATAATGAATATAATATAAGAATTTATTCATTATTTTCCACATTTTATCTTCATCTATTTTTTAGTAAAAGAAAGAATTTTATTGAAAAATAAAGTCCTCAAAAATTTAAACTCATAACAGTATATATTTTTAAAGAAGAGCTGAAAAATTATGGTTCTTATTTTTGCATCTCTGAAAAAGGGGCTTTTCTGACATTGAAAAAGCACCGACTCGAGATTTATTGGTTCGATGTTTTGCCAACGAAAGCAACCTTATTCCAAATTCTGAGTACAGTGTCCTAGTTAGTGTTTCTGTTCGATGAAAAAACCTACCAATTTCTGTAATTATCCTTGAATATGCCATTCACGGTTCCTGGTATTTTTTTTTTTCAGAAGTGTTTTTCCTGTCGGAAAAACTGCTCGAGTGTTCGACACACTTCGAATCCTTGATGCTATATTTCGGACATTTAAAATATATGCCTTTAATCAATTAATTTTCTCATTCAAGAATCAAGAGTATCTTTTTTTGAATAATCATTATTAATCAATTCACCAAAAATGATTTTTGTAGAGACGAAAATGAAGATAAGTCTAAAGAATATAAATAGTTGCTAAATGAATTATTTCGATTATTTATTTTGGAGGTTTGGTTTTGAAGTTATTGGTTAGAAAATTTTTGCATTTATTTTTGTTGTGAAGAAACTGAAAATAAAAGTTTGATCAGCAGTTACTGCTTCATATTATACAATATTTTTATTTTAATCTTGATTTTTTTCGCTTGTCAGATTTTGCAGACTTATCAGAACTTAAAAACGGATGAAGACATGTATAAATTTATAGTTGATGACAAATTATGAGAAGTCATACAATATTTGAACTCCCAGCAAGTCATTATACTATACAATAAATGATGATCAATTTAATCTTTTATACATGAGAATAGGAATTAATATACTAGGTTGTATGCGACTTTCTTTTTGAGTGAAAGGAACAAAATTTTTAATGTTGATATTATACGACGTGAGTTTAAGAATTAAGTGAAAATTTCCACAATTTGAATGACAAAATAAAGAACACTGTATTTGTTACAGTGCTGATGCACCATTTACTGCGTTTTAATTACCATCGCGTCAGGGGAGGACACATTGAAAATTTTTGCATATAAAATATAAAAATATTTTCCTTACAATTGCTTTTTATCTTTGTTATTCCCACTTATTTCTTTGCCATTTTCCAAGTTATAAATATCGTGCTTATTCTGATTTAAATTATTTTATTTTGAAAATCCCGTTTCACAAAAAAAAAAAAAATCTTGTTATGTAACCGTAGTTTTCAGATCAGGCCTATTGCTTTTCGCATCATTCTTCACCACTTACCGTATAATACAAATATTTACATTTTATTACATAACATTGTATAATAAGTTCCCTTTGGGAATATTGACAACTATTTTTATGATCATTCTGTATTTAACTATAAAAGTAAATAAAGTGGCTCGTTTTTTTATCATCAATATTTATCGACAAATTACAATGACAATATCTGCAACAATGCGCCAAGCTTTAAGACTATTTGATAACAAACAACTGACGTATTTTTATTCAAATGGTGAATGTTGAATACAGACGGAGAATTCTAATTACAAAGGGAAATCAAGTGAAATATAACAAGAAACCCGAAATTCGAACTAATAAATACCCATAGAAAATAAGGAAATGTCTCATATGGGTTTATATTGCATTTTGTAAAAGAAAACAGAACCCACAACAAAATACTTAATATATTATTCAGGCAAAGCAAAGCTATCAAAACACTTTTTGTGCGGGTGAATTTCGTTAAACGATGAAAACATTTGTACAAAACACATAAAATTCCCTCATTTTTTTATGACCAGCGTCAGTAAAGACATTTCTTTTTTTCTCCGGGCTGAACTTAGTAGATATTTCTTATTTACTTTAAAATCTGCAACATAAAGAATATGCTAATATATTTTATCCTATGTTTTGATAAAAAGAAATAACACAAACATGAAACAAACAGAAGTTCAAAGAGGAAAATTTGTTTTGGATTTTACACAAAAAAGGATAGATGTTGTTACTAAAATAATAATAAAAAACCTATAATATATTCATGATTCGATACTTAATGTCGTGTGAAGACATCAAATTAATCAGTAATCGTTAAATGAATTAAAGCATCATAATTTTTTAAATGATTTCTATGCAGTCTTTTACAATTATAACCCAGTTTATTTATTAATACAGCTATAAAAATTTTGATAAATGTTATATTTGCCTAATTCCCTACCAAATGAATTTTTTATTTAAAATCTTTATGAAATTCTGTGTAATTGACCAAAGGTAATATGAGACAGCAGAATAAAAATTTTGTATAGAAACTTAGTCCATACTTTGCAAACATAAGTATTTGTATAGGAAGATTCATTTAAAGAATATTTTTATTAAGTCTTATTTCTAAAAATAAATTTGAAAAACATGCCTTTAATTAGTTAGAAATACAACATTTGTAAATAAAAAGGATTGAATGAAATATAAAACAATTTTTGATTTGAAAATACAGCATATGCTAAGGCAATTTATTATTGAACAAGAAATTAATTATCGTCTTAGAGATGAGTTAATATAAGTTATAGTCCAAAATGTATATAAATCATTTCTAATAGCTAATAAATAAGAACATCGAATAAAACATCAAGGGATGACTTCAGTAAGGAAGAATTAGTAAAAATTAACTAAAAATGAATGAAATTAATACTAAATAAAAAAATTAATAAAAGCAAACTTCTTTTTCAAGTAAACGTAAATGATAAGAATTGTCATTTTCTTTAAATATGAATTTATTAATTGTTACGCTTGTAAATAATCCAAAAAATGTTTTGTAAATTTTGCATAAAATGCTTAACACATCCTAATTATACGTTTCTTAACATATCCCCTCCCCCGTTTTATCTGCGTTATAATAATGCAATAAGAAATTCAAGATAAAATAGTTTATTACCGTGTGTTTTATTGCTCGTTAGATAAGATATTATTTGGCGGTAACAAGTCTTGACAAATACTGCTTTTAATAGAAAGCGGTATAGATTTTGTCCAGTTGAATAAGCTCAGTAATTACAGCTCGAATGAATGATCGCTGAAGTCAGAGAACGCAATAAATCAAAGAACATATTTGTTGTACAAAAAGATCTTTCTTGAGGGCAACGATCTCTCATTAGCTAAATATCCTCTTTTATCTTTTCATGACGGGCTTGTTTGGCGTATTTAATCCTTTTTCCATATTTATCAATTGTTTGAAGTGTGCCTATTTTTTCAATCAGATTGATTTTCGTAATTAAATCGAACCCATTATTTCGTAAGTTCTAAAAATATAAATTAACTGCACAATTTGAAAAGAAAAAAATTCAAATTCTTTGTTATTATATCATTTTTCATGAAAGAGATATTAAAAAAAAATTCATGATTTTTGATATTTGTTGTATGTAAATATTTTTTTGAGCATTTTAAATAATCCGCATTTTTTACAATCAAAACAAGTAGTTATTACATTTAGAAAGAATCAATGTTTATAAGCTTTAGTGGTGGATCCGAATAGGCATTTTTACTTATCATTGTTCAACGAGGTGGAATATTGGTACTAATATTAATTGAAAGACTTTTTTGAGTTACGAACCTCTAGCTTTCTATCTAGATATAATTCTATCACAAATTATTTCTTTTGGCTAATTTTATTTTAGAGCTTGAAAGCCTAAAATGTATTTAATTTTCCGAATTCAATTGAAAATACTAGAATCGAAATCAATTTCAAAATATTGCTTTTTAAAACCCTATATGGACATCGAATTCTCTTGATGATGAAAGTAAGAAAGATGATATAAATAAAAGAATTTATTTAATAAATTATAGGAAGTGATATCTTTAACTTAGCATAGAAACTTCAGTCAATGCTAATCTTGATTAGAATCGAAATGTAAAGCAAGAAGTAATTCTGACTTGACTGAAAAATTAGGATTACATTAAAATTTGACGATATTACTTACTCATACAGTATTTGATGATAATTTTAATTTGATGAATAAGACTTTCAATATAGCCTCTATTAACGCCAATGGCCTTGAGCTTAAAATACATTGACAGCCTCATGGTCTTTTTACCGTACTTATATATTGGAAAGAGAAGCAAGAATGTGAAGTAGGAGGTGAGAGGCAGCCTCTATGGGTTTTTGCTCGTATGTCACCAACTGACTAACAATGAAAGCTAGTTTATAAACATGATGCTGATAGCTAGTTACCTGAGAAACTACTGACTTTAACTGTAAACCAATAGAGTATGTAAAAAATAGATTTAGTAGTTAAACAGTATTGTAAGTATACTGAGTTCGCATAACCCTATTTCATTTGTCTAAAAAAAGTGGAAAATTTCGTGTTATTTTTTACAACAGTATTATTTTGAAAGTTTTGCGATATTTCAAAGTTATGAAAATAACAAAGGAAAATCAGTGGTTATTTAGAATGATTAAATTTAAGTATATTGCCACCTTTTCAAGCAATTACAAGGACTATTTGGAAATGAATATTTTGAGTCAGGATCGAATGACGAGGACGACATTGGAGCTAGCATTTACTCCCACTACAAACTTCGCCCCTATAAGAATGGGATAAATTTTATCCCCAAACAAGGGTTTAATTAATATCAGGGCCACTTACAGAACGAGGTTGGCTGGAAAAGAGAATGTTGTTCCCGAAGCCCTCCGATAATTTATCACTGAAGCCGATAATTTATCACTAGTCCTCTGTGGGCCAGGATGTTGATTAAAATCCATTTTCTCAAGCCTGTTTTAAGGAAACTGAGACGTTCTAGACAATGGAAACTGTCGAAATTTCAGTGGCAAATACAGGGGATATTTCCGAAAGTAAAATTTAATATCATAGAAAATTTAGGACATAGAGAGCAAATAATTTATTTTAATAACAAAACAATAAAAATATTGATTGCTCTATTTGTTTTTTAATTGAGAATCCAACCTAGGTGCATGCGATAGCTTTCAATTCCATAACCACAAATAAGCACGTTAAAAATCACTCCAAAATTAGCATGATATATGAGCATAGATTTAATAATAACAACGAAATTATTTTCAACAACATAGTAATAATAATAATTTTAAAAAACAATTATTGTCGTGTGACTTGAAAATCTAAAAAAAATACGTGATAATTTGAATATCATATAGCCTCTTAAAATTAACCCTCTGCGCTCGGGTGTCTACTCCCAGATACCTTTCAAAATAGTGAATCATTTTAAAGTTTTATTAATTTATAAATTTTTAAAATTTGATCTTTAAATTTTCCCACAGTGTGGTAAGAAGATCTAGTTTAATTTTTCGAGGAGATTCAACAGAAAATGTTTCTAAACATTTACTTTTCAAAGTAATAAAGAAGTTCTTGTATAAGGTAAATAATTATACACCGAACGACTTTTTCGGGTGCAAAAGGTTAACACGTTTGCGTAGGTAAAAAGAATGAAAATATGCTCAACACATATGTAATGCTTTCAAATATTATTGTATGAATTTGCAAACGACTTTCATAAATATAATATATTCCATACGTGCCGAGATTTGAAAAAAAGCATGTTTCAAGAAAAAAGGCTGCAAATTCTATCTTTCTTTCATAGAAGTTCATGTTCGATTCTTTGTTAAAGAATAATTTATAAGCATTTGCATCAAAGCTATCTAAATTATAAGTTTCTATAGCAATAAAATCATCCCTATTTTATGAGACTAAAATTGAAAAATGAGAACGAATATTCCCAATTCTCTTTATCAGTGTGACTGATTTCTTGGGACGATTTTATTATTCACCCCAAAAATTTTAAATGGACTTCATTAATATTTAAACTTTTTTGCATGCATATAGGAGTAACAGGAATTACGAAGTGTTTATACCAAGAAAAAACTTAAATTTTGCATACAGGATGCTTAATTCTCCAATGAATTTAATGTAAGGAAAATCTAAAATCCGAGTCATTAAAAAAACAATATTAACAACTGCTTCTCATTTAGTGATACATCTCTAACAGATCTTGTAAGTAGACAATGAAATTCATATCTAAAACTTTAAATGTGTTTTATTTTTATATTTTAAATACTTAAGTCACAGTCAGAAAAAAGTAGGCACTACTCAGAATCATATGCGATATTTTTCATAAAAGCATGATAAAGGCTTTCATTAGAAAAACGCTTTTATAATTATAAAATGAAAAATGTTTTTCCGTCATTACATCCTGACAGCCAAATATTATCGAAACATAGAGAAGATAGTCGGAGGGCCACTGTATATTTTTATAACAAGTATAAACCATTGCATTTCTCACAACCAATTAAGCATGTAATTTAATTTCGAATATTATGGCTTATAAGAGTTCAATAACTTTTTTGACGCCAGATGTTTGATAACTAAACTTGACTCGAATCACAGTGAATTAATAATTTACTCCGGTTACAAGCCATTTTGCAATATGCTGATTTAATGATTAGTAAAAAGACTTTTATAAACTGCTTCCTGCATCGTTTGCTTGATTATTTAATTTGTAGAATTATTGGGTTGGTTTAGCCTGGGGGGGGCTGGGTTGGGGGAGATTTTTGGAGCTCCATTAAATGTAATTAAAGCAACTTAAAGCTGAAATCTTTCCACTCAATAATTTCGTTAAAATAATTCGGAAAAGGATTGATGGATGCGATGGAATACGAAACATCTGACGGGAAAAAGTTTCTCGAGGAAAATGTTTTGCTATTTATCTAGATGCAATTTTTAAGAAACCAAAGATAGTAAATAATAATAAAAAATTAATAATGAACATTAAAAAGAATGATAAGAATTAAAAAAATCAAGTTAATAAGAATTTAAAAATTAAGTTAACAAGAAGATCAAGAAGGAATGTTTTAGGTTATAAATACGATACAAATAAAATATTTACATAGTTTCTAAGAAAATTCCATCAAACACTTAATAATAATAATAATAATTTTAAGGTATGTAAAATATATCTTTCATTTAAAAATAATTTTATAACTTTCATTAGTGATTAAGCAATGTAGACTAAAATTTAACATTTAAAAATATCGCATACCATAACTCGACAAAAAAATCTGATTTTTATCAAAGTTTAGATACATAAAATGAAGTAATTTTTATTGTATGCACTTGTATTTTAAAAAAATTACTCAAAGTCGTGAGATTTTGACAAATAACTTGATGTTACAAAAAAAGGTTGATTCTATCTAGCAACTTTTTTTAATTAATCATTTAAAAGCTGCTGCTAGAAAATTAATATTTAACTATTTAAAACCTCTTTCGTAAAATTAATGAAGATAGTTTATTAAAGGTATAATAGATACTGGAAAATATAGAACAATAGTACAAGACAGTATAAGAATCTACAATATGATATAGAAATGAGTTTAGAGTGTAAATAAAATGAATGGAAGTATAAATTTTTAAGATTTGAATAAAGGAAAATATGATAAGCAGTTATATTAAATAACTGTAGATATTACATTTTCATTAGAAGGCATATATTAAAAGAATGGCGAAGAAATGCTGCAGAAATTTTTACACGTTGGTGATGGGAGCAACAATATGCGTTATATTCAATTTAGAGGAGCTTTTATAGCTATTTAACCTTTTGAGCCGAAATATATTTTATTTCTTAATTAGACGCTGCTGTATTGTGGAAATTGCCATTTTTATCCATATAAGAGCATAAAGCACGCCTGAGTTACTGATACGTCTGCAAATGACATTTGCCTTGTGAAATTCTATCGTAATTTAAATACAAAATTAAATAACACAACTTCTGTTAATCGATACACGAAACTGATAAGTTATGTCAGTGCAAGAAGTTAGTTTTTATACATATTCAGAATAAACTATCTTAATTAATAAAAGTGAAGTTATAATTACGAATTACATATACTAGTGGAGCATTCTTTTTTACAAATTACGAATATCTACGAATTGTGTAGCTAGAACTAGACAGCTCTTTACTGAGAGAATGAAAAGAAAGTAACTATATTTAATGTAAATACACGGTATTTTATATCAGCTAACATATTAAAACCAGCAGCTGAGGCTATCTCCGAAACCTTCTCGCATACTCCCTAATAAACATACAGTATTAGCCATAGGCTATTGGCAAACTTTTAAAAAGCTTATTAGATAGAACTTTGGCGATTTTTTGCAATTAATCACTGGACCTGGGTTAAATACTAGTTCGGTTAATACGTAAGTACCCGAAAAATGGATATGTATTTTAAACAAATTATCCCCGACCAATTAAAACCAAAATCTGAAGCAGAACTATAATTGCAATCACAAGGCCACATACTAAAAGTCATATATTTAAACTCATTATTTATTTGAGTTGATGCTTTCATTTGTTTCAAAATACAGAATGTCATACAGTTGGCTTCTTGACGGAATTGAATGATTCTACAAATTTGACTCATATCTATATTTTAGTTATTAAAGCTATATACCAAATTTTATCTATCTAGCTCTCTTGATCAGTAGGTATTCTGTCAATTTATATTCGGATAACTGGGCAAACAGACTTTCTCCGAATGGATTTCCCTCATAATCTATAGGTCACATATCATCGAGGTTTCATATCAAATTTCATACTTCTAGCTAAAATTTTTAAGTTATCTTATTCACAGACAGACTTAATTCTAAAAACAAGTATAAAATAATTGTTTAATCTCAAATCCTACTTAGGTCAACAAATGAAAATTTTATTTTTATTATATTTATGAAATTTATATTAATTGTAATTATTTATCAAAAAATTGAACACGCATTCTTTACCTTCACGTGAAAAGTACTGAAATCCTTGCATTTTACCGATTGAGCTACTGCCTGTTGATTTAAATTTTCATTAGAAACTGCTAAAACTATATTTAAAGTATTAAAAATTAATGAAATTTAATTAATTTTTGAAACACTGTATTAACATCAAGTGTCATCGATTACTTGTTTTAAAAAATGTATTTGAACTTGAGCGGATGAATAAAAAGTATTTTATTTACTATTGAAAATTTCAAAATTTCAACAAGATTATATATATATATATATATATATATATATATATATATATATATATATATATATATATAGGGAGAGTGTGAACTAATAGTAGGAATTGAAAAATATTCTAATGTTTTCATAAGTAAACTATCTGACGTCATGTTCTTAATTTGAATTGAGGTCCAGTTTGATGATTATAATAAATATTCTTTCTGTATTTAGCCTAGGTGAAAGAAAAATTCAAAATATCTTGCCCAACTATCTCATATTGAATTAAAAATTCTAGTCTTTTTAAATTATGCACAATTTTAATTCATCCTTTATTGAATGATTTATTTAATTATATCTCTCCAGAAGAGAGTTTGTAATTTCACTAATAAATAAACGAATTTATATCTAGTTAGCAAAAAACAATAATAACAGGAATTAGAAATCTTTTTACCTTAAAATTTTTAAAAAGAATTATATAAATCCAAATACCTCTAAAACCGTTAGAGTTTACAAATCACCGTAAGTATGTAATAAATTTACGTCGCTAAATGCTGATTCTTTTTAAAAAAAGGAGATAATGCTTTTCACATTTTTTCCAACTCAAAAATTTTGAAGCATTAAAATATTATTTACGATATATTTAACATCAATAAAGAAAGAATTTTTCATATTTAAATCGTTTAGTATCATGGCTTGTTTTATTCTAATAAAGTCATTCAAATTGTCAACAAGAAACATTTTCAATTTTTAGCGTTAAATAAATATAATATCAACCGATGTAATGCCCGTTTAAAATAAAATAAACACTTTATTCTTGAATGTTGTAACACATAACAATTACCAAGAGGGAAAACAATACAAATAAAGAACGCAACGCTGCTATAAAATAACTGAGAAAACAAACTAAGTAATGAGCAAAGGGACCTTTTTTCCCGCCATGGCTTTCTTAGTTTTTTTTTTTTTTTTTCAGAAATAAGAAAACATTTTTACCTCACTAAAAAGTTTAGATTTATTCGCTTATACTCAAATATATATCTATATAAAATTTAGCATGTATTCTGAAAAAAACATTAGAAAATAAATAAATAAATGGTACGCGACTCAAAAATTGTTAACTTTGAAATTTAATACACAATCTAACCAGATTTTTGAATAAATTGCGAGCTTCTATTTTAGGGAAGAAAAGTTGTATCTTCTTAAATATCGAAGTTTTTCAACTTGGAATAAAAAATATTTTTATGTCTTTGAAATATTTTTTGCGAAATAACTTGAAAGAGAAAGTATTTTTATTTTTGATGGGATTTAGTAAAGTAAATAAAATCTATTATAATATTTGAAAGTTACAATAAAAATATTTTATTTAAGTATTAAAGAAAATATTAAATTTGGAGTTAATGTATACCTGAATTCTTTACTTTCTCGCATAAATTGTTTCATATAATCGTATCGTATTTATAGTCTCGTACGATCGGTATTATCGTATAATCGTCACAAAATTTTAAATCGAGATTTTGTCGCATCTCCATTTTTCTGAAAAACATTTAACATTTTGTCTATCTATGAACATGGCAATTAAAATATTTTAAAGCTAGATAGCTGAAATTTGGTATACAGAATGACGACCGAGTTTGTAAATATATCTGCCAAATTCTGAGGGAAATTCCTTCAAAAGAAGTCTGTCTAGTTGACTGAGTACAAGTGAACTCAATTATTATAAAATGTAAAAAGCTAGGTAGATAAAATTTGGTATATAGGCTTAGAATCTAAAATATAGATCATTGTAAAATTTTTAACTTAATTTGCAAAATAATTGATTTTCATTACTTTCACATGCCTGTAACTCAAACTCAATCACTAGTTTCAATGAAATTCGTTAAGTTATCTCAAGCTTACAATTTTAGTTTTTTTCTAAATTTGGTGTCAATCCGGTCTGCAAGAAGGCATTTAAAATACATTTTCTTTTTAAATATTTACAAAAAAATTCAATATTCGCCATAAATATCTGTTTTTCCTAACTAAAATTTTTTCGCCAATCAAGGAATCCTCACGCCTTCTATAAGGTCTGCAATTTTGCGTGGAAGAAGGGAGGGGAGACAACAGCTATATTAAAGAATTAGAAAGTTTCTGGCAAGCCCTTACAGCTAGTTTTAGTTTGGTCTTATGTTAATAACTCAATTTCAAAATCACATTAATCATAAAATCAAAAATTAATGTTATTAATTGGATTATTATTCTTTTCAGAATTAAATAATTTTGATACCAATATTTTTTGTTAATTTTTGACTGGAAGTATTTTACTTGCTTTGTATGTTTTATTGTGATTACTTTCCACTCACTTATGAAATATACTTTGTGTGTTTCTAGTTTTAAGGTTTTGTTAAGTTTAACAATGGCTTCCTCTAGGTAAATTGATATAATATAATTAGATAATTAGAAAAAAATTTCCTCATAACGCATTTACTCATTAATAGCTTGCTCGTTATGCTTATCTTTTTCAGCGACAGGAATGCCTTCTTGTCTACATCTCTGAACAACTCTGTATAGAAAATTGGAATTTCAACTAATTTTTAAGACCAATAAAATGTACAATAATTTATTCCATTTAGAATCAATACATGTTAAGTCTGTGTCTTAACTTTTTTTTTATTTTAGAAGGAAAGAATTTTTTTAAAAAATAGATTTTAAATAAACTTTCAAATCTTTAAGATATATTAATTTTGTTCTTTATAAGGTTGAAATTGTAGTGGTTAAATAGATAAGTTATAAATTAAGAAAAGAAGTAAGTAACTATTATTAAGAATAATAAGAATTTTTTAATTAGTTGCATTTCTAATAGTGATTATTATCCTTTAATAAACATTCGCAATTCAAGGATTGCTTGTATTTATTAAAGGATATCATGAGATTTCAAATTCCTTTGAGTCAAAATTTCAAAAGGACAGATAGTTGAAGTGTTCTGTCACTGAGCAACCATATGCATCGCCATTAGAGATATTTCGGTTTCAGATATGCACACAATTAATGGCTAGCAAGCACAATTTTTACTTAAAATAGAACTTTTCCACGTACTTTCTCACTCCTAATTATAAACCTTAAATACTTCTGAACTAATGAATAAAATTAATTGCTCATTGCAATCATAAATCCTAAAAGTATAATACTTTATATTTTACTAGACATTAATACAGTCTTCGTAACGGCCATTTATAATCGCATTTCACAAAACTGAAATCGATGGTAAGGGTCCATTGGAATAATTTATTTAGATAGAAAAACTGATTAACCGAATTAACACAGTTAATTAATATCTCCGAATTTTCCTATAGTAGAGGTCGAGATTACTCTAATAATTTAAGCCAATATGCCTTTTTTTATGAATGTATCAAATGGAGCTTCAGAATCCGCAAAAATTCTTGAAATATAATGAGTTTTTTTCCTTTAAAACTCTCTGAAAAGATTCAACCCACTAAAGGCTATATATTAAATAAATCTCGGATTGTTAAAAGCAATAAAATCCTATCTTTCGTTTTATTTCACTGGGATTCGAAAAATTAAAAATAATTCAGATTGATCTTTAACATGAATATTCCTTTTTAAATTCCAATTGATATATACTTTTTATTGGAAATTTAAGCACTTCATTACTTTAAAAAATATTTTAGAATCTGTGTAATTGCTGCTACCTAAACATTTCGGTAATTCATAATTTTTAAAAAATAAAAATGCATTGTTGTTGATGTTTTTAATTCATTAATAAGAACCTTATTAAATCAGTGAAGTCTTTGAATTTATCAGGCTTTATTTAAAGGAGGAAATTTTATTTTATATGGAAGATACTGTTAATTAGACAGTAAATCCATTAAAATAAGAAGTTTTTTTCATCAATAAAAATATTACACGTTTGAATGTACACAGATTTCAACAAAGCGTTCAGTTTTAAAAGCAGATTTTAACAATAATTTAATCAGCTCAAAGAAGAATGACTTTAAAATCTTATTTGAAGAGCGTACAAAACAATAATTACAAACAATAGAGATTCTTAAATACCGATAACTGCTCTTTTTAACAGTTTGGTAAAAATTTAATATGAAAAGCAATAAAATGAAAAGAGAATTCTCCTTGTATAAAAGTCGTCTGATATGAAAATTATCCAAGCAAAGATTTTATAAAGACATTTAAAAACCATGTATTGCAACAAATAGATAAGTAGAAACTATTAGACATTATATTCAATCCATTAACAAATATGCAAGTCAAGAATTTTGTCGTCTACAGTAAGAATATTTTTTTTTCAATATTTCAAAAATTACTATTGATAACCACATAACGTTTCAAACTTTTAAGAATCCCAGCTTTGCTATCATGCAAAGATTTTATTATAAAACTATTCACTTTCTTCTTACATTCGTGTTTAAAAAATCGTAATAT
>JAOUZG010040590.1:487795-523940 GCA_026289955.1 Argiope argentata
TATATATATATATATATATATATATATATATATATATATATATATATATATATATATACACTTTTAGGTGTCATAATTATACCCTAATTTTATATATACATATTCATCTGAAAATTGAATTGCTAATTAATTCTCAAAAATGTTCTTTACTTTTATATGCCATTTATAATACCAGGATTAAAAAAAAGGTTGAAATGAAACGGAAATTAAAGTAGCTATATTTTAATTTTTACTTTCTCTCTCTATATGAAAGTATGTATATAAGTAAATGAATCTTATCATATAATGCTTTTTCAAAGAAAGTACCACAAAGAATACAAAAAATAATGATTAAAAGGGCATTTAATTATCAGTATCAGAAATATAGTCGAGATAAAAAATGTTTTATCCTGGTTAAATCTTTATAAGTATAAAAATTAAATGAGCTTTTGTCTCATAATTTGAGAGAGTAAAAATTAAAAAAATATATATTCAAGTAATATTTAATATTATTGTATTGTTTTAGAGAATATTTGGGAGAAAAAGAGAATTTTGTATATTTATGTAAAATCTGAATTTTTGAGTTTGGAGATTGAATGAAATGGATTGTATGAAATTTCTTAATAATGACTATTCTCTTTCACTTAATTCTTGCTTTATTTGAAAACAATTGAAGAATCGAATTTTGCTAAATCGCATACAAATGTCGAGCAAAGATATTGTATAAAACTGAATATTAATTGAATAATAAAATTGAATAATAATTTGAATATTAGTAAGCGATTTGAAATGGAGACATTTATTAATAGGAGATTTTTTTTATTCTCATATATTTTTGTACAAATAAAAGAGAAAATCGCATCTAAATACAGGAAATTTTTTTCCTTTTATTTTATATCGTATATTTCTTTGAATCATCTATAAAGATGCAGAAAGAGAGGAAGAAATTTCAACAAATTCTCCTATTGAAATAGGAAATTATATTTATTTAAAAGTTTGTAAAGGAATTTTTTCAATACTACAGTTGAAAATATATTCCAACTCACTTTTTATATAACAAAATCTTCATTGCAAATGTATAAATCAGGCTAAGAATATCTCAAATACCTAATATTGTAAAATATTTAATATAGATTTCTCTCAAATTCCGAAAAGTAATATATTTTTACATTAATTTTTGAAGTATTTGTAATTTATAGGTTTATTACTTGTGAAGTATTTATAAGTATTTCCCTTTATAAGTACTTTTCACTTAAAAGAACATCGGACCTGATTTCATCAAATTACATTAAGAATTTATTATTCATTATGACTTTCAATTCATTTGACTTCTTATTATTCATTTGAGATTTTGAATTTTTCGTTTACTTTATCAACGCACGTATTATTAAATTTTGATTTCTCAATTCTTTCATTCTTGATACTCATCTTTACTCTAAGCTCAGAGGTGCATCCATAATACTAGAAATCTGACGATCTGGCTCGAGATAATTGCTAAATATTCAAATTTTTATGGTGCTTTTAGATATTTAAGATGCGTTTTGAATATTTATTTGCTTTTGATGAACTATTATTAAAATATGATTGAAATAAGGGTAATAAGATACAGACCGAATAAATATTATTACTGATTTTTGCAAATAATGTACATAATATAATCTCTACAATACTCCATAAATAAAATGAATTTATTTGATTCGTTCAAGTAACTGTCCTATTACAACAGCATCTTGAAAACAAATTAAATTTCATGGTTTCATTAGAGACTTAGAACATTAAAAGACTTAGAAGTGTACATGAAGCACAAAATGTATTATGAATTAGTAGCAATGAGCGACAAATCACAGTTTTAATATTCAGAAGGAAAAACAAAACTGAAAATATTATTGTGGGCAAAAACAATTTCAAACATATTCATGATATTTGTCGCATTTTCTGCTCTTTCTCAGCTATGAACTTATATTTTATCTTCCATTTTCTTACCCTTTTTGCAATTAAACTTTTACGTTATCAGCATTATAAATTAGTAGTTCTTACACGAAAACAGATATCCATGACTTTTATCGATTAAGAAATAAAAAAGCTGTCATCTATGAAAATAGCCGAATATCTACCAGTCAAAGATGACTTAATTTAAAGAATAATGATTTTGTAACTATTTAATGAACTTATCTTTTCTGTAGTCAGGAAATATTGTACTCACTTTAGGAGAATCTTGTTCTTTCCTTTATATATAGCGAAATATTTTCAATCACTGCTCAATGAAGTTCTTACAGGTTCAGTTCAGTCACATTTGTAAGGAAGCGAATTAGTTATCATAAATATTGTTATAACAGCGCCATCTACGAACTAAGCAGATTATATAAGACGAATTACCAACTTAGTTTAAGACAAAAAGGTTCAATCTCATTTCATACTGGAATCACTCATGATTTTGCGTATTTTCTAAGCTAATTGTGGTAAATACATATTGTAAACTTCTTTTTTTCACTGGCAAAGAATAACGAGCGTGTTTTTTATTCTTCTGTTAGTATGATACCAGAAGCTTTCTGACTACTACTATACCTATAAGTATATTTGTTTAATCCTGAATCTTCTAACTTTATTAGATTATTTTTTATCCGTGGTATCTCGAGTTCATATAAGCTTGGATAATACTAACTCCGTATCTTTCTCTCTGAAAATTTGCTACTGACACATGTCTCTCAATCTTTTTTCTCAAACGATTATATGTTTTACAAAAAAATGTTTAACTGCCAACTTTTGTTGTTACATAACTTTTTCGTTTAATCAGGGATGCTTGGAACAACAAACGATGTGGAATCAAAAAAAAAAAAAAGGAAGGGATTTTTTTTTCAGAACATAAATCTGTAGGGACAGTTAAAAATGTTTTGTAAAATCTACTTGAAATGACTTTTTTTCCCCCTTTTTTCGGAGGGTGTTTGTAGTGCATGATTAATGAAAGTAAAAAGAAACTATTATTATAATTGTGAACATTAAAATTTTATTTTTCTTTTATAAAAAAACTTACAATACTTGTATAGAGCTAAAACATGCTCACATACCGTCCTCGTAATCTGGCGTTTTGTTATGATTACGAGGCTCGTCTCCAACACCCAAATTAGATGCAAAATAAAACATTTAAATTTAAAAGGAACAAAATTGTATATCCGTCCAAAATTAAGACCAATTCTGAAAATATAACAAACAATTTGTTATATTGTAAGTTATTTTTCCCTTTCTTTCTATAAAGATATAAAAGACATCTTTAAATATTCCAAATATATTTAAAGATGTCTTAGTTTTGTTAGCATCTAAAGATGTTATGATTTTGTTGACATATTTAAAGATGTCATAGATATTGTTTAGTATATTATACTATAAATAAATATGCTAAACGATGATTTCTCATTCCTTTCTTTTTCAGAATAAATGTTGTTTTTCCTTTTAACACAATTTTAAAGTTTGAAAATTGCGAATCTCTATTTATTGGATTTCCTCCTTCAAATATAATACTACTACTACTAAATAATTACTTAAGCACCTTTGTTTGTTTAAAAAAAATAAAATTCTGTAAACAGCATTGAAATTCAAATTTTAACGAAAGAATATGTTTAATTGCTTATTTTAGTTAAATACTATCAACTGCTATTCTAAATAATGTTCCCGGAAAACATTTAAAACATGTAATAAAAATAAAGTTATTTATAAAATGGATTTTATCTTAAGAATAAAAATATGAAATAAAAATTATGAAACATTAAACACAAAGTCCCATCTTCGGAGAGTAAAGCATTTATGAATTTTACGTTCTTGTAAAGGGAACGATCAAAAAAATTAGCAGCTATGCAAATATTTAAAAGCTAGATGTTATCTAAGAATCTACATAGATAGATTATCTATTATTTAGTCTATTATCTAATGTATAAATTTCAAAAATATTTGTAAATAGTTGTTATCTAATTATAGAAAAAAACTTACCAGATTCATTTTTCTAAATAAGTACATAAATAAAATATTCTATAATTTTTTGAATTGGAAATAAATTTTTTATATAATTTTTCTCTCCATCTAAGTTGTTTACGAAAATATAACTCAATATACCTCGTTTTAACAGAGCTTCCAGTGGCGTATATATAAATATTTATATTTATAGCAGTAAAAAAAATTATGGTTTTTAATCTAAAAATAAATTTTGAGAAAATTGAATTTTCTTTTTTATTAAAGTAGGTGTCAAATTTCGTGACAAATAAAGTTAGTGCTTTAAGCGAAACTACAATTCGCTTAATTAAAATTAGAATTTAAAAAAAATTAATTTTTCTTTTGATTCGCTTTTGCATCTGTCAAAGAAATAAATCCAACTTTTTAATTAAATGAAATTCGAGAGAAAATAAATTTCGTTAAGATTTGCTAAATAAATTCTTAATCCCATAGAATATATAAAAGACCTCTTTATCCCACGAGCTCTTTTAGAGGAGCATGTTTGGCGAATTTTGATTTTTCCAACGTAATTGAATGGAACTTTTCAAAAGTATGCTTCAAAGAAATTCATGTATTCTCGCTTATATCTCACGAAAGGTTAAGCTTCTCCGGAAAGTTTTTCGTTTCCACAAAATCTTAATTCTAATAATTAATTATATCTAAATAATGAAGTAATCCTTTATCGATGTAAAAATAAAAGATTATAAATTATAAAATTAACCCATTAAAAATTACGGCAACTAATACATATAAATGTATTATTTATTAATATTTTTTTCATCTAGATTATCCCTTTAATGACGGGTCGGATGTCTCGAACGCTTAGATGGCTGAAATTTAATGCCAAAAATAGTTATCATTTTTTCTTAATTGTCGATATATTTAAATACAGTTATTTTTTAAACTGAAGTTATCATTAACTAACTTATCACAAATATTAGCCCATTTTTCTTCTGCGATGTGCATTGTTAGTATTTATCTGTCAGATTGCTAATATCTATCGTTGAGCTTACTAAAATGATAAGAATAAATTTCATACATCCACATATTAACATACATTTATAACTTTTAGTCTAATGTAATTTAATATTCACATGTGATTCTATGTTTACATTTGCATTTTTTAATATTGACTTCTGTTAAACATTATTAAAAGCAGATTTTTGAATGAAATATTTAAAAAAATTAACAAAAATAATAAGAAATAAAAAAAGTGGAAATCTATTCCTTTGAAGTAGATTTGTTGAAAAAATAATCAAACCAAACGAGTAATATTTTTTATTTCTTTAAAATATGCATAGTAAATGTACACAGTAATTTCAACATAGATTTATTAACCCTTTGCAGTCGTATGTCTACTCTTAAGACCATTCAAGAAGGGGCATCATTTTGACATTTTATTTATTCTTTTTTAAAAATTTTAATTGTTAAAAACATCTAAAAAAATGTTAAAATGATGCAGATTTATTTTTCTAGGAAAATCAGTTTAAGGCAATTGCATGTATTTATTTTTTTGGTGTAATAAACAGATCCATGTATTTGGTGAAATAATCAGGTCCATATATTATGTATTAGAATACCAAAATAAATAAAAATTAGGTGAATAATTATGCATCGAATTACTTTTCTGAACTCAAAGGGCTATTACCTGAAAACGAGCTTTTTTTAAGGAAAAAAATTAATAAAATTGTTAAATAATATTGGAAGCGTGAAGGTTAATAAATGCATGAGAAGACATATATGATATTATTGATTATCTCATAAAACATAATATTCTTTTTACATTAATTAATAACTTTTACTAAAAATTGTTTATTTATAAAGGATTTACAACATATACATTAATTTTTATTTCGTGTTTTTATAAGTTAGTTCCTTTATAAAACTATTCCTTCAAAAATTAATCAACTAGCTTTTAACAGAGAGAAAATAGGCCCTGATATATAAATGAGTGAACTTGTGCTAGAAAAAGAAAGAAAGAGCAAAGAGATTTTTTTCAGAGAAAAAAAAGGAGCTTTATCTCATTTATGCCATGTTTTATCTCACTGGGATAAATATAACAAACAAAAATAAATGATATTTTATTCTAGCAAGGCGTACAATCAAAGCATTGTTTGTATGTCGCAGTTCGTAATACGATGAAAAATGCGTGTAAAAAACTCATAAAAGTCCTTCTTATTTTTTATTGTCAGTACCTTTGAAGTTATTTGTTTATCTCTTTTTTATATCTAGCCTAAATATCTCTTTCCCTTCTCAAAACCTCAGCTCTAAGAAAGCTGCAATCAACTTGGCCCATTTCTTTTCAGTAAAAAACACAAATTGTATAAGAAAGAATATCCTTCACTCGAATCAAAAAACAGAAATTTCATAATACAATTTTCTTACCCAAGGATAGTTTCGTAAAAGAATTATAATATTTCATGAACATTTTAACAGTTTTGACACATATTATTCGAATCACAACCCGTTGAGAGTATCATTATTTTAAACTTGTATTTTTGATTTGTTCAAAAAGCCCTTTAAGTTCTTTTTAAAAACTTGCACGATAAAAAGAAGAGAATTTAATATATTAAGTAAATAGGAAAATATTTTCAAACATTGTTTTTGAAATTATTCGTATATTTTTTCCAAAATGAGGTATAGCTTATGTGCTTAATGAATGATCTAATATGCACGTACTCACACACAGACACAATCCAACAGGTGTCCCAAAAGGTCGTTTACAAACGTAACATGCTGGTCTGTCATATCATGATGAATAAGATTACATAGGAGCTTGTGTTCGAAAATTCAAACTGAGACCGCTAGAGGGCGATAAGTGTAGATTTGGATGAGGGGAAAAGAATGATATCGACAGCAGTGTTAATATGATTTTTAATACAAAACATCATTACATCACAACAAATGTTCAAAATTCTTTCCATTCACCACAATGCACGCTTCACAACGTCAGCGCATGGATTCACGCACCCGTTCAAATTGGCCAGGAGTGTCACGGACACGTGTTGCCGCTGCCGCGATCATGGTGATAAGATCCAAGTCCGATGTTACAGGTGTCTCGTGCACCATGAACTTTATGTTTCCCCACAGGCAGAAATCTAGGGGAATTAGGTCGGAGGATCGCAGCAGCCACTGGACTGGTCCGCTTCTACCGATCTAGCGATTGGGGTAAGTCCTATTGAGGTATTCTCGAACAGCGTAGCTACAAAACATGACTGGGCTGACGTCTGTTTGGGAAGAGCTCAAGGTACATTCGTGACGTGGCTCGTCCATTTCCATCAGTGGCGCCCTATACTTAATACATGTCGGCTATTTCTGCGTTACAAAACTCATTCATCCTTCTCCTTCAACGTCCAAGCCTGAAATGACTATTTTCCCCACTCTCCCGTTTTCGTGCAATTATCGTCCTCTAGCGGTCACAGTTTGAATATTCCGACATAAATTCCTATGTAAATATTGTTCATCATAATATGACAGACCAGCATGTTAAATTTGTAAACGACCTTTTGGGACACCTGTATATAGGATGGTAATAAAATTTTTACCTGATTATACAAAAAATTATTAAGATAGGACTATTGAATGTAAGAGAATAAAATTTTTATTGTGAAATAATCGTGTTCTTAATCCTTTTTTATTTCAAGTGATGGCGTAATTAATGCAGAAATAATGATTTTACATGCAATTGTTATAAAAAGGTCGTCAATGAAGTCCTTTTGAAAATGGCATCAACGCTCACCCGATATTACTCCATTAGATTTTTTATTTTGGGGTTACATAGTGTATAGATTGTTTGCAACACCAGCTAAAGGTGTTAATGGACTCACATTTGGTGCGTCCGACAGCCGGAATGTTTGGCAGTGTATCGGAATACCATTCATCGAGCTATTAAGAGTGCTGACATCCAAAGTAACGGCATAAGTTTTACTAAAAAATTTATAACCATCTTTACAATATATTGAAAAGCCATATAATAAATTTTTATAGTTTTTTCAAAATATTTCTTGTAATCAGGTAAAGACCCAATGCATTTGCAAAAACAAACTTAATAAAATGATATTTAATAATTACTTACTCTGTTTCTGTAACTCATTTTAATAATTAAACTATTTCTTTATTCTTTTAGGAACTCAATCGAAGACTCATAAGATATAATATGATTCTGTATGGAATTTATGAAAATTACAGCAAGGATAGATTTGTCAACAAATCTATTATTAATTTATATCTTGTTATTACATATTTTTTTGGCATTTTCCTGGTGAGTCTTAAATGAAAACACAAAAATATGATTTAACCACGTGTGTATGAAAAAAAAGCGTTTTAATTTTCCTAATGTATATGAGAAAAAAATATTAAGATCTGTCTAGACATTTGTATATTTTTTGCGTATCATATTTACGTATTTCATTAATGGATTTTAAGTAATTATCAAATTATAAAAAAATTATTAAAACAACTATGCATTTTTGTCGGTCTTTCTTATTCTCTGTCTATAAAGAACATTTTCTATAACGTAATGTGAATCCTATAATTGTAAACAACTAATTTTTGCATATATGTAAATTTATTTTCTGTTTCTCGTAAACATTTCTAATGATTTGAATCAACTTTTATATTTAGGTTTTAGTTTTTATGTTTATCTCTATAGGTGTCCAATAAGTATATTCAATTTCACCATTCGTTGTGGAAAGTTCAACATAGTGGTCAGAAGTGAATAAATAAAGCATGCCTTGACTGTCATTCGTTCGAATCACCTTTTTGCTTTTTTTGTGCAGTTATTACTTATGAGACTTGTCATGAACAAGCCCCCAGCTGATACAGCAGCAGATTTAAGCCGAAAGGAGCGTCTCTTGTTTTTTGAAGTAGCGCCAACGGGGGCAAGAGTACGATTTAGCTACACACACTCCACATTTGCTTGCACAGCCCCTTTTTACAGGGAGGCACATTCACACATCTCACAAATAGTACACAGAAGAACAACCATGCCCGAACCGGGACTCCCAGAACACGAAGAAGACGCTCTACCTCTGTGCTAGAAAGCCGGCCTTTATTTTTATACTTATATTTAATATATTTTTCTTTTTACGTTTATCTATATAGATGTATTTCCTGAAAAAAAACGTGATTTTACATTTAAAAAATTCATTCGTTTTATAACTAAATATTAGTGCCTTTTTCTATCTGTTCTCATGCCGTTCAAAAATATAATGATAGATAAATTGACAAATGATAACTGTAATATGGCAGATTGTTTCAAATGTTTAACACTTTATATTCATTATTTGTAGGTAAGATTGATAGTTATTCTTATATTATCAGCAAATGATTTGTATCCAAATATTTTTATCAAATCAAAATATATCTGAGCGAAACTTGGTTTTTTAAATCTTATATATTAAAGAGTGAGAAATATTACTTGCAATAGGAAATAGTAAAGATTTAGTCATGTTGAATATTCTCAGCTATTACTTCTTGAACGAATGATAGTTTAATATAGAGATATCGATAAATCAAAGAACAGAAATAGGTCAGAAAAGCTGTAACATTTACGGGCAACGATCTCTTCTTTATTTGTCGCATTCATCATTTCATGATTAGCCTGTTATTGCATTAACATTTTACCAAGGTCATAATCTGTTCGAGGTGTGTGCGTTTTCAAGTTCAAGTAAAAGTTTCAAAAGTTTGTTAAAGATATTTTTAAAGTCAAGCTTTTGAAAAAACTTGGATTGCTTTTAATTTGCTTCTTACTGATTTATTTGTGACAATTTATGCGAATTGAACACTTTTTTTGTCAGAAACTATTTAAAATTATCATTATTTAATGAACTATAATCCCCATTACTGTAATCAAGTATATTTCTATTGAGTTGTTTTTGACTAATTCGAACAAGTACTAATTTAATGGAGTATCTGCCACAAGTTGGAACAAATGATTTTTTTTATAATTTTAAGATAGGCCAAACCTTTCAAGTAGTTGTAAAATTAACTTTTCATTCATTTAAAAATACCTGACAAAAACTGTCGAGTTTCAAATCTGTAGATGAAATTAATAAATATTTGGAAACGGATTATTTTATAATTTGGTCAAACTTATATTGAAAATATACCAAAAATTAGAATTATGAAATTACGTTTTCGTGTGCTTCACTTTTTGTGAAATCTAATAATAACAACATGACTATTTACAAATACTGAATTTTTATTTATAGAAAAAACATTTAAATTCTTTTTTAAGTCATATTTTAGGTATAATGTTTGGTATTTTCGTGAAGGTTTATTAAAAATGTTAATTATGTTAATGTTAAAAATGTTGATGCTTTAAGTGGAACTGGTGTTTAAATAAACCAGATATTTAGTCTATAATTTGAAAATTTACACCCAGAAAAACACCAAATATTTATAATAAGCTCGCTATAAAAAATAACTTTTTGAAAATACCCCAATCGTTGTTCTAAAATTTATACCACTTTCTTTTCTCTGATGCTGTGCCCTCAGTTTTTTCCCTAAGTAAATAAATATTTCAACTTGCATCAAAACAAGTATCTTAGTACATTAATGCTGCAAATCTCTTAAAAAATCTAGTGCATATTTTGAAATATAAGCAGGAAAAAATAAAAGTTATGTCCATCGACAATTGCAAAGTTTGAAAATCAATATAATATTAGAAGTTTATCCTAAAAGAAAAAATGGCAAGCATTTTCAGCTAATTTTAAACGACCAAAAACCAAATTATGTGGATGATTTCCTACTGAATGGCTACAACTTTTTAAAATTATAAAAAGATTAAAATTATTTGGGAACTTTTTAATCCTTTTTAATGTTTGGTAAACAAACTTTAAATTTCAGATTAACACATTTAATAAGATCTAAAACTTATAATGAAAATCAAATAATTACAAATCGGCTCACATTATTGTTGGTTATGAAGGAAAAATATAATCTATTTTAATTGCATTCGATAAAATAAACATATCCTGAAAATTTGTTAATCGCAAGCAAAAAATGTTTAAAAAGGCATAACATGAAAACATTTACTGTATGTTAATTTTGAATTTTTATGCTTTGATTTATGTAGATAATTTTAGATTTCTCCATATTTGTTTTGGGATATTAATATTAAATTTTTGATATTTTTAAAAAATGAAGTAGTCTTTAAATTGTTAGATATTACGCAGAAATAATTTTAGCGCTTTGCATGAGATTTCTTTTAATTTTAAATAATATTATTAAAATTTATTTGTATTAAGCGACACAAATTTTAATTTTTAAACTGATCAAATAAATGGATAAATGAAAGAAATAAAAAAAGGAGAAGTTTGTTCATTTCCCCATTTGTAGATTTTATTTACTTCGGATTTTTTTTTTGGAAGGACATTTTTATGGACGGATTGTATTTCAAATATTAATTATCTCTTTTAGTAATATAAACATTAATAAAATGAGAGTATAATTTTTAATTAAATGGTTACTGATGTTTAAGATTAATGAATAAGAGGCAAACTTTATTTATAGTATAAATAAAAATGAAATTAATTTTCTGTGAACGAGCAGAAAGCTTAATTTGCTGGGAAAAAATGTTAAATTTGATATTTAAATATTTGTTAGGTATATATCCTGAAGTATATTTTTTGTAAAGAAATTTTTACAGCACACATCAATTTGATATCAAATATGAAAGAAAAAAGATACTGAAAATTTGTATGGGTTGTAAATCGAAAACTAGATTTAAAATATTTTCTTCCGAAAGTACAGCAAAAAAAGAAGAAAAGTTAGAATTACAATGGCATCTGATATCTTTGTTTATCATCTTTTGTTTTTCAAGAAAAAATGAATCAATAATTCCTCATGTTTACATTATTAAAGAAATTATTTTTCTATGATATAATTGATTTCAAACATTAAAACCACTGATGTATGAATTTTTTTTGGAATTATTCTATAAACACTTCTTTTAATTTCATAAAAATACAAAAGACCAAAAAGCTAAATTAATTTTTAAAAAGACTAGTTCGAGCTTATCACGAATGTTTAACTGATTATTGATAAAAAGACAGGAAAATCAAAAACAGGTATTAACAATTTGTCGAAATTAGAAGATGAGTTATCTATAAAATCAAAGTGTTAGCAATGTTGGCGACTTGGCGTGTAACGCATTATTTTAAAAATGGCCCTAATTCTCTCCCATATTTGTATCCTTTATCTTCATTGTTATTAACATAATTAAAAGCATTAAAAAATCTAGAATTAAGAATCACTGGTTAGAGAAAAGAAAGAAGTCGTACAATGGCTATTAATAATATAAACTTTGTAGTATAAAAAATTCATTTCAATACCTTAAAGTAGGAATATAAAACAGTGTCCACAACGAATTCTTTTGAGGATTAAGGGCTGTTAAAAGAAACAAAAAAAATTTTAATAAATGTTTACAAATTCATTGTTAAAATTATTCAAATAATATTTGTTTAGTTGTAAGTACAAAAATTAATCATTAAAATTAAAAAAATTGTTTAAAAGCCGTTATATGATTTTTTTTTCTAACTTTAGTTCGATTATTTAAAGGACATAGACTGATATACATTGTGGTTAAAAATTTCATATGGCTCTTTTTTTAACAAAATTACATGGATTTTTCTCTCTGAGCTTCTGAAATATAATTCACTATTATCAAAAAGAAATTTACTACAAAAAAATTTTAAGTAAAAACTAAGCTTAATCCTTTCCAAAGTTAAAAATTCAGTTGGCGATCAAAATAATCTGTAGCAAGATCATTCTACATTCTGAAATAGAAATCTGTCATTATAGGGTGGTTATGGAGTGGATAATTTGCACAGAAGCTCCTCTTTTTATTCTGGCTCATTGATATAAAAAATTAATTAAATTTAATTCAGGCTTTAGCTTTAGGTAACAAATGTATAGATTATTTAGCAATTTTTTGAGATATTACTCTCATCTTCGTCACTATAGTCATTGGGACCTTAAATTCTTTTAGTTCTTTAGTTTTGTATTATAAATATGATAACTTCATATTTATAATACAAAACTAAGACGTCCATCGCAACTTCCACAAAATAAATGTTTAGTTTTATTGTTTATTCTTTATGAGTATGAACACCTCGGATTTCTGAAAGGACATACTATGTTTCTTTTGATTTTCCCTGCCGTTAATGAAAAAATTTGCATCTGATACAGCGGTCTAGGTATTAATAAAGTAGTTTAATTTATTTACTTTTTTAATAAGAAGTTTAAAGAAAAACCTGAGGAACCTTGCTTAGGAAGTGACAAGACCGAATGCATTTCCATGCAAAAATACAATTTGATGCTTAGAAAAGGATCAGAGATTAAATAATATTAATTGCCGTTGTAAATAGTTGCTGTGAAATAAATATTCACCATAAAATTCTTTGTGGTGACATTTTTTCTTAACATATGCAATCTTTATTTAAACTTAAATCTGCTTTATACTGTTGATAAGGCCAATTAGATCCACATATGAGAGAGTAATTACTATTTATTTGAAAATGTTAATGATATAGAATTTATTGCCTGACAATTTTAATTAATTAATTTTCTGTTATTTTCTGCAATTCATTTGAGAGAATCTATGAATATTTCAGAACTTATTTCGATAAACATTCAATTCGTAAACGATAAAATAATTTGAATTTCTTCAAAAATAATGTGTACACCATTAATTACTTCAAAAGGTTTAAAAAATTTCAAATGAAAGAGCTGAATAACTAATTAATTTTGTCGATGTATTAAATATTTACATAATTAAAGATAAAAACTTTCTGAACTTGAAAACTCTTGATGAAAGAAATCTTTTTGGGGCAAACATAGACATTTGATAACGGTTTCTGTATATTTGATATCAAATTCGAAACATAAATACAACAATGTTAAAGCTTTACTAATTAAATAGGTAATTTTGTAAATTGATGCTTTGAAAATGGATAAATCTTTAAATGTTATAAATTGTATCATTTTGAAATATGATTTATTATGATATTTTAACTTTATTTCTTGATTCATTTATAGTATTTACTTTTATAAAGGGCATTTTAAAACTAATTACTTCACTATTCACCGAAAAACGGAAGTCGTTACGCTATCATTTAATGACAATAATAAAATTCCTTTAACGCTTTTGAACAAAGCGTTATAATATATGAGGATTATAACTTATGATTTGTAGGATATATCTGATGTTTTGGTAATATTTGAAGAGGGTGGATGTTGGCTGAAATGTCATCCTTGTCATTTGACCATGGTTAAAAATTATGAGATCCATCTGAAACGCTTTGATCCTTTACGAGATTCATCTGATCTTTTTATTGTTTCAATAGAGCAGTAATTTTTACAAAATAGAACTCTTTAAGGAAAGAAAATATTTTTCCCAGAGTCAAGTCTTAATCTTAAGCAATTGATGATTCTTGTATAATGTTTAATTTGTTTATTTAACATGGGCTATCGTGCCATAAATTACACTGTCATATTCCGTATTCTGATTGTCATTTCCACAAATTCAGCCAAAAATGCTTTTCTTCATTATTTATTTAATTTCCCCTTAACTCTTTTTAAACGAAGCGGTATTTATGACTGTTAAACAATAAGCATCTGATCGTCTGAAACCTCTCGAATAGTCATTATAAAGGATTTTGTATGTCTTTTTAAGGATTTCTTTGATAGGAGCTTTAAACAGCACTTAAAAATTTCTTTGATATTCGAACGCATTTAAAGTAAGATAGTACTCTAGTAGGGTTGCGGTATTAAAGAATTTTGCACTTTTAAAACTGTAATAGAATGAAATCATATAGAAAAATGCAGTATTTCGTGAGACTGATTTCAAATAAAGTGTAGCATAAAGGAATTTTTGAAATGATTATTACAGTACAAGCGAGTATGAGTGAGAGTGAGACTAAAATGAAAAAAGTGAGATGATTTTCAATTTTTTCCAACTCATTGCAAAAAAAAATGATAATAAATAAAAAATGTTACGAAATGTTGAAATACGAGTTTGAACTTTCTTCGCAGTACGAATAAATTCTGTCAAGATATTTAGATTAAATCCTTCCAATTTTTATGAAAATTATTGGGAGGTAAATTAGTAACAATTGATGCGTACGCGATAGCTGGTTGAGATTATTGAATTTTTTTAGTCTTCATTTCATTGATATATATCATAAATTCTGTTTTAATATCTTTTTTGTATATAACAACTGACAAGCTGAGGGTATATGTATAGAATAGTAGAAAATTGAAAACTTCAGGACCATTCCCATTCGACCTAGAGAAGTCACATAATTTAATTAATACCAGATCAAACAAATTTTTCAGATTTCATCTGTATTATGTTCAAATGTAACTTCGTATAGCTATTTAGAAGTAAGTTGCATCTATTTGTTACAGGTGAAACTTTTCTAAATGACCCTACAGAATTCAAATGAAATTCTTTAAGATATTATTACATATACTTCCGATTTTACACATTTATTTATGATGTATTTGAAAGAAATTTCCACTATTCAACAAATTTTGTTACAAATCAATTATTCAATGTAACTTACGAGAATAACAAGCAAATATCAACTGAATGCATTAAAATGAATAATAAAGCAAATCTCAAATCAGCTAAATACTTGCTTACAAAATCCTTTATTTATTCCCATATTTTTTAGTTTTAGTATAATAACAGATTTGAAATTTAAATTATAAACACTACAAATTTCTAGATTTTGCATCTAATGAACATTTATAATTTAGAGAAAACAGATAATTGAATCTAATAAAATCAAACTGCGTGGCAATTTGTTACTCACAATGTATAAGAACATTCTTATTTATTTCCCCGAAAAGGAAACGTGTTTAGTTGCCAGAGGGATTAAAATTCAATTTTCTTCCTTTTTCCTTTAATGAAACAAGTGTATTTGATTATAAATACATAACTTAAAAATGCTTCAATAATGGGAAAGAAAATTACGTTCGTTCTAAAATAATATTAAAGATTTAACCCTTATTGCATGCAATTGTTTGTATTGTGTTTATACTTTTCTTTTTCAAGTAATCATTACCAAAATAATATTAAGACTATGAACATGGGGTGAATAACAAACAAATTTTATTGTTTCATGAGTGACAATACATTATATATATGTCTTAAAACTTAGCACAGTAAAAAAAAACATGACATAAGAAATTGAAACAGTTTCAGAGCAGATTTCATAACAATATCTTCAAAGCAAAGTGGAATATCTGAAAGAAATGTTGAGCATTAATCAAACAAACTTCTTCATTTATTAAAGCCTCAACAAAGGTTTGAAGTAAAAGAAACTTCATATTTTTAAAAGAATTCTATAACACTGGAAAATTAATTGTGAAATATAAACAAAATTATTTTTTGAAGATATTTACTGTCTTTTGTAATTTTTATTTTCATTAAAATGCAGTGTGTGTGTGTGTGTTTGTTTGTGTGTGTCATCTGAACATCCAAATTACAGAGACTTTTGAACATTCACATACAGAGATCTATTATCACATCTGAAACTATCATTGATCAGATTTCATAAATTCACTTTCTTTTTCCTAGGTTAGTTTTATCGTCAGATTTAAAAATTTTAAGAGCTTTAACAACACCAAAGAGATTTTTTTTCTATATTCTCAATCTGTCCTGCTTGTATTTATTACCGGAAAACTGGTTTCAAAAATGTACTTCCCGAATATGTTTACGTTTCTTTAAATAACAACAATCAATATTGGATTAACTGATACATAGGAGGCAAAATAAATAAATTCTAAATGGGAATATTAGTCTTCATCTTTAAAAAGTAGGTATCTGTCCCCCTCCAAAAATGTATGCAGTACTGCGGAGGAAAGATAAAAAAGAAGAAATTTGAAAGATTGCCATTTTTTACAAAAATTGTCCAACTGTTAAGGAAGGCTACTCAGCTATGCAGCTGTAATAATACAGTTTTATTCTACATTTTCCCTACTTTCTCGCATATTTTGTATGGACATATACTAAAACTAATTAGTTTTTGAATTCGAAGCCCTTCTATTCGTGCGAAATTGTTGAAGTTTGATTGAAAAGTGTCTAAGTATCCACTATACAGCCCAGATATGGTACCCTCAGATTTTCATTTGTTTGAATTCATGAAAATGTTTCTTGGCGGTCAGAATTTAGATTCTGATTGGGCCATCTTAAGGGCTGCCAACATTGTATCCAAATTTTCCAAAATACCTTAGTTTGAAAGTCAATTATGTAAAATATAACAAAGGGATAATATTTTCAAATGCGTTTCATATTATCATTAATTACATTGAATAGTTTTCGTCTCCCAAGTTATTATTAGAGAATGTGATTAGAAAATTATTTTAGTTTCCAGAAAATCCTTAAAATATTAATAGAACATGTCGACAATGATTAGTAAAAACAAAAAAAGAGGAGTGTCTAATCAAATGATTGTAGGGATTGCATCAGTTCTGAAACCTAATGAACGAAACTTCATTTGTGTTATGGAGTGATTGGTAAAATCCTTTTATACCTTTTAAATTTGAAACGACGCTTCGTATAGTCTGAAAAATAACGTGTACTTGTTATGGAGGGACTATACTGAATTTATTCTGACGTGCTACATCGCCCCTAATAAGAAAATAACAAATAAAGGACATTGGCCAAAAAGTCTGATTAGCAAAATGTGCGATATATATCATGATTAAAACACTGGGGATTAAAACACTTGGTGGAGATATTTTCAATTAAATTTGTGAGCTTTTAATGTTCATAAATTTACTCGGAAAGGGTTCGTACAAAATTTAAAATCATATTTCCCAGTATCTTCATATAGTTTTTTTTTAAATTAAGGCACATCTAAGTAAAATTTAAGTTGCAAAGAGGGTAAATAATACTCACTTTGGGGGGGAGGATATCGTAGAGTGTATTTTCCAATTTTAAGATGAACCCTTGAAGTCACGGAAGCTTATAATTTTAATCGAAAATATTTCCGTCGATTTAAAAAAATAATTCTTTAAATATCTTCCTTACGATTTTATTATGGTAAATAGTAAATTTTTCTTAACATATTTTTAGATCGATTCCTTTTATTATTTTTAGTAATTTTTTTTAATTTCCGTATTTCCCACCATTTGTGCTGTAATCTGTCTCAATAAATTTGGTATGGTTTCATTAATATAAATACATTTTACTTCCCTGGATATATGAGATGTTGTTTTAAAGAAAAGAATATTGCCGATTATCCTGTATACTAATATGGATTCTAAAAGAAATACTGTTGTTTTTTCTTGGTGGAGAAAGATTCTAATATCATATATAAAATTAAAAGAAAAGATAATAAAGTTTTCTAGTAAAGGTATTGACTAAATAATCAGAAAAGATATTTTAATCGAGAAGAAAAATTATAACAGCTTGTTACTCTTTTCGTTTCTTATACAAATTGTTTGAGAAACCTTTCAACTTTAGGGGATTAGTTTATTATATATAAATAAAAAAGGGGCTATTTTTATAGCTATTTATTTACAACTTTTTCTAATAAATATTAGTGTTTTTAATTGAAATTCAACCAGTATTTATAAATGTATATTACTGTTAAAATGTTGCCCTCCAAATTGTTTGGAAATTTTTTGACCATCTCTGAATTTTGTGACAGCTGAATCACTATAACTAATCTGTACTTCATTGAATAATCACATTCTTTTTCTCATATTTCTAGACTCTTAATTCTTAGTGAGAAATAAAAAATTTTATTTCTTTCATTGCTGAAATAATAATACGAGTGACTTTTATGCATGTTTATCCCGAGTATTCAATCATTTTCAAATTTTCTTCTATTGCTGCAACCTCAATTCCTATGAGCCTTGATAATAAAAGCGTCTCACCTATCTGTTTGGTGAACTACAGATATTATTTATCTAGCTTCTTTTTTAAAAAAATAACTACGGTATCTTTTTAGAAAATGATAAATTACCCCATCACTTCAGAGTCAGTTTGCTTTAAGTTGCTGAATGGAAACTATTTCATTACTCATGAATATTCAGTGAGAAAAATGAGCCAAAATCAAAAAGAAGAGTGCTTTTTGTTTATATATCCTCATAGGAGGTTAGAGTAAAAAGAAAATCTAGCAAAAAATGTTCTAGAAATATTACTTTGGCATGAAATATTTTAGCCTTTTTGAAATACAAGCTATGGTGAGTAAAATAAGAGTATAAGAAAAAGGATTATTTTTACGTTTTAAATTTATAAGTTTTTGCTAAAAAATTAAAATATCCATAACATCCTCTTTCATTCTAATCAATTAAGTTTTGAAAATACAGATTTAACAAAACTTTACAAGAGTTAGGGTGCCATTTGTTTCAAAAATACATTCGTTGGTTAATCTTTTAAAATGAAAATCAATAACGATTAAAAAAGTACTACTGGCAAGTAACAATCAAATTAACAATTTAAAAAAATGCCTAGTTTAAGAAGTTGAAATCACTTTGAAAGCTCATTTTAATCTTTTAGTGTCATGGAAGCTATTTTAATGCTCCTATAATGAAGTATAATAGTTATGACTTATATAAAATATTTAATATAATGAAATAACCTTTAGAAAATCCCACTGGAAATGTTATAAAAGTTGCCTGGCTTCGAAATAATGAAAAACGGAATATGTTAGAATTAGCACATGCATAATTAAAAGTATTTTGCTACAATTATTCATTTCTAAACGATAATTCAAAGTTTTTACTTAAAATTGTATCGTAGTAGTACTTTAATATATTGTCAAATATTCTTCAAGTTTCGGATTATTTAGTTTAAAATATTAAAATTTTATATGTAAAAAACACTTGGTAAAAATTTGGTAAATGTTTCTTTAAAAAAATATATCTTATTACATAATAACTTTATCTTGTATATATATTATTACGATATGACTTTATCTTATATATCTTATTATTTATAACTTTATTTAATTATTACAAAAATGCATGCAAATACTGTGCGCAGCTGGTAAAAACAGTGATAAAAGTTCCGAGACATTATCAGCACTCTGAAATGAGGTGGATGTTTTTCCTTCATCATTAATTTTTTAAACAATCCCTAATTTTCTGAGGATTGCCCCCAAAAATTGGTGTTTTGGATTTTCCATTTATAGGATTAATGCCCTACATCTAATTTGCACTGAAAGATGCAGATTCAAGGCCGCGTTTGTAAGTTCTTGGCTTTCAGGTTCGGGACCTGATTTCACAGAAGAACCGTAGTGCAAACCAAATTCTTCGGGGCCAAATTTCCTTTCGCTAGTATGGTGTGGAAGTTTAGAGAAGATATGGCAGATCAGGTATCCTCATCATCTAACCGCTTTTTAGAATTACGAGGTCCGTCTTTAAACAGATCTATTGTTGCTTTAAAATTAGACTAAATTAAGCTTATCAGCCAGATTCATTATATGTTTAAATTTCAAGGGTGTTTGGTAGAGCTATTATGAAGAAATATGAAACAAGATGTATAAAATTCAAAAGCCTCTGGTTGTTTTTGGTAATATAGTGCATGCTGGTGTATCTATGCAAGAGCTTAAATGTTGAGTGGAAGTTAAAAGGGATCATGCTAGCTAAGAGGGCATCCTCTTTAACTGACCCCCGGTTCAACATTTTAATGCTGACACTAAAATAGCTTTCTAAAAGTATATTAGATAAATATAAGGAAACTAAAGCGGTATCTTACAAAATTTTCTACATTTTTAAATAAAAAGAAAAAAGAAAAGTGACAAATTTGGAGGTGTCACACATGAAGCTTCGTATTCGAAAAATATTGTAATTGCACATTAAACATGTCCAAATTAAGTCGTTTTTTTAGAAATTTTTACAAACCCTACAGAATTCGGTGAAATATCTTTAACAATTTTTCAACATTATATTTTTATTAACCACTTAACTGTTTTGCCAGTTAAGTGGTTATCATCGGAGCTGTACGTGCATCGATTTATCAAATTTTGATAGTTCTAAACAAAAATAAACCATTCACAATAATTATAATTCAATAGTAAAATGACTTCGAATACGTAGATAAGTCAAGAAATCGGTGGATTTCCATTTGAATCAAAATAAGAAAATATTCTCAAAATAGAAGGTGTCATCTTATTAGAGAGTAAAGAAAATAAAACTGTTAAGTGGTTAAGGAAATAATTTAGCTCAGGATATGATTTAAGATGTTTTTATTTAGTTATTACGAATTTTTTCTACAATTTCTAGAAATAAACAATCTTTATGTAGCTCCTGGGAAAGATATTAGTCTAACAGATCTCTACTTCAGATCTGTTCGAATGATCTAATCTGATCTAATCACACTTTATCTCTACTTCAGATCTGTTCGAATGATCTAATCTGATCTAATCACACTTTTCACTTATTATCCTAACTCTTAGAGTTATACGATCCATCGAAGCATGAAACTTATGCATCTAATTAGACAAACCTACACAATCAAAAACAAAACTTTTTAATGTGGTAGAAATGATATTTTGTTACAATCAATAATCTATACTAAATACTAAAGAAAACCACAAACTTTCGGAATGATAAAATAAATTTCCGATTATATTATATATATATATACATGGTGACACACTTTCTAATTAGTCGGGAATATCATATTAAAGATAAGAAAGAAGAAGCCAGGCATCTTGATTTTACTGCATTCATATTTAAGAAAATGCCTTTTAAAATATAAAATGCTAAATAAATTTAAAGAAATAGGAAACGTTTTCTAAAGGAAGAATCTATGTTCACTTAAAAAATATAATTGTTGGCGAATTTATTTTTTACTTGCATAATCATTTAAATAAATGTTATTCAAAATTTGTAATGTATTCAAATTAACTGCTTGTAGTATATTAAAACTCCAACCCCTTGTAATATATTCAAATTACCTTTATAAAGAAAAATTCTTTCAAGAAAAGCATTTAAAGTATATATACAAGAAACAAAATATTTATAAAATCCTTAGTTAATAAAAATTCAAATCTTTTTTATTTCAAACAAAGAGCAGATTTTTTTAATAAGGTTAAATTGCAAACTAAAGAATTCATAAATAGAGTGATGATTTTTTAATACTTTGGAAAATAAAAAAAAGTAAGATTACATAAATAATATAAAGCAAATATCATCTAATTATAGATTAAAATCTTTTGATATGTAGTTTTAGAACTTTATTAAATATGTACATAATTTACAATTTTACTTTTCACTATTCTTTTCGGAAACATATAGAACATATTTTACATTTTCTCTAACTTTCAAACCATTTGCAATTAAAAAAATGAGATTTGCGCAGTTTAAAAATTCTTGTGGCAAAAAATATACATATTTGCCAGTTCAAATATTTCACGTCAACTTAAAAACAACATTAACTCCGATTAAATCTTGTCTTTTCCATTCATGATTTAAATAGAAAATCAAAGCCTAAAAAGTAATTTGGTACATTTCGCAAAAAATAAGGCGGCGCAAAAAAACTTTTAGGTTAAATTTTATTTTTTTTTATTCAGACAAGAATGAAAGAAATACGCTTTCACTTGACGTATCATTAAAACAGACATTTCCTATATTTTAAAATTCAGATAAGCTGCATAGCACATGTTTCAAATAAATACTTTCCTCAGAAAAGATCGTAGATAAACATTTCTTCTATCTAAGCCATTCCCAATAAAGCTGTAAGAGCATTGAATTTGAAATAAAATTGTTTAATGTAGATAAAATATGATTTTATGTTCCTAAAGCAATTCACGGACTGATTTTTTTCGGTTATTATTAAATGAACTGCAATTCTAAGCACCTTGGAAAAATATTTTGGAAACTCTGCATTCTTTAATATTTTATATTTTCGAAATACTGAGTTTTTTTTTCAATTTTGACTTGTTAATAGTTACTTGTTAATTTTGACTTGTTATAGTATTTCTAAGTAAACAACATATACTTAAAAATTTAATAAGCATTTTATTTAATAATATCATGTTGATTATGAATTAATAAATGAAAAAAATGAGTCGTCTATTAAATCTTTTGTTTAATAAAAAATGGTCAAATGTCTCGCTAACGAGCTGACAACTGTCTCATACAAACGAGAGTATCCGGTGAGAGAGAAAAATGTTACATGGAGAACGTGTCTCAAATTATCAAAGTTATAATACTTGCGTCTGTGAAAAACTCGACGCAATTTTTTCTCCTTCTTATTATTGCTGTATCTTCAGTCAGGAATTCTGAAGGAATGAAACGTTGTTAGATCTGGAAAATTTGGATTCGCTTCAGTTTTCTAACTTATCAAAATAGAATCATCTTATATTGGGTAAATATATGCAAATAAATATCGTAAAATGCATGCAAATAATTGCCACCCATCCAATTCCAATTTCGAAAATACTTGCATGCATCACGAAATAATATAATTCCATTTTAAAATTATTGTGGAAAAAAATACCGTAACAAAGCTTACTAGCGATTTGTTATTTACTTAGAATTGGTTCAAAAGTACACAAAAGTGTTCAGCAAATTTAAATATGTTATTTCTCTTAAAACGCTAAATATAAGGATTAAAAAAATATTCTTGAAAAATGCATAACAGATTAGCGGGTGCTTCAAAAATTCTTAATTTAGAATTTAAGGATTTTTAGCTCCCTTTCAACCTTGATAAGGATGAAATATTCTAGAAAAATTTCCATCAACTTACTTTCTGGTGACGTCAATCAAAAGACACAAATCCCTTTTGATGGAGAGAGCACTATGTATAAGTCATAAATATTTTGAGAACGTTCTTGACTCATCACTGTCTCGAGATAAATTGAATTCTGTCAGCTTTTCTAGCTATTCTCTTTTCAGAAAGTGCGCAAAATATTAGAAAGGAATCATATCCCCCTCTCTCTCTATTTCAATAAATCATCAGTCGAATAACATATCATCTCATGAATATAATTAGAATCTTCAGGAAAATTGCAATTAGTTTAGTAATATTAACGTCCCGTTGTAAAGCAACATTAGGGTTATTTTGGAACGGACGTCATAATTTTGAATCACGGTCAGATGACTTGAGCAGTCATCCTCACTCCGCACCACACCACATAAGCGGGAGGACGTTTAACCCTGCCAAATTTAGTGTGCAACAGGACGTTTTTCAGTGGAATCGGGACTCGAACCTAAAACCGTACGGCTCACGAGTCAAACATTGCCACTAGACCACCACGGTCTCCAGGGAAATTGTAAGCAATCAAGCTATGACTATAACTATATTTATTACGTTATAACATTATAGAATAACCAGATAACTAATAATGTTTTCAAATTTGCGCTCATTTATTTATCATTTTATCAAGTTTATTTCATTTATACATGTGTTTTTATTTGGATTTACATTTTTGAGCATTATGTTAAAGGCAGCTTAATCCTAAATTCCTTTACATCGCAAATTCTTAAGAAAAAATAAACAAGAATGATCGAACTACGGAAAAGAAGAAAAACTAAAACCGTTTTGAGAACTTTAACAAATTTCGGTCAGAATTAATAAAATAAGGTTTGCATCTTTATTTTTACTTTTTTAATGACAGAAGAATATTCATATAAGTACGATGGATTTAAAAATGATTTTTCTTCCTCGAAAAACTAAAAATCAACTTGAAATTTGAGATTAATTTCTGAGATATGCAAATATTGCAAAAACTCCTTTCCCTTATTTTTTTATCGAAAGAAAAATGACGAAACTTTCGCTCAGCAGCTGACAGTATTTCCCTAATTTGCATGAAATAAGTTTCTTGGGGAATAAATCACTTCCTAATAAATTATCCATAAAATTTTCAGAATATCAGTCAATGTTTTTTTAAAAAAAATAGAGTCTAAAGCTAATGCATAAGGTGAACCAAAATTTGATAAAATGATCGGAATAGAAAAAAAGATGAGTTTACAAGTGTTTTCATTTCATTTCAAGTTATTTTTTGATATTTGTATTTACTCTTCCCTTCAAAAAGAAACAAAATACGAAGAATTCGTTATTATACTGTATGTTGTTGTTTGTTATTATTAAATAGGATACTGGTTTACTGGGCGGAGGATTCTAGATTCGAAAATCAATTTTACCGGAGAGCCACTGTGTAAGCGGGATAGGTGCACGCTCAATTCATCGGGACCGAATGCCTTCCCAATGGCGAGGTCAGGAAGTTTGGAGAGGGGACTTCAATTCAGGTATGATTATCTTCATCAAACCGTAGCTTCAAATTGCGAAATCCATTCCAAAACATTCCTTGTGAGGCTTCAAAATGGGACGTTATCCACTTAACAGTTTTATTTTCTTTACTATCTAATAAGATGACACCTTCTATTTTGGGAATATTTTCTTATTTTGATTCAAATGGAAAAATCCCATTGGGTACTTAACTTATATGCATATTCAAAGTCATTTTACTATTGAATTATAAATGTCATGAATGGTTTATTTTTTGTTTACAACTATCAAAATTCGATAAATCGATACATGTACGGCATACAGGCAAACCAGTTAAGTGGTTAATCATTTATTTAACATGCTATAGACAATCCAACTATTTGCAATATTCCATTTACAAATGAGTTCCACAAATAATTTATGTATAAATATTTGATTGCATATTTTAAGCCGACATCTGAATATTTTTCTCGAAACATGTCGTTTAGGATCATATCTCTCTGTTTTTGGAATAGATACAGCAAACCCCATAAAAAAATTTAATTTATCCATAAACCGATGATGAACTCATTCCTTCGTTTCAAATTATCAAATTTTTCTGTTTTGAAAAGTGCTTAGACTATCTTTTAGATAAATCAATTTCTAAAATTAATAAATATCCAAAAATCCTGATTACCAAATCAAATGCACTGAAGAAACATTTAAGCAAATTATCATGACTTTAATTTTTTTCACACAATCGTGCAATATTTAATTGATGTAATTTCTTTTTGTGAAATAATCATTCTGCTACGCTTAAAAAATCATCAGAAAACCTCTCAATTTCTGAAATAATCAAAAACTTTAAAAATAATATATATAAATAATTATTAAGGTTTCTCATGGAAATATTTGTTCTTTCTCAATTCAGGTAAGCGAAATAAACTTGAGTTCTGGTTTCCATGTAAAATAAAACATCCCTAGCGATAATTGCACAAATAATAAATATATAAATGAAATTTTCTACAACACAAAACACAGAAGCGGAATATATGTATTATGAATTAATCTAAATTTTAAACTTATGCTTATTTATTAAAATTTGGTAGTAAAATTGTAGGAAAGTAATATACTTAAATCTAAAAAAGGGGACGGGTAATGACTTTAACGATTAAAAAATTAATAAATTTTTTTGTATACAACTTTTGATGCTATAATCTAACTTCATTAATTGAAGCACCCTAAGATTATTTTATTTCTGTTTCAAAAATTGATGTTCCATCAATTTGGAAGAATTTTTTTAAAAATAAAATCTAAAAATGCAACTTACATGTCTTTGAAATCCATTTCGAGGTTGTATTACTATCAAATCTTCATACATTGTAGTGTCAACCAAAGTGCCCGAGTCCAGTAAACTGAAGGTGGAAGTTCTTCACTTTTTGCACCTGCATTGTTTTCATCAGAAGAATGTCCATTGAAAGGATTCTTGGCAAAACGGCTGAAATATCTCGGACAGTATGTACAAAAGCATTTTTGAGTAAAATCAGAAAACGATTTATTGCGCTTTCCACTGAAAATTCCAAGAACCTTAGAGGCATACTTGCAACAAGGTGAAACATTTAACTGAAATTCTATAAGAGGCTTCTCTGGCAACTTGTCAGGAAGAGGCACCAAACCTTCAATGGCGTTTGGTTCAAAATTACCGAAAAGATCTGAAGACGAAGAGTCGTTTTGATCTAAAATTTCATTACCTTCATCATTTTCTGAAATATCTTCATTCGAAGATGAATTCTGAGATGACATCGCATCATTTCTTGAATATATATCACTTTGAGCATTTTGATTGAAAAAGTTATGCTTTATTATATCATTAGGTTGTAACAGATTTTCAAACTTTACCTCAAGGTTCGAGTTGATAGGAAAAGCTGCTCCTTGGTTATTAGTGAAAATCTTTGAATTTGCGACCATTTTTAAGTCGTTTGGATTAAGGTATTTTGTCATAGGATTTTCAGACAACGAATTATCATAATACTTCATTTCAATATCTTGATTAAAATTTTCTCCGAATTTTTCCCCTTTTTGGTTCAAAAAATTCTCCGCAGTATTCAGCGAACTCCTTGCTCCATTATGATTTTCGTCTGAATTTTTCATAGAAAGCTGCAGAATATTCATTAAAATATCATTGGGTGGCAAAGAATTGTTCAATAAGTATTCAAATTTCGATGAAGTATTCTTATTTTTCTTTTCAGGCACTCCTTCAGCGTTCTGTATTACTTTTCTTAAATTCCCACTAATAAAAACTTCCACAGGTTTTTCATAGTTAAGATCATCAGGGTCTATATTTTGTATTGAATCTAAATCTATGACATTTCCAGAATTTTCAGTAGCCATTTTGGTATTATGAGTGCCAAGAAGCAGTTGATTTATGTCATTTATCCCAAATGAATGTTTTATTTTGCTTGCTTCATCATTTTTCTTTCGCTCATGCATTTCTTTATTTTTGATTTCATTGGAAGAGCTTTCAAAATTCATTTCAACAGTTTTTTTAGGGAAAAATTTTTTAGTTTTCTTTCCGTCCTCCATTATAAAGTTATTTAGAAATGAATTAAACCTCGGTGCCATCTCTCCTATTTCACTCAAGTCGAAAGCATTTTTTATTGAATTCCAATTTCTACCAGTACTAGTTTCCATTTCTATTGTAAAGTCCTTATTCCCATTTAAATTACTGTTTTTCATTGAATTAATATTTATTCTTGTTTCATCATTTCTCCCTTTATAATAAATACTAGGATCATTGTTTTGAAATATGTGATCCTGATTCTTGGAATCTGTTTTATCATTTTTACCTTCTTTAGATAACTTGCCGCAATCATTTTTTAACTCGCTGAAAAGTTTAGGATTTGGTTTCACTGAAACATCGTCTATGTTTATTCCATTATCTGATGATGAAATATTCTGATTTGGTTTCAATAATGCTTTAAAAACAGATGTTCTCTGCTGGTTTTGAGGGATAGAGTTCAGATTTTTATTCGAAACGGTATCATAAGTAAGAATTTTAGGAGGTATATTAACGAAAACATCCGTTTTTATGCCTTTTGTATTTTTTTCTTTGGGTATTCCTTTAGGCACATTAAGTCTAGTAATGTCTACTGGTGTCTTTGAATTATTCTGAAATAATATCTTTTGATTTGCAATATTCATTTTATTCTTAGGATGTGTTATATACGATATCCCCTGTTTAGGATGAAACATTTCTTTTATATTGCTTTCTCGGGAGTCTAAAGTAAATCTTTTTTCAGAGGAAGGTTGAGTTATCATCATATCAGCTTTCTGAGCTTTTATATTCATCGTGTTTTTCTCTACATTTCCGAGAATTCCCTCATTATTTGTGCTATTTCTATGAACTTCATTCGAAATATCGGTATTTTGCAGTACATCTGGAAATTCATATTTCTGCTCACTTTCATCATTGTTATTAATGGGTGTCGATTCTTTTGCAAAAATGCGCTGAAAAAAAGGAGGGTTGTAGATTTTGTCGTTGTTTTCCTTTGATACAAAAGGGTTCATTTGATGATATCCACTTCCATTTTGATTATCTTCAGAACTCAAATTAGATATGCTATTTAGCTTATTAATTGGGGTTTGCACTTTTTGTAATTCTATGTCATTAATGTTTGCGTTTGTTTTGATTTTTTTCATTTCAATACGTTTAGCTTCTGAATATTCAGGCTCAAAATAGTCAAATTTTCTCATTTCGTTTTTGTCTGGATTTTCTTCTATATCATTTTCAGATTGAATTAGATTGCTATCTTTTATCCCAATATTACCATTAATCTCATTGTTATCTTGAAGAAAGGCACCAGGTTCAAGATCTACATTCTCTTTATCAGGATTAAATTTGTCTTCAGAACTGTAATTCTGGGCATAAAACTTAGGCTGAATCAATGCTGCTGGATTATTTTTGTGTATTATAGGTGGTTTGTTGTGATCAAGCTCTTCATCATGGTTTGGAGTTTTTCCAGAATCTTTTTCTTGCAAAACAATATAATATTTTTCTCTTGATTGACATTTCGAATCATCTTTGTTTTTAGATTGATTTTTATCTAAATTTATAATATCACGAATTTGTGGTTCAACACCATTTTCTAAAACATCTATGTCAGTAAATCGAAATCCATCGTCCTCACGGGCTTCATTAAAAATGTTCCAGTTGGTTTTATTATTTAATTGCTCTGAAGAATCATTTTTATGGGAAATGATAGCATCACTTTTGCTTCTAGAGCCTGAGGATATAACGTTTTTATTATCCCTCATTCTATTTTCATTTTGAGCATTGTCTTCATCATTTATTAATGAACGAATTTGAAATTCAGGAATTCTGTGAGAGTAGTAGGATTTTTCCTTATTTTTTTCAGCAAGAGCTTTATCTTTAGCATTATGTTCGTTTCCCGTTATTATTTTAAATTTGAGTTTGATTGGTATTTCGTCCATGTAAAAATTGTCCTTGACTGATTCAATTAACCTTTTAGGAATTTGAATATTTAAATTCTTGGTTTCCTCTTTTATACCCGATTTTATTTTATTAAATATTCCAGATATTATATTTCGTGTATTTGCATCGATATTATTGAAAACGCTCCCCATACCAGAGAGGATATTATTCTTATCAAAAGTTTTGTCCTCATGAGCTCTCACTTTTTTTGGAGTTACTTGGTCCGTATATAATAGACTTGGGTTCTTAAAATTAAACGCTGCGAATCCTTTTATATTATCATTTTTATCTTTTGATTTCCTATCGTTCACTTTCTGCGAGTTGTCACTCGAAGCTTTTCCTTTGTCGGATGGAAATCCAGCACTTTTAAAATGAATACCTCTCATCATTTTTTCTATTATATTTTCATTTTTCTGGGATTGAAATAATTCCTTTTTGTCTCCAAGCAGATTCGAAATTAAATCAACATCGTTTCTGTCAAAAGATTTCTGCATTGGAGGAATTTTAAATCTGATTTGATTATTTCGTAAATCCTTATAGTTCAATTTCAGATCAACATTTGGTATTTTTTGTAGAATTTTATTAATTGCTTTGTTCAGTTTGGGGTTGCCTTTCAAACCAAGAAAACGCTTTTCACTAGGAACATCAGATTTATGAGTTTCATATTTCATCTTACGCTCTCTTTCTTTTAAGTTTAATTGTTTCTTACCTTTCAGCTTTGGGTCAATCACGCTCTTCGCTTTTTTAAAATTTGCGTTGCGAATAGCTGGCAACTGCTGAATAGAGTTCTTGTTTAAATCGTTCTTATTTTTGTTATTGCTTTTTGTGAACTTGCCACTTTGTATAGGTCTATTCTTTTCATTTTGTCCTTCCTTTTTCGGAATATATTTTTTTAGGTTGACAATCACCTGCTGCAATTTTTTTTCTGTTGCCTTTTTTTTATTATTCTTTTTCTGCTTGCTTTTTGAATTCGTATTTTTCCCAACTTTGGAACGACGATCGAGGAATTTATTCCTCTTGTTTGAAAATTTGTGCCTAGTATCGCCTCTGTTGTCAAAGCTCCGAAATATAAACCCTGTTTTTTCTACATCGATTGGGAATTTATCAGCTTCTTCGTCTTCATTTCTCCTATCATTTCTCATACTGTTTTCTTTGATAGCTTCCGCGTTCAATATGCCTTTATTCTGTTTACTATATTCCCCCACATCTTCTAGCGCATAACCTGTTTTGTTTCTTATGAGCGACACCATTGTCCCCTTCTCACCATTCTTCTTGCTGATAAGGAGCTCTCTTGTGGGGTTGGAAATTTGTTTGTCGACATTCTCATCACTATTTATCTGGAACGTTCTCGTGATGTTATCTTTCTTTTGATTTGCTCTGGCATCACCCACTGCTAAAGCATTTCCGTTATGCCATTTATTTCGCAAATGATTCTTGCCTTTCAACAAATTATGTCCCTGCCCGTCGAAAAGATTTAGGAGATCATCGCTTTTTATTGAAACGCTGAATTCTTCCTTGTCTCCTAGATGCAGTTGTTGAAGAGATTTCTTTTTGATTTTCTTGAATGTTGGAGATGAAATCTTAAATTCTTTTTCAGCAGCTTTGTTGCCTTCTTGGGCAGCACTTTTTTGGAATAAATAATTTTTAGGAACTTTATACCTACCATTCAAATAACTTGAGAAGCTGTTTTTAGCTAGTTTTCTATTTTTTAAGTCTAGAAGTTTTTCATTTGACGAGTTTAGGTTTTGAACAAAATTAAACGTCCTTTCAGAGCCTGAGTTGGAATCATTTGTGAGGATTGGAATATTATTTATCAGAGTATTGTCAACCCTTTTGAGATCTAAATCGTTATTTGCACTCAACACAGAATTTTGCATCAGTTCTTCGTAGCTGTTGATATGTAATGGATCCATGTGAGTTAAAATATTTCTTTTTTTTCTTGTAAAAATATTCTTTGCTTTTGTTCTGACAGCGGTCGATGTCATATATTCATTAATATCTTTATTTTGCATCTTATAATTAGGGTGAATTCTTTGACTTGTACCCTCATTTTTCGCATTACCCTTTAATTTAGGCTCAAAGCTTCTTATATTTTGTATTTTACGAAATATTAGATCCGAATTTCGATCCATATATTTAGTATCTTTGCGTATATTCTTGTTAGTCTCATTTAATACAGAAAATCTTCGGTCTTTTGAATTAATTTCAGTATTTATCTGAAATTTAGAACCAAAATCTTTCTTATTTCTTCCTTTCGTAAATACTGATTTCAAATTTTGATGCACATAAGAAGTATTATCTCTTGAATTCTTAAAAGATTTTCTCGATTTTACTTTATATATATTTTCGGATTCAAAAATACGTTTAGCGTTTGGTTTTAAAATTCCTGCATCTTCAGGTTCAAAAATGAGTCTATCATCAGTTTCAAAATTTTGTCTATCACCAGGTTTAAATATTCTTTTATGATAAGCCTCACTATTTCTTCCACCTTTAAGCTTAAATTTTCGTCCATCATCAAATGTGAATCTTCGTTCATCATCAGCTTCAAAATTTCTTCCATCATCTACTTCACGGTATCCTTTATTTCCCGATAGAAACATTCCAGTGCCTTCAGGTTTAAAAATTTTTCTATCTTCAGTTTCAAAAAATGATCTATTTTTAGATTTTAAAATTCGTTTACTTTCTGGTTCTAAAATTCTTCTATCTTCAGGTTCGAAAAACTGCCTTTCATGAATATCATTTTCTGAAAGACTTTCGATTTGAGATTTAAAACTTCTCAAGTTCTCATCCTTCACACCTATTGATTCCAAATCTTGTCTCACAGACTCAGTATTTTCTTCTTGTTTCACAAACGAATCCCTTAACAAAACACCACTAGAATCATATTCAATGTTTCTTTTAAACCGGCGTATGGAAGCTTTCTGCGAATTATCATTAATAATCGAAGATTCCAATTCATTACCTTGAAGAGAGTCATTCTTCAAAACATTTGTACTATTTTCAGAACAGTTTTTGGTTATTATATTTGAAACTTCCCGTTTCAGCCGAAAATTCAGATCGTCTTTTTTATCTTGAAAAATTCTGTTTATCAGTTTTGAAACTGCGTTGTTGTCTTGAAGTTCTTCGATGGAGTCTTTTACACCAGCAAAGAAAGGCAATATTTTTTCCTGTATGAGTTCACCACTCATGCCGTCTTGGATCAAGGCAAGTGGCAGTTTAAGAATTTCATTCGACTCAGTCACTTGGATAAAGAAAATCAGTAAAATTTCCAGGAAAATCATTTTGTTAAGATGCATTTTTAAATTTGAGGTTCAGGAAGACAAGTCCTTATAGCTTATAAAATTCATTTCGAAAAAGCCCGAATGCCTTATATGTATCCTTACAGACCATTAAAAACAGGTGTATCTGTAAAGAAAAATATTTCGGGCAATTTCAAAAAAGATAAATTAACGGCATAATTTATGATATCCCCCGTATTGATGTCAAGGAAAAGATGAATAAAAGAGATATTATAGATTTATGCGCCATTTTTTTCCTTAAAAAATTGCAAAAGCTATTTATAATGAGAGATGAAGATGAGGAAAATGAACAGCTATTATAACTAGAACTTTTTTCAGAAATTCGAAAACAGATAATTGACCCTTTATTTGGAAAATGGCAAAAAGAGGTTATAAAACGTTTTTCTGTGCATATAAAGAATAAATATGATGCGAATAATATATTTATGTGTTCTTTGAATATTTGTCATTGGTTTAATTTTAAAAAAATTATATTAAATGACTTATTTTATTTATTAAAAAGACATATATGTACGAGTGTATTCTCACAATACCCATGTAAAGCCTCTGAGGTTACAGATCTTTCATACAAGAAGATGAAAACAGGCACTTCTAAGCACCCCTGCCAAAATAAAGAATTAAAGTACAAGTAAAAATTTTCACTTCATACTAATGGTTCTCAGAAAAATATTAATTTTTTCAATCCATACTTTCTACAATAAATTTCAATTCAATCATAACTTTCTGCGTGGGATATGCGTAAAAAAATCCTCAATAACAAGCTTTCTTTTACTTGAATTCCTATTTCCTTTAATATGCATTGTAATACGAATAACCAGCCAACAATTCAAAAGCATTTGGATTGAAAGGATAAGCCAAATCAATCCAATCTAAAAATTTCTAAAACTTTAAAAAGAAAATTAAATAATTTTAAATATATTATGGAAAATTATATACGGAATAGAAATGCGATATTTCCTTATGGAACCTAGACAAATAAGATGAATTAAATTATTAAGAATTAAAAGATTTTTTTAATTATCATTGGAAACATTTTGTTAATTGAGAATTTAAATCTATTAATAATCCTTCAAAAGGTTAAAATTATTTAAAAATGCGTTTACAAACTTGAATTTACTAGGAAAAAACATGAATTTAAACCGATTAGGTATAAAGATCGTTTCTGAGCCATAAATGTTCCTTCTTATTTCCCAATTTATTTATCTACCTTAATGGAAAGTAAGAATATTATACAGGAGTGTTTTCTTGTTCACTTTCCTTTGATGTAGTATTTATAAATACCATCTATGATGGAATATTTCCATAAAACCTTCATTTTATAATGAAATATATATTTTAAAACATTACATTCCACAATATACTAGTCTTAAGAGTCATTTCCTTATACAATAATTAGTAAATGACAAAGTGAAGTTTAAATTATGGAAAATAAATGACTTTGAATGAATACTATAAAAACCTGTTCAAATCTCCAGAATGCGAATTATATGTTTAAAATCTTTAAATACTCAGAATAAAAAAAGAAAATTCTTAAAATTTTTCAAAATAACAAGGAATAGGTTAAGACAGTTACAATTACACACTGTATTTTAATTTTTAAAAGAAATAGTTTCTATATATTAAAACTTATCTCATAATATTTTAATATTTTAATTTTTCGAGCAGAAAATTTCGATCAAAAATACAATATTTTTCTATAAATTAAATAATAAAACCTTCGCAGACGAAATTAAATAATGCATTGTTTAATATTTTAAAATATAAATTTTATATGATTGAATTACTGAAAGTTTGTTAAAGGACTACTATTTTTCAGAAAAGAAAACTGCAAGAAATTGTTTCAACTGGAGTTCATTTTAATTTTTCCAATTCGATTTAGGCTTGAAATATAAAAACTATTCTCATTAAATGAATAGTAAATCAACATTAAAGACATTCTTTGTCTATTTTATATTTTAAAAAGCAAAAGAACTTTTGAAAAAAATCTATTAAAGCCTAAATTTAATCTCATTTTTAATTTTTTATGTACGAAGTGCAATCTCAAAAAGTTTGAATTCATGATTTTCTCACATTACTGCACAATCTGGCATTATGCCTTTCTATCTAAGGGCACGATACCTCAAAAACGTTTTTAGATCGATAGTTGAAAGTTGATCTACTGATTTTAAACAATATTTGATTATTTCTAACAAATTTTGAAGAAAAAAAATATATTCAAAAAAAGTCTCCCTGCCCAAATTTTAGTCAACACGGCAACTGCAAGACCCAGAAAGTTAGATATATAAAATTTGCTACACAATTGTGATATCTAAAATGTACATTCTTATCAAATTTTGAGCAAAATCTATCAAAAGATAGGCTGTTTGTCGATCTATACTTGGACACGCACGTAACGGCATGAAGACATAAAGGCAATGCCTATATCAGTGAAATTTGGTATGTGATCTTGCAATTACAACTATATCTGTACCACATTTTGGAATTAAAAGGCCAAAAAGATGCTAGATTAGCAAAAATATTCATATTTCGCACTTCAGTTCATCAATGTCGTGCAAAGCAATTGCGTTCTTATCCAAGGTCCATAATTTTATTCAGGGTGATAATTTTCATTGATTAAATTTAGTTCCAATATTTTGTTGATATTGGTCATGAGATTCTGGTTCATCATAGATACTTACTTCATACTTTCAGTATACAAGATAGCAAATTTTTAACTGGAATATTCCATTTTATTTATTTATTTTAGTAAATGAGATAATGAAACAGAATCATGTTGGGTTTAAAATACAGTTTTAATGGATGCTCCTATAAAAAATTTCAAACTTTATTGACCGTAAAATATACTCCCGTCTGACAAATTATTTATCTAAATAAGTGAAACAGTACCCATGAAATTCACAGGACGTGGCATGATAGCAGTTAAATCTATCAGAACGAAAGTTAAAATCAGCGAGAAGCAGAATTACCATTTTCAGTTCCTAAGGAAATTTATGATATAAAGCAGGTTTGCATCCAGCTATTTACTTTTAAAACTATAAAGACTACTTTGGTTATCATATGTGTTTTTATCTAGCTTAAACATAGTTATAGCTTATAATATTTTTATATTATTATAGCTTATATATAAATTTAATATTATTATAGCTTACATATAAATTTAATATTATTATAGCTTATATATATATATATATATATATATATATATATATATATATA
>JAOUZG010040590.1:536100-657496 GCA_026289955.1 Argiope argentata
TATATATATATATATATATATATATATATATATATATTATTTAATAGGATGGATAGCCATGGCTCTATAAATAAAAAGATGAAGCTATATTTCAATGGGTCATACATATTAGAAATTATTTAAAACTCTCTAGTCAGCCAAATATGTTTATGGCTACTTATATAAGGCTATTAAGTCTACTATGAAGCTAAAAAATCAGGCTAATTACTTTTCGCAACAACTTAATATCGTACACGTTATTCTAATAAGTTTTTGTTCGTAATAAATACATGTGTTTAAAATCGTTTTTTTTTTAAATATGCATTTATCTTCAATCCTTTGAATTAGTAATAAGACAGGTTAAAATCACATTTGGAAGCTACAGAAGGCTATTTTAGAGCTTCATCTGGTAAATAAGAGAAATTAATTTAAAATCTGCACGAAAATAATATTCATTTAAGGTATGTGCTTACTTTAATATAACTATTTTAGTAATTATTATTGCTTGCATAAAAATGTTGAATAAAATGGGAATTCTGATTAATTAAGTATACAAAATTGTACATTTATCATGCAATAACCAACAACATAGATGTTCGACGAAATCTTTTAATGTTGGAAGTCAAACTGATTTATTAAATCTTTAATAAAATTCATATTATGCACAAATATTTAATAAACTTCCAAAATTGGCCACAAGATAAAAAATATTTTTATATTGATAGTGAAACTGTTAAATTTATTAACTTTTGTCTTCCTGTTATTTACTGATCTATATTAAATGTTTTTATAGTTACAATAAATAAATAATCATAGAAATTTCATAGATATTTCAATCATAGAATTTTTGCTGGTACTTGTTCGGCCTTCATTAAAGCATACAGAAATTCTACAAAATACTTGCAATATCAAAAAATACGACCACGATTTCTAGAGAGAACACAGCATAGCAACCGGATTAATGAAAATATGCTACGTGCTTCGATGTATGATAATTGAAACACAGACTGGGTAATAAAAAGCGACGTCTTTTTGAGACGAAAACAAATGTTGCTGTTTTAAAGTTAAATTCTTTTTCTACTCAAATAAATGATAACTAATCTGAAATATAACTAAGCAAAAAATAGGGCGTTTAGAGGGTACTCTTTTTGCAAAGAAAGATTTTTAAAAAGTGCGTCTAATTTTAAGGGTAGATTGTCATACTGGAATAACAAAGTAGTATAATTAACACTATTTCAAATCTTGTTTTAAAATATACACTTAATGGTAAGAACGACGCAATATCAAAATGAAACATTTCGAGTGCGTATTTTATTCTTGGTCGTATTTTATTATTCATGCACCATGTGGTAGTAATATTGTAAATTTATATTCCAATCAATCTGTCTGGTAGACTTATCTAGTACATCCTTTTATTTCAAGATTTACATATACCTCAAAATCTGAAATTTGCTATTTGAAATAAATCATTAAAATTCTACTTGTCCTGTTTAAAGTTGCATCTTTCGTGACAAAAATACTTTACTTTTGTTTGTGGATCAAATCACATTTTTTATTTCTTAGTTCTCACTAACCCGTGGTATATCAGAGTTGGTATCAAGAAAATATATACATTCCATTATTTAATGATATAAAATTAGCGAACGCATGATGCTTGTGCAATTGTCTAACTTTTATGTAAATTTTCTAATCCTCTCTGAACTCTTCCACCAATATTTAAGAATATATTAATTTTTGCTTTTTTTCGTATGCAACATACGAAGAAAAAAATATAGTAATCGTCGAAAAATTCAAACTTGGAATTTTGACGAATTTCTGAATTCAGGTCTCCCTAAATCTAGCCTGTCTGTTTTTTTTATGTTAAAGAACTTTGCATTTGCCATTCTTGAGTAATAATTATTTCTATTTGGTTGCTTGTTTGTGAAATTAATATAAACATTTCAAATTATTTAAACAATAATTTAATTGGACATACAAGACAACAATAATTTAATAAACAATAATGAATTGGACAAAGAATAATACATAATAATTTTTGAAAAAAAAAACTCATAACTACTTTACAGAAATTCATGTTCCGAACAAGAATCCAGAAAAATTTTCAAGCATACATTTTTTTCTTGTCTAAAATATGCTCTGAGTCTTGATTTATAATGTCCTATTTTAAGAAATAATTTGCAGGCATATAATATTTACGTAATAATAAATGGCAATACCTTTATAAAATATTTTAAATTTATTTGTTTAGAAATACAGTAAATGTTATTTTCTTATTTCTAGAGCGACAACACTGGCAAAAATCTCTCATGATTGATTAGAATATTTCTGTATAAATCTTCAATCAACAAGTGTTGAATGATTACGCATTAACTTAATATCTCAACAGCATAAATTAATTTTCAGAACTGAATATCCTTAACTTTAATGCAGCAATAGTTTAGTTTGAACTTCCTTTTACTCTTATATTGATTTTTCCAAATGAATTTACTGCGAAACTAAAATTTGAGAATGAAATTGCATTTCGAATCTATATTTGGAAGATGCGGGTATTAGAGACGTATTCTATCCAAACAAATGCTTTTAAACGGAGAAATTATAATCGAAAACTTAAGATGGATGGAAAGGTAAAATCTGTTATTAAAGGCTATCCGTTATGAAAAATAATGGAATCTTATTGAAGTATGGTTATTCTAAACGGTTTTATCGAACTCTAACTTATTGCAGCAAAAATTATAGTTATCTTAGCTTCGTCAACGTCACTACTATAACCATTGAGTTGGACAATACTATTTGCAAGAAAGATAATTTATCAACCATGTTACTGGCTTATCAAAATAACAAAGAAATGACTGTATGCAAAGATTTTCCTTTAATCTTTCTACACAGTGTAGAAAGTATTTTTTTCTTGCGTCTAACGAATTATTAATCCTCTTATTTACATTACGCATCCACTTTGAAAGATTTATAGTTATTTCAAAATACATCAGAGAGATGCAGATAACTGAGGCATTCATGTTTTCCCGAGAGATCTTTTTATCTTTTAAACCAATTGTTACTTTAGTCTAACTAGAGATAATTAGAGAATTAAATGTTGAAATTTCTAAATTTTGATTTTCATCCCAGATAAATCATTATAACAAACGGCATTAAATTGTTATTACGCAATAATCGAGTTCGAATAATTATAAAACTATTATCTCCCAATGGTATCGGTGGTCTAGGTCTGTGAGACCAAAGGGCTCCAGCTTTGAAACCTGAGTACACCGAAAATCAGTCTTATAAGTAAATCTTTTGCGGCTAACTTCGTCGGGCCAAGTGCCCTCCCAATAATGAGGTACGGAAGTACGGAAAAGGATTTCCGTCTGCGGTGTTTTCTCATCATCTGTCCATGGCTCGAAATTAAGAGACGCATCCCAAAATAGGTCTCTTATCCTTTCGAAACGGGATGAAAATATATAAAACTATAAGAACTTTTTGCATATAAGAATACGTATAATATTTTAATCAGTATAATATTTAACATGGTATAAAAAAGTGCACTTTTTCTATTCTTGTTAAAAGAGTATAAAATATATAAATGAGCATAATATTTAACTTGTTGTAGAAAGTGTACTTTTTCTATTCTTGTTCTTTACTTATGTTAATAGTATCTATTTCTTTGATTAACTGCTTTACCCTTTCTAAATATTTTCTTATTTGTTGGCTTAAGAGCATGTAAAATTACATGGGTGAGAGAGTATTTTCATTTTTATTTATTACTAGTTGAGATATTAATCTCCGCATAATACTACAGCCATGTACTTTCATGAAGATTGATTTGTATATATTGGTAACGATACTCGGCAATGTTGCTCAGTCTCGGTAACATCTTTTATCACAATTAATAGACGCATCAGAAATCACAGGACTGAAAATGAGAGGAAGAAAGGACGTAAAAAGACACTAGACACAAAGTAATAAACTGCTATATAAAAAATACAATCATCGTTATTAATATGGATTTTATTTTGCTTTCCACAGTAACGTAAGAAATCTCTTATGATATTGCTAAAGAACTTATTTCGAATTTAAAATTACAACTAATTTCAGATATATCTTACCAAATTACTTGGGAGTGCATTGATTGTTTAAAAAAAGGAGAAGAGAACAAACCCTTCATTAAAAAATATTAACAGCCAAAGATCCCTCTTTTAACCATTTTCATGATTAAAATTTTTGAATTATAATAGTAATAGTTTTCAACATCAGCAAATTTATTGCTTTTTTTATTTAAATAGTTTTTAATAATAATCATTATTATGTATTTAGGGCATGTCTAACTAATATGAAATATATATTAATGTTAATTAATCAGTTATTCATAATAACAACTTTTCAAGTTTATTAAACTATTTATCACCTTGAACGGATATTATTAATTTTAATAGCGTTTAGCATTAATAGTAACAGATTAATCACGTTGAATACATCATATATATAGTTAAAATCGTTGGACTTCCTCTTATTTGGTTAACATATTATTCAAACAAACTGTAAATAAAAAAATTATATACCTTATAAAGAAAGATTTAGAAGAAGCGTTTCTGGCTAATTTAAATTCGCGTGTAAATTTTTCTTATCACTTCATATAAAAGAGATTTGGTTGGTTATAAAAATAACAAATTAAATAGTATCAACCCACATTAATTAAAAGAATGACCTTCTTTTTGAAATTCCAAATTTTTATTAACTTTTAATTGGTATTTTGCTGTAAAAAAATAGTTAATTGATTTTTTCTCGAACGCGTTCATTTTTAATTGTTGAATATTTTCTTTGTCTTTTCTAGTATAAAAAAATAAGATATAAAAATTGTAATTAAGTTTTCTACTTGCCTTTTATTACAATTAGTAATATAAAATCAGTAATTAGCATTAATTAGTAATGAAAGTTATTTTAAACTTTTTGAGTTGATTAGCTTAAACAACAATAAAAACCTTTATCATTGTTTAAACTAATTATTTATGTATTGGTGATAATTGTTATAGAAATAAAAAAAATGCCTAAATATATTTTTGTGTCTAAATATATTCTTTATTAAATATTTTATTTATTTACTATTAATGTTATTTTATATTTGCACATTGAGTATTTTTTATACAACTTCTGCATAATTAATATACAATGAATACGATATCATTACAAAGTAACCAAATAAGGCTACTGAAATATAATTCTACGTAATAAAAACTGTACTACATCCATCATTTCTGTTGAAATTTTTTAGGTCCATTTTTTTCCAAGGGATAAAATAAGAAGAGATTCAGTATCTCGAATTTTAAATTCAAATCTGAGAAAGGATCTTATAATTCATATTGCATTAAAAAAAATTAAAATTACCCACACAAATTCTTTATAAAAAGTGTATTAATCGCTTCCATACCTCTTATTTTACTTTACAACACTTACTAAAGTTATACAAATATAATAATTTATAAATAGGAACAGTAATTTAAATTACATTAATAAAAAAGGACATTGAATATATCAGATAAAATGCAATTTATTTATTAACAAATGTGAATGACTTTACAAAATGATAAAGAATAAATAAAAAAATAATACAATTCTTGAATCAAATATTTACTGTTCGTTAAAAAAAATTCGTTCTAATACTGCTATAAACTTTGAATGCTTCACAAACTTTAGAAATTGATTTAAGTTTTATTAATTTTTCACTGATCTCTCTTAAATTATATGTTTGTCTATTTAAATCAAATTTTCTATTACGAGCAAAATTTAAATATACATATATATTAATCATCGTATCGAACTCTTCTGAAAATGCAAAAAAGTCGTTTTTAAGTTTTAAAAAATTGAAATTAAAAGAGAAATCTGTTTATTTCTAGTAGATTACATTTGTGAGTCTGAAGCAATTGTATCTGCAACAGGTTTCACTAAACGAAACTAAAATGGAAAAACATTATATTACATTGTTTAAAGTACTTCATTTAGAATGACCTTTAAAACGTATACACATTTTGAAGGTCCTGTTACATTAATAGTTAATAAGATAGTTCATATTAGTTCATAAAAAAAGAAGAATTTTTTTCACTTTTCTTAATTGATCGTATTGATGATAGCTATTACTCAGGCGCTATTGCGCATATTGTAAAACCATTCGAAGAAACTGCAAACGAGCCTAAGCATGCCAGCGGACATTTTAATTCATTCTCTTTTAGTGGATACTTTTAACTCTTTTATTGTATTGAATTATGAACATAATACTTCTATATCCCACAAAAAGAAATCAATCGTAATACGATCTGATGAATGTATAGGAAATTCATTGTATCTCTTCATAACAAGCAAACAATTTTCAATATTCTTTCTAAATCAGTTTTCACGTCATAACAGTAATGCGGGGGCTTTTGCTTATTGGAAATACCGTTCTTCATTCTCAAATATTTCTTGAAAGCATGGTATAATGCATTCTTCATGGAAACTTATGGGGAAATCATCAATCGTGGCATTTTTAATAAGGGAGAATTCAATTAATTTAAAAATTGATAAACTGCATTTAACACCCGAAAATTCCGCATAGTACTTTACTATAAAACATGTGATACTATTTGTCAAGTAGTTTTAATTATGAAGACAGATTGCATCACTATTTTTGGAACTATATCGTTTCATTCCAAAATATTATTAATGTAGGAAAGCAAAAATTATTGAATTAATGGCATGAAAATCGAATATTTGATAGGAATCTGGAGTGATATATATTAATTTAGTTTATGAAGTCTTGAGGTGTGTAATTTATTACTTATTTATTAGTTATTTTTTTATATTGCATATATATATACATAATTTTAGAATCTTTGCATACTATTAATTTTATAATTTCATACAATTTAAAAGTAGCGTTTTTTAAGGTTATACATTTTTAGATCAGCGGAAGTCACTGTTTACTTATCATTTAAAAAAGTTTATAATAAATTCTAATCGTTTTACATAAAGTAAAATTTTAATTATACAAAACGTCAGGCCATACCTATCTATTAAATACATATCTATTATCTAAAAAACAGAATTTTCTTTTTCTTTTTAAAAGTAATATCTTTATGCATTACTTAAAGTATGCCAATTTAATATTATGGAATGCCTTGTCAGTGCAGAAAAAATGACTACTTTTTATAGTTTTATATACGTTCCCATAATATTGGCGAAAAATAGTATTCGTTTCATATTGAAAAATTCATATGTTTTATATTACTTTTATTCCAAAATATTTCTTTTTCATAAATTCTCTTTCTAGCGGTCTTACTTTTACTGTTATTGACAGAATTCGGAGAAAACCTGAAATATTGAAAATATTTCATACTTTGTCTAGACATTCTTTAGATTGCTTGAATACCTAATAATGCTTAAATCCTATGAGCTTAAATTCAGCAATAAATATTTTCTATATATATATCTATTTTCCACTTTTATTTATTGGTATAGATTTTTTTACCATGAGAATCACTGCTTTTTATATATATTATTTGTTTCTGAAGAAGAATGGTGATCGTTTGGGTCATTAGTAAATATTTTACATTGATTTTCATTAGTAAATATTTTACACATGCCAGTATAAATTTTGTGAAGGTCAATTGTAAATCTCAATTTATCAAATGATAAAAAAAACATTTATTTGACTAAAATGCTTATTATGTAAATATACATTGCAAAAAGCTAAAAAATAAGCTATTTAACGTAGATCTTTTTAGTATAGTTTGTTCATTTCTTATTCAACTATTCAATTTAATTATTAGCATTCATTAAATTCCGAAGTCTTTTTTTTCTCCGAGTAATCGCTGAACAACTTGCCTATTCACTTAGATTACTGTTTTGACTATTTAATCCTATTATTTCTATACATTTGATTATGTTTGGCAAACATAAACTTCATAAAAATAAATTTAATTACATATTACCGGATTATGATAATTTATTTAAATAATAACGATTTATTTATCAACAAAAACATCACATTGCTTCTCACCTTGCTTTGGAAGTTCAGTGTTTGAATATTTCTAGAATTAAATATCAAATAATAATCTGTTAGAATGAATTCAATGAAGCATTTGTTTGTTATAATTATAATATTTTAAACTCTTCCCTTAGATTTAATCTAGAAGTTAGATATAACGGATGGAAAGTATTACATTTGATATTCGTTTTATAATAACATGTATAAAATGCTTCATATTGTAAATGTAAATACATAATGTAAGTTAAATTTACATTTTAAATCATAGTTTAAATTGATATTGAATTAATATAGTACTTTAATATAATTTATAAATTGAGTAGTATTGTGGATAAATGCATCATAGTTATAAAAAGAAAATATTATTTATATGCTTATAAATACGTATCAATATTATGAATAGTATAGTAATATACCCAACTTTAGTGTATAAAATAGATCGAGCATTAATGAAATAATGTATGTTGTGTCCTCGGCAAAAAGAATGCAAAATTGGTAAATTGTAGACCCGAGAGCATATTCCACAGCGAATAACTTTTAGGCATTTATCTCTGATTTCATTAAAGATCGTCCAAATTTCCATCTTTATATCGGCCCTGTAATCTTGTTAATAGAAAAATTAACGCATGCATTAGTACCGGGGGTTAATTAAAAAACATTTACAAGTTTCTAAATGAGTTGCAAATTACTCAAGCAGTACATTTTCACTATTTCTATGATAACTTAAATCGTCATAAGCTCTTAATTTACTATTAGAAATTCCCCCCTCATAGCACTGAGAGTTAAGAAAGAAAGGAGGATTGATTCCTTTAGGAAATAGAAGAAATATTTCATAACATTTCTTATTATATGGAGAAAAATAGGCTTTTAATAACTTAATTTAAAAGAGAAAGTATAATCCTGTCATTATTCTTAGTTTAATTTCATAAAAATTAATCTTTTTGATAGAAATTATTTTCTTGACCCACTCTCCCCCTGTGACTGATTGTTTCATTGTAAATTTATTCGCTTCAAAGTAATAGACTTTCAAATTACATAAATTGTGACTTTGATAAGTTTGTGAATTATATAATTGAAGGACTTTTCACAGATACTTTTTGATACATTAACTGTTTAGAAAATAATCACTCATTTCACTGCTGGGGGGTAGCAAAGATTTTCAGAAAAAATCTTTCTTTTCTTTAAATGAGAGAGCCATTGAGAAGGACACAGCTATGAGTCATGTTGACTCAAGGCCAATTCCATCAAAGACAATCGGTGTAAGTAACCTAGTATACGTGTAGGATATCCCATGGAACTATTTTGTTTTAAAGTTATTTGATTCTGTTGTCCCATTGTAGGACGCGATTCGAAGCAAGAATAGTAAAAGGTTAGATAATTTCTTATAGGACGATAATTTTAATTAATACACCATTCCAGATCAACGCCATCTGTCGACCTTTCAAAACACCTCTCGATTAATATTCAGGCAGAGGCCTATTAATCCCAGTTCGATAAGACGTCTCGCTCTTCGCTTTCGCTAACTACGCGGTAGGATGTTTCAATTACATAATGCTCTTTTTTAGATTTCTAACGTCCTCCTAGAAGGTTTTATCTAACTTTCTGTTTCTTTCAAATCACCATGTTTTAATCCATTTTCTATTTCCATTGCAAGCTTTTCCCTTTAAAATAAATTCGTTTATTTTTTAAAAAGGTCTCTTCATCTTTCGTTTGCATTATTTTATTTTTAATTATGAAACTGAACCCGTAAATATCAAAAACCCTCTAGATACCTCGTCCCCGTTATTCCCCGCTATCTGAAGAGTTTAATATTTTGTGGAAGAATTGGTTAAACTTCCACATACATTAAACCCCACATCATGCGTAGAATATTCTTCTACTGGGAAGAAGTGGAAATTATGAGAAGCGACTGAAGTATAAGATAACAACTTCGTCATTTGACTACGATTCAAAAATATTAGCCCATCACTAAATAGGACAAGCGTGGCTAAAAGGAAATTTTAATGTATTATTTAAAAATGGAGCGTTCATCCTATTTTTTGAACATTATTTTCGTTCAGCATGTAGAATCTATGTTATTTTTATATAAACCTTCTAAAATATCGGAAGAAGAAAATTCTTTATAGAAACAACATGAATGACAAAAAATATTATTTTTTGACTTCAAAATACATCCATGGACAACAAACCCAATATATATGCTGTTTGCTATTCAAAATATTCGATTTGTTGTAGCAATTTTTGCAGAACGATTTTGATTTCTACTTCATGATTTGCCAGAATCAATGACTTGTCAAACAATTGGCTTTCTGGAGAGCTATGCATAACAAATATGAATTCAAGGAAATATTTATTTTAATAAAAATTGAAACAGAATCCTACAATTTAATTATTTTACATTGTATGAACATGTCATTAAGAGTTAATACATATAACAGAAATCCTAATACGTTCCTGGCTTTCCTTTTTTTAAAAATTTTCATTTTGTAAACCTACATATATTAGAGTAAGGAATACAAAAAAAAACATTTAAATATTCATTTTTAGATGAAAGTTTAATCAGAATTAAAATTAATTTCTAGATACAAATGGAAAGGGTATTTATTGATCATGTTTTGTAATTTAAAAAAAATGCACTTCAACCTAAAAATAAAATTATTTTATAGATAATCTTTTAAATTATGCAAATATAATTCTACATCTCAAAAATTTAAGTCATTTAAATATATATCACTATATAGTGTAGATCTAAATAAAAAAGCAAATCCCTTAAACTAATGTGATCCCAATTAAGCTTCAAGAGTCTTATAGCTTTAGTAAAATACTAAAATAAACTGTTCATCTGATATATATTAAATTAAAAATTATGATTTTAAAAGGCTGATTTATAAACGAAACAACTATACATTAAGCATCAAAATGTAAAACGAGCCCTTTTCTCTCATTTTTAAGAAAGAGATACTTTTTTATATTGTTACTCATTTTATGACTGTATTTTTATGATACATTCTTACTCATTTTTAAGATATCATTAAGAGAGTTATTAGCTACAAAAATTAGAAAATAAATCTTTATTTATTTTGGAACTCGTTTATTCTGTTATCAAATAAATCCATCACCTAACTTATGTTTTGGTTACAATGAACAGCCATGTTATACTGACACTTAATTAGTGTTCTCGTTCGCTTATATTTTTGGATATTTTTGAGTTATCGGTCCTTATTTATATGAAAGCCAGCAAAGAAAAATGACTCGATGTCACGTTTAGTCATAATTAACAGCTCCCAACTCAACGACGCTGAAAGCAAATGCAATTGATCTGTTTTTCCCCCGAGGAAGATTTTGTTAAGTGAAACTAACTATAGATAATTTTCTAGGTGATTGGCTGCGCTACCTCTTCATGAAGCTGTAATGAGCATGAGAATGCTGCTCTGCGTCAGCGCTATTGAGTTCTCCATCGACTACAGAAATCAATACAGAGAGAAAATCTCCCCGAAGACATCTTAAATACGGAAAAAAAACCATATGTACAATCCAATCTTCTTAAAAGGTAACTCAAAAATATCATTCGATATGCAATTTTTAAAGGAATTTTTTTTACCAAAGTATGCAATATTACTTTAACAAAAGTTAAATTTATAACTGTTAAAGAAATTAAAAATGTATACTTGTCTGTGATAATTAACAGACGTAGACGTAAAGTCTTTCCTATCCAAGCTTGAGCTTTAATATTGACTTAATGACATTTTTACTGCGTATTTAAAGTGTATAGCATAAATATATTTTTTTCACCATTTTTTAAAAGTGTCAAATTCTATAAAAAACAGAAAATGAATAATATCTTTATAAACATTTATAACTTTTGACTTTATATTTTTAAATCAAATGCAGAATGAAAATATATAAAAAATTATGCAGATTTAATAGAGGAAAATGGTTTTAACTGAAGAATATAACCATTGCTTAGTATTAACATGCTGTTTGGAAAATTCTCGACAGCATGTTAGATAATAATATTTAATTTTTCGGTACTTACGTTACTTTCTGCTTACTTCTCATTTGATTAAATTTGAAATTTACGACATTCAGCATAAAAAGAAGTTAGAGACAAAAAAAACTATTTGAGGTCACTTACACATTCACTAAATATCTTGTGAAATAATTTGAAATTTCAGATAAATTTGAGCTTTATTGATCTGAATTATTTCAACTTCTGAGGAAGAAATCTTAACTAAGTTCATTAACTAAAAGTTTGCACAAAATATATTATCTCTAAACCCAAATATTAAAAGTTTAAAGTTTCGCTTTGAGAACGTGTCAAAGACTATTAAATGATTATGATTGAACAAATCCTAGACCAGAAATGCTGGGTTTAATTCTCAGACTTGTATATATAATAAATAGAATCCCTTCTTAGGTTACCTCGATGGATAATAAGACTGCCAATCTATCTTCGGGAAAAGGGGAGAAAAGTTATTTATAGAGAAAGAAATGTTTAATTTGAACATATATCAGAAGCCTGCCAAATAAGAACATTATTAAATCTTTTTTTTACTAGCATAGCAGTCTATATAAAAAAAGCTTGGCGTTGCAGCTTTTAGGGAATATTTATCAATGCACACTTTCATTTCCAGAAATATTCGCATGCTTTTTATTTAGATTATAATAATTCATATGCATTTCCTATAGAATATACCAATTCATATAAATTTCATTTAGAATATAAATTCATATGCATTTCATTTAGAATATAAATTCATATTCAATTCATTAAAAATATACTGTAAATACAAACTAATAAAATTTGACAATACCAATCAAATAAGCTGTCACTGATGCTAAAATAGGTAAATTTAAAACATATTTATCTTAAACTACCAATAACAATTTTATTTGAAATTCTAGCATTATTATGAATGTTTTAGTTTTGAAAATAAAACAATTTTTAAGACAAAATACCATTCTCTTCAAAATAAAATATGCATTATAACTCCATTTATTATATTTCTTATGAAACTTTCATAGAAAATCTGCCTGAATACAAATATTGGGAATATATTTGATCGTAGCATTGAGTTAAGAGATGGGTTCGTTGTGATGCCAGTGCATTACCTAACATGCCTCATCCATTAGGGCTAATTATCGTGTTTCAGAAGATTGTAGGAGCTGAAACATTTAGAGGAATAAAGCTCACAATTACATCTCTGATACATTTTCGCAAATCTATAATGGAAATGTTCCGACTTAGTCACTCACTACTCTGTTGTTATAGTCTTAGCTATAAGGAAATTATCAAATACAATAAATGAACAAATTTCCGAAGCAAAATCTCTAAATAAAGTTCACAAAATGTTTTGTAGTAATTATTTAAAGAAATTTAGAAATATTATCAGCAGTTGTTTAGACGTTTATTCCATTACTTAGTTGAGATATTCCATGCTTGTAGAAACAAAGTAAGGACATTTGTTTTTAAGGACTTGTTGATTCATCTTTCAATTAAAAATGTTGTCTCTGCAGCATTTCATCGAGGATAAGTAAGCCTCATGATGATAGATATGGACAATGGAATAAGGCTTGAGAATTTACACGAAAACTTCTGCAGTTGTTCCTTTTCTGGCGCTGTTTTTACGGGATTTAGTGCTGTGCAATAGGATCGCACCATGGGACAGTTTACGGGAGAATTCGGTTTGATTATCTTTTAGATCTTTGTTTCACAATAGATGAGCGTTGGATGAAGTTCCTTACGATCAAAGATGAAAGAGGATATTACTTTGTCGATACTAAAATGAAAAGTCAAAAAATTGTTTTGGCAGAATGGAATCTGTTTGCTTCCACCGATGATTTTGCCATTTTGGTCGAAAGAGTGGAAATAACCTTCGCCTTAAAAACATTTGCTGATAGAAAATCGTTTCCAACTTCATCGTAAAGCATTAATATATTTTGCCTGGTTATTTATTGATTTTACTTAATATATTTTTAAAAAACCAAGTTCATTAAGAATCGTCATTCGTTCTTGTTCTTGTCGTCGTTCATAGCTTGTTAAAAAAAGTTTTTCTTAAGTTGCTAGAGTATACACCCACGGAATAAATACTACTATTTTTTGTTTCACACCTGTATATCGTGAAATTTTGTTTACTTAACCCTTTCTGCGGATACACAATCTAGAAATAGATTTGGATTAATTGAAGTTTCAAAATTTGACAACTTAGAAATAATTTTGAATTGATGTATTGCAAAAATGAAATATCTGCGAATAGCTAAGGGATGTGTCATTAATATATATCACAACAATATTCATAGTAAATAATTTTCTATAATAAATTTCAGCCTACTTCTTATTCATATTTTATTACTGAACAATCATTACAATTATTAATGAACGCCATATTCTTTCTGTGGATACATTTGTTCTAACAATTTTTGTGCTGGTGTTTTTCTTTCTTTTTTTGTATCTCTTCATAGAATTGCTTTTTCGAATGTTTTTATATATTTCTCTGTCCATCATGAATATTTTATCATCTGTTTACAAAACAGCAACTGATAAAATGAGTAGTTTGTGATTTGTTGGATCAAAGAACAAAGATTTCCCGATAAAAATTCTTTCGCCGTAATAGTTGGTCTCGTGTGGAAGTTGTTTTTAAGTGCAAAAAAATTACAGATACTATGTATTAACAAAGAGTATTCCTTTCAATACATAGTTTCGTTCTCGTTGTCATTTGCTTATATTTTGAAACAAAACGAATGAAGAAAATTTAAAATGAGGAATTGATTCTTTGGAATGTAAATCCAAGGTGGAACAAGTCTGGAATGTAAATATTCCATGAATTTAGAGTTTCTATGTACAACGAATAGATTTTGAGTCCCTAGGATCTTCCAGTATCATGTGACTGCATAAAGAATTTGAATAGAAGACCGCCACTTGCTGTTTCGTAACTTAATATCAATTAAAGTCTATATAAAAAATTAATTCCGATGATGAAAGTGTAATAAAACTCATCTAATTTTAAAAGGGAATTTTTTATTGTAGAATTAATCAAACTAAACACAAAAATTAGATTCGTTTTTTTTTTAAAAAAATGACATACTTTAGTAACCAATAAAAAGAAACTATACTCAGGTTTTTTTGCTATATTTCATAGATAAGGCTGATACTATAATATTAAAAATGTCATCATAGTGAAAACAGTGAATGTGATTTGCTTTCTTATTATAAATCGATCAAAATTCCTTTTTCCCAATCGTATCATCTGCTTAATTTAAATTTAGGGTATTGCTCTCATAAATGAATTTAAAAGTTGAGTATTTTCGTTCATAACAGTAAATTTTCTTTCGTTCAGTTCCATAAAAATTTTGAAATTTTTTCTGGAGTTTCAACCATTATTAACCAACTATTTCATTTAACCACGACTCCGTTTGCATCTATTTGTTTCGTATGCTTGTAAAAGAGTCTTGATATATGAATTTTCTTTATTATTTATCCAAATATTCAAAATCTAGCAATTCTATTTTGAACTTAAAAAACTTAACATAGAGATAAATTCCTATTCAATAAACTCAAGTTTATAAAAACATTAAAAAAATAGAAAAATATATTGATTTATCAAATTTAAAATTTAAATATACAAAAAATAATACAGGATATATCCAACAGATAAAGAAATTGCAAAAATTTTAAAATGCATATAAAAAGTACTGCATTACAAATTGAACTTAAAATCAACTAAAATGCTAAATAAGAAAAGCAAAAATAAAATTGTCCGAATAAAATAACTTATCTTCAACATTGATCATAGCACGTGAATGATATATGTTACTCATCTATGAAATATATTAATAATTCGAAAAGCATTGAATAGATACAAATTAGGTTTCAGTTAACCAAGAGAAAATGATTGAAAATGAGATAAAAATAATATGTTAGTGAAATTTGCATCACTATAAAAGTTTTTGAATTCTAAGATGGCGTACAAATAATATTCGTGCGGGAATTTCATTAAATTATATATTAAACATTAATTATATATAGAGAGAAAGAATTATATTAGCCATTCGATAACTTTCCTTAGATAAGATTTGTACCTTATATGACCTATTTATTCGATTTAACAATGCTAATAGAATTTTTAGCTTGTTCAATCTGCAATATTATAGAGAATATCTGTTTAACACAGTAATGTTTATATTCCTAATACTTGATCGTATCTCGCATCTGAAGATAAATTTGCGTCACATTCTTTGATAAATGAAGCAATCAGTTACAGTCTGTGAGGAAATTAAGGGCCAGTGTCCACCCACATGATCGCCCCCCGACTGTTTTCTCATTTATAGCCTTCTCCCGAACCTAAAAGATGAGAATGCTGTGTTAATACGAGGAACAGTAGACGGAAACGTTCTCGTTGGGGAACACAATGTCATTGTCGGTATTTCAGCTCCATTCAATCATTGGTCGCTGCAGTATTTCATCACACAGAGAGAAAAGGAATGTTTTTCATATAGAGCACCAAACTTTTTGCTGTTAAGCAAAAGCCAATTTATATTGTTTGTACTTGGAGCTACATCAATGAAAATGCTGAAAACAAATATATGTGTCTGATAACAATTCTCAAATAGTTTAGAATTCATATGTTATCCTCTGTGGCAAAGTAATTTAAAACAAAGAGTTTTACCACTGAATTGTATAGCAGTAATCTATGCTTACAATAAAACACGAAAAGTCAATTATGAAAGTTTACTGTTATACTGATTTCTACTTATATTTCGAAATTCTAAAATGCGAAGTGAATGCAACATAGGATATAGATTTCCAGGCCTCATTAAAATTGAATAAGTTTTGCTAAAAGTTTGTAATTCGATTCTTGTTCTTTAAAGGAGAAAGACCAATGCTTGTCTAATTTTAATAAACGCGTACTAAATAATTTAAACATTTAAGCTTTATATTCAACATTTTAATCGAAATTTTTAATCAAATAAAGCTGTTATTAGATATCTTTGTATGGCAAATAAATAAAATTTGGGAAACTAGTTGAGGAACACGGTTAAAACTTGAATTTAATACAATTATTTCTAGTACAGACTATTCCTTTTATTTAAACAGAATCACAAGGCACCAAAACCAATCTAATGAATAAATATAAAAGTAAATTCTTAATGAGAACATATTTTTCAAAGGGCGACAAAAGTATTTTGAAATAAAGTCTGAGCTATTCTGAATTCCTTACTTTGGAGGAATTTATATTTCTATGTTTAAATATTTAATGAAACTTTGCAGTCTATAAATTTCCTTTGCATGTGAAAGAAACAAGAAGACGTTTGGTTTATCCTTGTCACTATTCTGATTCACGCTTCGTATAATGCATACATAATCTCTTTTATTTTCGACAAAATTAAAATTACCTTTCCAAATTACCTAGAAAGTGATTTTCGAGTTCAAGTTAATTTATTTCCCTAATAAAAGCCATCTATTTAATATCAATGTTCGCATAGTCGTCAACAAAAAGAAATTAGAATTCCTCCATAACTCACGCATTTATAATCGCATCTTCACAAAACTGGTGTTGATAGAAATGGATCAAAGAAAAAGGTGTGTCTAGATCGAAAAATTAATGAACCAGGTTAATTTACTTTACTAATAAATCAGTATCTCAAAATTTTCCTTTTTATGCTTACATTTTTTCTTACTCAAAAAGTTGATCATCATAAAATTGTTCCTAAACTCTAAAAAATTTGCTAAAGTTTCAGATAACAATTTTAGGAGATGCAAGTTTTTGAAAATAACTGTTCTTGTCTTAAATGAATCATAATATCTTAAATGAATCATGGGCAATGGTTCAGAATTTATTATATATTTTCCAACTTGTTTTGGCTCAATAAAAGAGCGTAATTTTATTACACAAAGTGATGAATTAAACCAGGAAATAAAATTTTATAAATGTTTTGCATGACTTTGTAAAAGAAAATTTAATTGTGATATGTTAAGACTTATATAAGAGCAAAGCTGAGATACTAAAATATCGAAATTCTAAAAATTACGAGTTTATTTGTAATAATATTTGAACTGCTACCAAAAAAACTTCAAAATTTCCACTGTCCTTGTCACTCCTACCTGTTGAGTGACTGTATATTATTTCTAATGTTTTCTATTGATCAATCATCTTGACACACGAATTTTAGATGTCATTTAGAATTCGTTGTATTTCCAGATCAGATGTTTTTATTATGAATTATAATTTCCTTTCTTATAAAAATCTAAACATAATTAATAAGTTGATATAAAAGTTAAAGAATATGAAGAAAAATTTCTTATAAAAATGTAAAACATTGAGTTGTTGAAATGTGATTTTTTAAAAATCATTTATATTTTATTATCTTTTAGTTTTAGCAAATATTTGATCATCAATGTTTTGTTGTGAAGTAATACGCATTAATGAATTTTTAAATAAAATAAAAATACCTATAATATTGTTTAAATATTTCCTATTTCGTTTGACATAAGATTACAAAGATGGGCATGAACACTGCCCTATTTTTAAATGAACATCAAAGATAACTATAAATTTCTGTTATGTTAATTAAAAGATAATAAAAAGAAGGCTAATTTATATTTATTCTATATAATGTATTCTATGCTTGTAATTACTCTTTCATTTGTTTCTCAAAGAAGCTTTAATATGTTTTTAAATTTGAAAATTAAAATAATGACACCCACAAAACTTTTAATCTCTGAATCTGTTACATTTCGCTCTACCAGTTACTGCAAGGACTTTCTTATCAACAACAACAATAATAACAATAATGCCACAAAAATAAGATCTCTTGTTTCAAACTGGTCTGTACTTATAGATGACTTCATTTTAAAAATTTGTAATAGAAATATCGATAGTGGTGTCCATTAATGCTGGTAAGGATTAAGCAGATTTAAAATAATTCTCTTTTCTTATGACGAAAATGTAAACCGTTTTTTCCATACATATTTCCTTTTATGTCTTTCTGGAGTCTTATTCACCCATCTATTCCTAGGGTATCTTTTATTTTATATTACCATAAAAACCTCTCCTTAGACGTTCATGTTCATTTGATTAAGTATGATTAGCATTAACAACACCACTGTTATTTTCATTCTTACTAGAGGGTAAATCACTTGATGCCTTGATTCAAGTGAATAATTACATGTCATTTGAATAGTTTCACATAATATTATAATACAGATTTAAAAAAATAATAAAGTACAAAAATAAACATAACACAAATATATTAGTAATTCACAACTCACGCTATGATTTCAATGCCTGAAGTATCGCAAAACTCATACACAAATTAATGGCCACTCGATCTTTTTCTTGGGTTTTTTCCATTTGTTTGATTGGCCTGGTGGATTTATTCCATATTATGCTAGTGTTGCAATTGATTAAATTTACTTGGAATATTCTAAAACGTAAAGATTATTACAGCTACTTGACATTAAAAAAATTCTAGTCCGACTTTTAGACATTAATTAATCAAAGTTAAAATTCAGCACAGGATTACAGTTCTGGTTTCAAAACTATATATCAAATTTCATATGTCTAGAATGTTGCATTTCTAAGCATTTGAATTTGAAATCTCGGGTTCATACGGAGACAACCATTAAACAGAGTTGACCCAAAATATGACATATATGCTGTAATAAGACTTTATATTATATATCATCTTTCTAGCCTGTTTTTGAGTCGTCGTTTTCACCAGTATGTGGTGAGGATAGACAGATATAATTACTATCCTTATTCAAATCTTGTCTAAGATTTCTTTCATTGCACAATCTTGGTGAGAAGACCTCATACCAAATTTCCTCCTACTAACTCATTCCATTATTTTGCTTTCATTTTTGTAGATAGGCAAATGTAAATTCTCCCCCACCTAAAAAATTCGTATATTAGGGAAGTTGAAAATGGAAAGTTTCAGTAAATACTCAGGGTCAAATTGTCTGGCCAAAAAATATTTTGTCTCTCTCTGCTACAAGAAGAATAAAAAAAGATAAAATATTAAATGCAGTGATGATATGCTTCATCATCGTAAATAACCCCCTTACACAATTTTTTTAACAACATGGCGTCAATTGAATTTTCTTTCAGAAATTAATCTTTTTTCTGATTTAGAATCTGAGCATTTACTTAATCTGATCTGATTAAAATATTGGAGAAATCTGGTTAAAATTAACCACCGAATATTTTATTTATTAATAAAAAGCAATGCTGAATTCTCTATCTAATAAAGTGCACCAACATGAAAATGGAATTTCCACCTTTTAAATAAATCCATGTAAATTCATTGGATTAAAATGCCATTACGCGCATTTGTTTATTTCCATTGCGCCCATTATTTTAAAACATTAGAACCATGCATTTCAGTTCCAATAAATATTCATGGGCGTTACTGAAATGCCTTTAAGGTGGGATTAACCTTAACAGTAATTTCTAACATATTTTGAAAAAAAATTAAATGCTTAGATTTCCGAAAAAACATCATATATTAGTTGGAGTTTTAATATGATTGTTTATGTTAAAGATCAACCCAAATCATCTTTGGTTTATTTTTTTTTAAATGCTGGAGGAATAAGAACCAGAAATTAATACATTTTTTCTCTTTTAACTAGCTGAAGATTTATTAATTTATGGTCTTTAATGGATTGGCTCTTTTCACAGGAAATTTTGAGTAAAAAAATCTGTTAAATTTCATGAATTGAGGCGAATTTTGGAATGAAATTTTATACGCTCTTAGCCTGGAGGATCGAATAATTGAAAAATCTTGGATTCCCTAGAGTAGAGTGTATCAGTTAATTTATTTTTATATTTAATGATAACTAAGAATTTTTGATTAATTAAAGCTAAAATCTTATCAATTCACATTCATATTTCGTTATAAAGAAATAAACATTAATAAGGAAGATAATAGTTATCTTCTAGTTATAAATTTTATTGAACATAGTCACAGTTTAATGATTTTATAACTGCATTCTTAAATTCGGATTTTTTTAATTCTTGCGATTATAGTGAAACATTTGCTTTAATTCAATTATGAAGCTTTATTTTTATTCCCATTATTTTATTATATCTTACATCTAAATATATTAGAACGATCCTGTCTATTATATCTAAATATATAGATCACTGTACTTGATTCAGAATATTTGCATCTTTATGCTCATAAAATAACTCAAGTATACGCCATAGGCGAATTCCCCACAAAACGATCTAAGCTTTAACGAACAGAAACTGAATCAAAAATGGTATAAAGTTTAAAAAAATAAACCGCCCGTTTTCCTCTGTTTTTCTCTGGCCAGAGTAAAACATTATGAAATTTCTTCCACAGTATTTATGCAAGTGAATACATTTAGATGATTTTCGAGATTGTCTGTTTAAAAAATGTTTTTGTCCTTTTTTCCCCCTTTATATCTCTTAAGAGTTATTCAAAATACCAACACTTGGAATCATTGCGTCATACATCTTATGTCTCAAAGGAAAAGAAGATTCAACTCGCTCGTCAAATTTCTTGAGTGAAAAACAAACGAACTCTTCCGGTTTTCTTATTCCTTTTTATGTGACAACATACTCCATCATTGTTGCGTAAGAAGATTTCCGTTTTGAATAATTTTTCAACGCTTTCAGTTCTGTTATTTTAAATCAAGCTTGCGTATCTCTCAGAATTTTAATTTTCTTCATCGCACTTAAGACAGAAGAAATAAAACATCTATCATTTCAAAACCATTAAAAGCAAAAAAATCGTGGAATAAAATTATCGAAAAAATATAAATAATTTATGAAAAGAAGTTATTTATTAAATAATGATAAGAAGTTTAAATAACTTTTCAAGACACATTTTACTATTCCTATTTCCCACATTCAAAGTAATTGAAAATTGTATCTCATTTTCAATTTGATTTTTTTTATTTTATCCTTTTTAAAATCATTTACTTAAGGTAATAACTTGAAATAAACTTCCCTAAAATAATCTGTAATATAAATTCGCAAAATTAGAAAGTTCTTGATCCTACACAGACCTTTTTTTAGAGAAATTGACGTTTGATTAAATTCCTTAACTCTTTTAATTACAAGCTAAAAAATTATTAGAAAAATAGCTACAATCATTCATTATTTTTACGAATTAATAATATAGATTCTGAAAATATTCAGACAAAAAGAAAATTTTAAATTCCTATGATCTAAATACATTTTTAACTGACAAAATTAATGTAAATCTTATTAAATGTTTCTAACTGAAATATCTTCTACAAATTCTTTAAAAACTAAAAAAAATCGTCTTCTAATTTTACGATTTAATAAATGTTCTTCATTAAAGTAATCTTCTTAAACTCTTTAAAATGAAAAAGAAGAAAATTTAAAACCATTTCTCAGCAATTCAAGAGAAAAAATAGACTTAATTCTAATTAAAGATTACTTAGATGTCTTTGATTTCACATTATTTTTTATGAAACAAAACTTGTTATTTTAATAAATTAGAAAAACATGTTCTCTTATTCATAAAAAATTATTTTAACTGAATATAATCGGAATTTTAGCTATACTTTCTATCCTGTTTAAAAAGAGTACGCACAATAAGTCAATTTAATCGTTTCATTTGTTTTTCTGCGAGAACTTATATCTAAGCAATCGTACGTAGATACTTCAAATATAACAATAAAATAGCGAGAAAAAAATAAAGTTCGTATATTTTTTATGATTCATACAGTATAATGTGGAAGTCAAATAACTAAAGCTTAAAAACAAATAAGAAAAATTAAAGAATTCTTAAATATTTTGTTAGTTTGAGAAATAAAATTTTAAAAATAATTAGACAAAATCTAACTAACACCATATTTTAAATTAAGGCCCTTTTAACGTATTAATCTAAATTTTCTTTCATATTTAAAAATAAAATTTAGTAAAGAAGTTTAGAACTTAGAAAGTAATCATATTTCTTTCTTTTCAATATAAAGTACTGAATTTCTTCACTGAATGAGGAAATTATAACTGCAATAAGAGCAAGAAAAATTAAAATTTACAATCCAGATTTATCTTTTTCTACAGTTTAATTGAAACTTGTTAACAATTAATATGTTCATATAATTTTAAAAAATTATAGTAATGATAAACATTTAAAGTGAACTGAGAAATGATTCATCAAATCGTATGAATTTATAAATCTCTCTTCTAAATTATGCGGCATATTATTCAAAAAACGCTGTTAATGTACCACTGCATTTAAATTAGTTAAAAAGAAAAGAGAAATTATTTCTTAGTTAAAAAATTGTTCAGACAAATATCAACTGAGATGCAATTCAATCCATAAAAATGTAATAATAATTACTAAAAGATTCAGTAGAAAAAGCATTCGTACATACGTTTCTAGCTAGATAAGTATAGTATTTTCTAAAGGTAATGTGAAAATTCCTTTCTTTTTTATCAATTAAGTAACAGTAACTAACTATTACAGTAAGTAATCCCGGGTGTCTGTATATTTTTTACAGAAATAATTTTCCTTTATCCATTTCATAATTTTAACATACAAAGAGAATATTTCATCTACGAATCAAGTATCGTTAATATATCACTTTATGTATTAACGATAAATTTTATCAGTGTCTGATAAAAATATGTAAATTAAAATTCGTTTTATTAAAGTCATAAAAAAACATTTGTAATCTTGTTCAAATTATTTTTTAATTCCCTAAAAATCATTTGAATGGAATTCACCAAATCTTATTATTATATTATTTTATTAAAATAATATCTAGTATATTAAAATTAAAATATCACCTTTCATGCACCTCATTTCATTCATGGAAAAAAACAAAAACAAAGAAAAGCTACAGACAAAAAAACTTTCGGAGAGCAAGCAGAACTTCGGGGAGCATTGCTTGATAAGTTGTGTAATTTTCCTCAAGATCAAACTGATAATTTGATACTCAGCAAGCTTAGGCTTTTTACGGACTGTATTGCCTCGTCTGGGAGACATTCCATGTATTAGCCCTCATATCAACCATGTAATATTGATTTTTGTAAATAAGTCTTTTTTTCTTCGTAATTTTCTGCTTGGAGCAAAATATTACAATTTTTATTAATGATATCAAACATATAGTATCTTTTGTGTTCTTTACCTTTAGTTTAATAAATAGACCTTACAAATAAGTCAGATTTGTTTAGCTTCTGACTCATTCTTTTCCTCAACTCTTATTATCCTGAATTTATGGACATGAGTGTAATATCCGCCACTGGCGACCAAATTTTTCTCCCAAATCATTGACTGTTTAGATTGTTAGATATTCAATACGTAATACATCATTTAAATATATCTTGTTATTTGATACACCTGGAAAACCCGAATTTAATTGTATTCATTTATAAGAAATTACTGTGAATGCAAGTTATAAAGTGTACTACTGGGAAACGAAAGTGGAAGTGAAAATCCAAGAAAACAATATTATAATCTTAATTTTAACATTGCCATAAAGCACTTGATGGAATATTTTTATGACAGAGTTTGAATTTCACCATAACATTAAAAATGTTTTGACAGATTTTACATTAAATTAAATTTAACAAATATTAAATATTAAAATTTAACAGAAATAAAATAGACAATATTAAAAAAGTTTAGTTTTAGAGTTTTAGGATAACACAGAAACTAATTCTGTGAGTTTAGTTTAGTAATGTTAACATCCCGTTGTAAAACAACACTTGACTATTTTGGGATGAACCTAGTAATTCTGAAGAGAGGTCAGATGACGAGGACGATACCGGAGTTGGCCCTCACTCTCCGCATCATACCAGTGGAAGGACGTTTGACCGACGAATTTAACGTGCAACTGGCCCCCTTACTGGACGATTTTTTGATGGAATTGGGTTTCGAACCTGAAAACCTACCACTCTCGAGTCGAGATCTTGACAACAGGCCATCGCAGATCTATCATTTTTGTGAGATAATTATTCAGAAAGATATAGTCTTCAATTTTCATACATAAATCATAGCAATTATCCATTTGAAGATGATTAGTCCCATTTTCGCGCTCGATTACTTTCTATTTGAATCTTATTTCTTGATTTACTTTAAATATTATTTCCAAAGAATGCAGTGTTTGGTGACAGGTTGAGCCCTTACCAGGGGGATCTTGAAGTTCCATTAAATAGAACAGGTTTCACTTAAATACTGCTCTAAAAATGCACAATTAAATCGTCTAAACCCTTTCATAGCGACTTATTACATTTGATAATTGCCATCTGACAGTCAGAAATAAGAGCAATTTCTGTGTTGCGTTGTATTTTCTGTGCGTTGAAGTTTTTATAAATAGATTCCCGAGACTATTCATTTACACAAGAATTACTCTAACTTATATATTTTAACTTTTCTCCTTAATCGGATTAAAAATCAATATATTAAGATAATTAACGATGTTCGAGGTATTAAAGATTACCAATAGAATGATATCAATGATCCATCCCAAGACGGAAATAAACAAAGAATACAATATTTTCCTACAAGGAATACAATATTTTTCATACAAAGAATATAACATCTTTCCTACAACGAATACAATACTTTTTATAACCAGGAATATAATATTTTTCAAAAGATTTCCATTTGCAACGAAGTCATGTTTCCCTTCCTCTACAAAAGAAACAGACTTGTTGACATTTTGCAAACATATGAGATTTCTTCGATATTTTTAATCCAGCAAGCTTAAAAAACTCTTGGAAGTAAACACGGTTGGCAAAGCGGAAATTTGATTCCCTTCAGGACAGAATGACCGTAAAAAATATGTGAAAAAAGAGGAAGAATTTGTATCGGGATTTTTTTTTCGTTTGATATAGCAAAATTGTACTGAAAAAATATATTAAAATTTAAAAACAATGTGAATAAGAAATTAATTTAGCAGAAGAGAAATTAAGATCTATTTTTAGATACAAAGAATTAACCAATAAAAGCTCCCATCTGTTTCATTCAGAAAATTTTATACCTTGGAAAATATATTAATAGTCAAAATTTAAGTAGAGAATTCTTTTTTCTTAAATTAAAACAATTAACACAAAAATTTAGTGTCTTTATTTTTTCATACATGGAGTGTAGAGAAAGTATTGTAAAGCAAATTTAAGATTTTGATGAATCTCCCCATTTCAGACCTTCCTGAGTTCGAAAAATAAGTTGTTCGGTTTATGTCTATTTATGTGTATATTTGTGAACACCATAACTCAAACCCTCTTTTACTTAAATGGAAAATAATTGATATACGATTATTACAGATTACTAGATTTCTGTCAACTTTTGAACAAGCTCCATTTAGAGACAGTATATCTGTCTATCTGATAGAGTATAAGTGAGCTTGGTAGCTACAAATTCTAAAGCGCTAGATGAATAAAATTTGCTACCTTTGCTATGTAATATCAAAATGCAGATCCTTATCAAATTTTGAGGCTAGTTTTAAAAGCATTGACCTTCTAGTGGTCTGTCCCTGACATGCATATAAGTTGATTAACTTATGAATGAATGCCCTGACTTAAATCAAAGAAATTCAGAATGTAGAGTAAAGTCTTCATAAACAATATTCCGTTTAAAAATACAATTATGACGTTAGGTTTAAAAATATTTAAATTTAATATATGGTATCGGAAGATGGTATACGGATAATAAAAGCAAATTCATCAAAATGCATTGATGTGTTTAGATTAAAACAATAACGCTATCCCTTGATCACAGCAAAATTATTACAATATGCACTGAATATGTCATCTTCACAAATCAAAGTAGCATCTCAATCTGGTAGAGTAACGTCAAGCTAAATAATTTTAAAAAAAATACCTTCACAAATGTACAGTTTATGTTAATATCTAATCCTACCGTAGTTACAGGAATAAAGTAAAGAAAAGCAGTTCTAAAAAGTTCCACTGATTAAAGCAATAACCACTTGACATATGAATTTATTTAACTTTCTAATTAGATGACACATCCTATTTTGGTCATTTATTGTTAATTATATATTTTTTAATTATATATGGAGCATTTGGGATATTAAAGCGTTTCGAATTGATTTTTGCGTATTTAAATAATTCTGTTGCTCAGTTGTAGACTTAAAAATAAATATTCAGTCATTCGATGAGCGTTTCAGACACGTCATTGTATGCGAAATGGTTAATAATTATCCCGGACCAGAAAATCATGCTTAATGATCCTCCTTCAAAGATTATTCGTCATCTTAGGAAAAAGCTCACATAAAATTCTTGTTGCTATAATATTTCTTTTTAAATTGCTAAACCTTTTTTTTGTAATAATTTAATTTTTACTGAAAATATTCGATACGGTAATTAGAATTCAATTGCTTACTCCTTGCATCCTGCGTGCATCTAATTAGGATAATTTTTAGCTTATAAACTAAAATTAAATCATTCGTTCAGGATTTAAATCGAAACTAAGAAATTCAAAGAAATCGCAAATATTTTGAATGGTCTATGAACTCTTATATGACATTAAGAAAATTATATTTTCATAACAGAAGATGGTATCTAATTGAATAATAGAGAAAAATGGTTAAATAGTTGCTAGCCAAAGAGCAAAAGTGAGAGTATCAGAATCGGTTTTGCTTTGAATTATTTAAAAAAAAAGACTCATCTTGCAACTGCCATATTTAATATAAACTTTTTAGTATTGATTTTTAAATAATGAATTACTGTATAGGAAATAGAAAAATCTGCCAAGTCCAGTTACCATCAATTGAATATTTTATCTATTACTACTATAGTGAATTTTTTATCACCAAAGTTTAATAGGCAAGGAAAATAGAGATTTATTTCCTTTTAAATTGAAAACTTGCAAAAACTAACTGTGTTAGTATATTTCGATATCATGTAAACATGCAAAAGATGTAGTTTATTTCTTAACATATATTTTTTGCTGCCCAAATTGAAATTTAATTTCTAGAAATAAAATATTAATTCAGGACATTTTAGTTAAGCTATACTAATATGAAAGTATTTTCTTCTAAAAGATTGCTCATCGTCATTAAGTTTATTTTTACTTGTTCACTTCAAATTTATTTTTTTAAAAAAATAATAGTAATATTTAATATTTTTCTTATGTCTAAAATAAACTATCAATGAAAGCAAACTAAATATGCTTAAAAATGAAATTAAAATTAGGCTTTAGAAACCTCTTCAAACAGAAAAAAATCAGTGTAAAAAACGTAGACATCATTTTTTTGTTTGATTTGTTGTTAATATTTGAAAGAAGTCAGTTTAATTTAAAGGTAGTATCGCCCTCCTAAGTTAATTATTGATTTATTTTTACGATTATGATTTATTATTTTTTAATTAAAAAAAACTATATATATTCTTTTTTGCAGATTTCCATATTTATTATCAATTTACTGAGAAAAGAACAAAATTAATTTAAGGCATCTGTATGTAAATTAAAAGTCAATTTATGAATGAAAAAAATTGATTACAATTTCCGTTTAGTCTTTAGCATTTTTTGTTCACTTCCATAAAAAAAGATCTGGTTAAATGGGCATGAAATTCTATTTTTTCAGATAATGTTTTTTCTGAATTAGAAATTTGTGGTTTCATAAATTTGAAGAAATAATAAATTAATTTGTTTTCAGGCAATAATTAATCTTTTTAAGCTGCGCACCTTAATTTCTCTAATTAGAAAAATTATTATAAGTGGAAATGAATTAAATTTTTTGGGGAAATTTTACAAATTCCTTAAATTAAAATTATAGCAAAAAAAAAACCTCAATGATAAGCTAAAAATATTAGATCATGCATTGATGCATTGGTATAATACTATCTTTGGAGCTGGAAAATTCGAAAAAAATAGTTCATCTGCATATATTCAATTAATTTTTTAAAAACGCCTGGTATTACTTACCATAAGGATGCAACTTCTTGTTTACGACTCTACACTTTTTTTGCCCTTACTAACTTTACGTCTGATATTTAGCAAGGTTCAGAAGATAAAAGGTTTTTTGAATTTTTTCCTTCAAATACTTATCGTATATATAGTGTTTTAAATAAATAATTTGAAAGAAAAAAAAGTTAATGTGAAAAAATGCAGTTTTAATCAATCAAAAAACTATTTGAAAACATTTGATTTGGAACCCACAAGGAAACTGCTGCATTTAAAACGCTATTGATAACATTTAAAAGAAACGATAGAATTATGAAAACCTGAAAACTAATGTGAATTAACGAAAAAATTAAAATAAAATGGAATTTTTTTTCAAAGGCTTTAATAAAGCTCATCTTCAGTCAGAGGTTCCAATTAGCTATTGTCTTCTGAAAAAAGCTTGAATTTCGTTTAAAAATTGATCCTTTGTGACTCGAAAATCTCTTGGAAAGTGAGATTATCCGAAAGATTTCAGAGGTTAACTTTTTCACGCTTAGCAAAGCATTTGCAGCTTATTTCTATCATAAATAAATACTTAGAATGCTCATCAAAAAATTCGAAATAAATTTAATATGAAATTAATTATAGCGTTTGTTTGTTTGTTTGTTTTCGTATTTATTTCATTTTGAATCGTCTCTGGTACAATCTGAGAATTTATATTCCGTTAAGAAAAGCTGCTTATAGAAGTTTTACAATACAGGTTTTTATTTAAATTAGAGTTTTTTTTCTGAATTTTAGTAAAAAGTTCACACATTTAAATGGTTTTATGAAAGAACTGGAAATTTGATAAAACGATTATATATAAGCAATTATTTTGTTTACACGAATTTCTGATTTATTAAATTAAATCAGTGTAAAACAATAAATATTTGATGTAATATTGTAAAAAAATTTGAATTTTATATTTTTAGTTGAAAAAGTGGGGAAAAGGTCCAGAGTCTTCTACATATAATGAGATGCTAAAAAGACGAAGCTATTCTGGAATTTTTCCTAAACAATTAATTAACCTGTATTCTTTCTGTAAGTTTTATGTTTTCTTTAAAGAGTGACAGCCAATTAAGGCCTGGAAGCCAAGTTTTTTGGATTGGGCAAAAGAACGAGGTTTAACGGGAGTAAACAAGAAACGGTAAGCATAAAAAGAATTGAAAGGTTATTACCAGTTGAACCAGGTAGCTGAAGAATTAACCAAATGAATAGCTGGATATGGATCTTCTAAAGCAGACTGATAACTGGATTAGTTGCTGTGCAGGGAAAGTGTGGATTTTATTTTTAAAGAAATTCTACCGGAAATTGCACAATCAGACGAAGAAAACTTTATTACACTTCAACAATCAACAGGTATTAAGTGGACAGATGACAAGTTATAAAAATATTTTTGTTGTACTTGATGAGCTATCCGAGAAAGAACTTAACCCTTTACACTCCGAAAAATAATTACATTCAAAATTATTCACCGAATACAAAGATTTGTTTATTGCTATTAAAAATAAATATACATAATTCTTTTAAGTCGAATTTCTTTGAAAATTAATCTACATCTTTTAACTATTATGTAGTCGCTTTTAACAATTAAATTTGAAAAATAAAACGACAAAATGATGCACAGTCTTGAATGGTGAGTCAGAGGCACCATCGGAATGCAAAGGGTTAATCCTGAATTTTATTTAGTTTCTTTTTTGCAGACAAGATTACTTGTATATATTTTTGTTTCTGTTATCTCATTTTGGTTAGAATTTTTAGTGAAAGCAAATGTTTTTTCTTGTATTAATAAAATAGACAAATTAAACGGAAATGGAACTTGACTTTTGATGTTTGTTACATTTAATTAATTTTAAACTAACGCCCAAAGCAAGACAGTAAGCAAAAGTGTAAAGTTAAATTTGCTATGAAATGTATCAAGTGAGTTAAATGATTTTAGTTACTTTTATCAATTTTATTTTTCAACAATTCATAAGTTTCAAAATTTGAAACGTTAGAATTCGGAAAAATTTCATTGTTAATCTTCCTAATTGTTTTAAATATTATAATGACTTTTTAAAAACCATTAATTTTTTCTTTCAGACACCTTTTCTGAATCCATTTTCTCCAACTCTAAATTCAAATAACTTTAAAATATTCCTTAGGTAATATTGCGATTTTTTAATTGAAAAGTTTCACATTAAAAGTTTTCTATAATTATGCGAAAATTTGCGTCTAATTTTGAGTTTTAATTTCTGTATTACAATAATTTTTTTAAAAATAATATTTCGATATAAATCCAGTAAACTCACTTAGATGTAGATTCAAATTATAAATTATATATAAATATAAACTATTTTTACACGGGGGGTTGATATCAGGCTAGAGCCTTTACAGTCTACCTCAAGTTCAAACACACTTACGTCTTTTAATTCTCCCTTTAAATTAACGTGAAATTTTTGACATCAGAGTATTAACGTAGATGTTGTCCGCATCCTCTTAACACTGTTTAAAATTACTAAGCTTGTTTCAAGTGCTATTTTAAACTTTTAAAGAAATGCAACTAATAAAAGTTCATTTTTCCAATTACAGACCTATCATATAGGAAATTTCCGATATATTTAATACAACATCATAGTATTTATTTATATGGCTCCTAAAATCTGTTATTAAATATTCATCTTTGATAAATGTCAAGCAAAGATTACTGTTTTCTTGCAAATTGTATGTGATATATTGCCAAAATTTTATCTTTTGAACTGGAACATTTGAGACATATCTACAGATTTTCCTCCGACGGTTAAAAATATTAGAAAAAATATTATTTAAAAGCAAACAGCTGCTTAATATAATTTGAATACTATAAACTTGTGAAAGAATAGGATAAAAAATATACATCTTTTAAAAAATTAAAATCTTAAAAAGCTGATCTAAAATATACACCTATTTTTCACTGTGTTAATTGACATTTTTATTCACATAAAAGAAAGAAAATTAAAATTTATGTATTGTTGTTGGCATCTTTGATAGACCATTAAGTAAAAAATTTCAAAATCAGCAAGAAAAATATGCTTATTCTGTATGTTTTTATAAAAATATATTTTAATATGTGTACGTTACGTGTAGATAAATGGATGAATAAAAAAACTAAAACCCAAAGAAGTTTTATACCAATATTTTTAATCTATAAGAAATTTCATGACTCAGTTAAGTCTTTGTAAAAAATAACTTTTTTTATCTTTTCATTATACTTTAATGAAATATCTGATAAAGAGAGAATTTTTAACTAAGTTCGTAAAATGCTCTGTAGATAAAATTAAGCTGCAGATTATCGTTTTAGAAAGTAAATAAGTTTTAGCTCGTGAATATTTTTTAAATGTAGAGTATTTGTATAGAAGAAAAATTTCCTGTTAATTTGTAAAAAGCTTCAGAAGCATTATATAATGATTCTGTTTGACTGCAAATTTCAAAGAGTTAAAAAAAAGGACTTCGTAGGCCTATTTTCGAGAAAAAGCTATTTAAGATTTTATCAAAGGAAAAAAATCTTTTTTTAACATTATGAAAAATCTTTATATTTATCCATTACTTAAATATTAGATAACGTATTAGATAAGAAAATATCCCAATTACTTTTGCTTTTACTGCTCTCAAATATTTACTCATAGTTAAATTTCCGTTTCTGCACTAAGCACTGAGGAAACGATGATTTAATTGTGAATTTCTTCCAGGGAATTAAAGGATAAATTAGAAGCTGCAACCTTCTGTAAAAAATTACTGCGTCGCTTTAGTTTCAAAAAAAAGGGAAACTTTTCTTAAAATACTGTGAAGTTGAGAAAAGTATTACGGAAGAGTATCCCTATCTTCTAAAATCTGCGGAATAATCTGAACGACTGAATTCGCGATAGCGCGGAGGCAATAAGGCTTCCTCTTAAAACCAATTACTGACCATGATATAACTCTTTTTTCGGAAGTAATAAATCAAAATAATCCTAATGCATATTTTAATGTGACCCCATGAGAAGCAAGAATCGCCCACTATACTCGAGGTTTCTTACTCTCGTATTTGAGGTACTCTTCGAAAGGGATAATAAAGATGATGTACTAGATATATATTGAGGCTTCATTGGTGCTGCTAAAATTTACAATCGCTTGACTTTTCCGCTTTACAAAGGAATGAGAGGTATTATAGCTTCTGAGGGTATGGACCCCTGAACACCCAAGGGCAGACGTCTGGTTTCCAGCTCAAATGAAGATGACACACACTAATCACATTTGCTTGCACAGCCTCATTTAACAGGGATACACATTTACACTACTCACATATAGAACTCAAAACAACTATATCCTGGCCGGGACTCGAATCCGGGACGCCCAGATCACGAGGAAGACACGCTATCCCTATGACCGGCCATGTAATTCATTTTTCACCGCTAGTAAACGAAATTTTCAAAATTCTCCATTTCGATATACCAACGATTTCTGGTAGTCCTGTAGAATTATCACGAAAAGTGTCAAAATTTATAGGGGAAATGTAGCTTGGAAAAAATTGCCTAAATTCTTGATATGATATTCCAAAACAAGTCTTTATATTTATATCCAGATTTTCGATCAGATAAGTTGGAGGAAAATATGAAGCATTAGTGTTTTGTGTTTAAGAAAAAGGCTATTAATCTTAAAGGAAATTTAAATATAAAGGAAATATTAAAATAATTTCTTTAAGTATATATTGAAATAATTTTTTAATTAAATGTTCCAATTTCCTCTCTCTATTTTTCCAATCGAATGTCCAGGTGCAAATTTGTAATGCGTTTTAGGTAACTAACCCAACAATTAAAAGAATTTTTTTTTAATTTCAAAGTACAATTTGACCAGATTAAGGTAGAAATTTCACTCACGACGAAAAATCGAGTTGCATTGAAACATTGCTCTTTACATCTACATAACTGTCCGGTTGTCGATTCCTTATTCCCTGACGATCCCATAACTGATTATTTTATCAGTATTTTATCAGTATTATCGTCAGTATTTATCAATGAAAAGTTCGACTTTCATGTTAAATTGCTAGGTGGAAAATAGTTAATCCAGTTTTAGCTACTTTCAATGAAAATTCAACATGTCATCTAGCTTGAAGCAAGTTTTAGTAACCTTTCCCTCTTTTTATTTTCAAATTTCAAAATGTACAGAATTTTTTTCTTGTTTTAACGATTTTACCAAAAAAGTTAGTAATAATTTTATAATTTTCTGTTTTAATTTGTTGTAAAATTTTGATTTAATTTGTAGTGAAAGGTCACACATCTACGTATTATAAAACAGAAAGAATAAACTATTTTTCAGTGCAGTACTTCTTTGCATTAATTAAATTATATTGCAAAATTCTTGTATTTTCTTAACTATTTCTTTTTAAAAATTGTTAAAAAAGTGTTGGTTTGAATTTTTGTGTCCTAGATGGAATGTCAAAGTTGACATTGAAAAAGCTTCTTTCACCTCAAACTAATCAATTTATCATTGATTAATTTGGTAAATTTTTTCACCATTTTGTTTATGTTCACGCGGAGGTTCCGCTTTCAAGAAATAAAGGTGGTCCAAACCACTACATAATAGACTGTCATATGACAAAAACCTTTAATTTTACCGTTCTCAACTTTGGAAACCCCTCCACCTGGTGAAAGAGTATTATTCTAAATAAAGTAGCATTGGTGAATTGTGGTCATTATGAAGATCCTTCTTGAACCAAGGTTGAAAATCATCGTTGACGAACGTTATAATAATCCCATTCAACAGCCCTTAAGATAGACTCTGTGAACTGTTTCAATATATTTAGTGCGTAATTATTTATTTCTCCTTTCTAACTCCGATTCTTTCTTTAAGCCTAGAGGATACTACTTCATCGTAAGCCTTTTCAGGACGGTTACCATCGGGTAGATTAATAAAATCAATAAAGTCTTCTTTTTGTGTTTTTTAACGTAACTTTATTTTAATTCATATGTTTATCCTACATTATTCCTGAATGCTAATATTATTTTATTTTTACATAATGCATTTATTATAAATCTTATACTTAAAATTAATTAAATTAAAATGTAAGAATTTAGCATTCGTAATTTACTTGAAAACCTTCCAAATAGGTACTTTCCCGAGATGCAATATAAGTTAAAATTGTAACTGCCAAAAAAATTAATTAAGATTTTTAAGAATGAAACTCATATATACCCTTAATTGTAAACATCTTATGGCCCAAACCGTACTTAAGTATTAAATAATAATTTATCTATTATTGTTATGTATGAATGTTCTTGCTATAATAAGTAATATGCCCGATTTTTTAATGAAACTAGAGTTTTTAATGAGTAATGGATTATTACATTAAAATTTTTAAATATGAAAATTATGTGTTTAAATGAAACAGTTTCTGCGTTTTGAAAAATTAATATTAAAAGTAAATTAGCAATTTTTTTCAACTCTTACTTCAAAGCTATTGGAATTAAATATAACATCTAACTGATTAAATTAACATTCAAAGATACAAATAATGAAAAAATATAATCCATTTTTTCAAACTTCGCAGAAAAATGTTTTAATTTAGGGACATTAATTTCTCATTCTTTCGCTAATTTTCTTTTCTGTTATAAAAATCTTAATTTATAAAAAAATTCCAAAATAAAATTCTTTTAACTTTAAAGTTATTTCAATTTTAATGTATTTGACTGATCTAAAAAATAATTCCCCCTTGCATTTTCAGTTCTTTTTGTAAAGTTTTGTTATTGTGATATAATTTCCACTACATCAATTGCATGAATTCATTTCTTAATTTTGAATTTCAAGTAGTCATGATGTAAAATATCCCTCAGCAGCAGATTTTTTTTCAAAAAAGAAAAATACAAATGGTTTTATAAAAAAAATTAATAACCGTTTATACAAAAGATGGAAAAATGTTGAGTTAATTGCTTTCTTGAAGTTTTAATCGTTGGTTTCAAATTGAATGCATAGTACTCATTTATGTAAGATGGAGAATATGGTAAATTTTTAGCAATGAAATGAAACTGTAAAGATAAATATGAAAGATTTTAGCACCCTTTTTTAAAACCTTATGCATGAAATATTATTTCTTTTAATATGAAGTATTTTGAGAGAAAATATATTTCGTGATTGATTAAAAAATTATGCAGGATATTCTATCTCTGATTTAGCTGAATAGAATAACAAAAGCGATTTATAAGAATGATGAATAATAGCTCTTTTCACTATTTTATACTAGACTCATTAACAAAATTCTTTTGAAAATACTGAAACAAATGCTCGCATTCATTCTTTAAATTTCATTCTAAAAATCTATTCCTATCTTGTCCTCAAACTAATATGAGCAAACATGAATCAATTTAAAACTGAGTATTAAATTTCGAATAGAATTTGAAAGCATGAATTACATTTTTTAAAGTAAAATAAAATATTCTTTAAGTATTCTAAAAAGAGAAGAATATATCTTCCATTCTGGCTTCACTGCACTTCAGAGTCATTCTAATTTAGTTTGTTTTTGATATTCCTCTTACACTGATATTGATTTTCCTCTTACATTTAGATTGCATTTTATTCCATTACTCAAATGAATTCTGGCAACTAAGCTGTACAAAAATCAATATTTGGTAAATGAGGGTTACTTTTTCTTAGAGATAAAGATCTAAGTTGTTAAACATAAGTAGCTGCTCTCTAAACAAATGGATTCGAGGGCTAGAGTTTTATTTCAGAATGAATTTTAGGCACAGAAAATTTTTTAGGCATTCAAAAAAAATTCATGATGATAAACTGTTGAAAAAAAATAAAAGATGTTATTCGAATAACTGTTAGTTTAAATTTAATGTTCAATATATTGTATCTTATCTATTAAGAAGCAGCTACGATAAAGTAAAGTAAAGAAGAAGAAGCTACGATATTGAAATAAAGTAGTAAATGAGGTATAGAAAAATAGGCTAAAAGTAATAGAAACTTATACATGGCATGCCGTAAAATCTCATCTCGTTAAAAAATAATTAAGAACTTTTCAATCTAGACTGTAGTTTCTTAAAATAAACTCATTGAGAAATTTACTTTTGAAAATTTTTCATTGTGTAAAGTAGTTATAAATATAAATAATTAAGCAATGAAATTAATAATGTAATAAAAAATTAAAAACAATAAAATCTTTTGATGTGTGCAACGTAAATACCGTTTTTTTATTATTTACATATTATTTCTATTGAATGATGGTGCTTACGATTAATTTAATCATGCATTAGAGCATTCGATCTCTATTTTAGCCGGAGTCCAAGCATAGATGTAGCGCGTCTTTCTCCTGGTCTGGGCGTCCAGGGTTCGAATCCCGGACAGGGCATGATTGTTCTATTTATGAGGTAGAATGTGTCTTCCTGTGAAAAAGGGGCTGTGCAAGCGAATGTGTTAAGTGTCATCTTCCTATGCGCTAGAAGTCAGACTTCTGTCTTCGGGTAGAAGCTACTGCACCTCTTCTTCCGTTGCAAAGCGGACACATCATCATCATCTCTTTCTTATCAAATTGATTTTAGAAAAGCACTTTTTAAGGAAAACACATTTTTGAATAGTTCTTGATATTAAAACATCATTAAAAACGAAAAACAATTTTTTTCTGTAAAATTGCTCTGGTTCTGAAGTTTTAGTTAAAAAATTTTATTTCCTTCTATACATAATTAATTCTGTATTGCCATCTCCTCTGTTGTAGTTTGAAAGTGGCGAGGAAGCTTTCCTCAAATAAAAAAAAACCGTATGTGGAGCTGAGAATTAATGAAAACTGCCTGTAACCAACATTTATTTCATGGTGGAATTTTTTCTTTTAAGCTATAAAATAGGTTTATGTCTATTTACCCACGTAGACTTTTGTGTTGCGCATATGCTTAATATGTTTATACTATATATGTACGTTGATAAAAAATAAATTTCTTAATTGGCTTGTTTTTGTTTCGTTTGATAATTGATAAAATAATAAATCCTTGTTCTAGAATTATTTTTGTCCTCATAAATTTTCATCTATTAAACTCAATAACATTGATATGAATTACCTTCCAAAAGAAATTAACTATGATTCCAAAGAACAGGCAATAAATATTTCCTAAGAGAATCTTCAGGAAACAAGCAACGGAATTACCTCGTATAACTTCAAAATGCAATCAAAGTTATTTTTTAATTAATCTTTCTGTTTCTCTTCAAGTTGAAAAAAATTAATTCTTGCTAAAGCATCGCTAAAATTCATTATTAAATATATTAATAATTTCAATCATTATAGAACTTACAACTATGGCGTATAAACTTTAAATGGAACTTAATAAGTGATAATTGAAATTATGAAATTCTCAAAATAATTTGAAAAACTTTCATTAACCAAATAAAGAGAGGAATAAATATCCTGAAAATATATGCAAAATTTATTTTATAATCATTTTCTGTTTCATTTATTTTCTTAGAATAAAATAATTAAAAATAAAAAAGAAATGAATGAGATAACATACGATTATCTCCCTCATTCTTATGGAGAAACATTATTAATATTCAAAATGCTATTTCATTACTCTTTATCACTTTATTAACTTTGAAAATAACTTCTTAAATTTCTGAAATTTTATTAATCCATTAGGAAATAATATTTGATTATTGAAAAAATTTTGAGTTTTTGTGACGTTTCTAATTATTTTTATGCCTCAGTTATTATACTTCTTCTTTAATTTTAAATATATTTCTTAATTTAGTTTCTGAAGCAATGCTCCAAGTAACCCGTATTTCAAATTTTAAAAAAATCCTAATCATTAAAAAGGAACTTTACAAGCATTTTTAAAAAAATGTAATGGTTGTAGCCGTTTTTCTTAACTGTAATATGTTATTTTAAAATGTATTGAAAACGCAGAAGAATTGAATAACAAGTAGCTTTCCCTTTGTATATTAAAATACCCAAAGCTATACCGATATTTTTGAAGTTTCACTTACTTAAATCACTTAGAAATTTGGAGAAACTTAAATATTTGCAAACTTAAATTCATTATTTGCATAGGATGTCCTTGTGTCATTTCACATTCCAGAAGACGTCAGAAAGCTAATCCCTGATTGCATTGCAATCCGCTTGAGACGGGGTGAAATTCTTGAAATATTCTAAGAGAGCTAAATACCTCCAAAACGTTCCTTCTGGGCTTTTCTCGATAATATAAAGCTGTCGAACCAAAATATGATTAATGCCGCTTCTTGATTCATCCCTTCCAAATGAGCCAAGCGATGCAATGGCATTTTAAGAGATTTCTCCATTCCCTTCAGATTTATTTTGTAAGAAGACATCAAGTTTCTGAACGAAAATTATAACTGTCATATATGTTACTAAACACCAATTAGTAAACCCTTTCAACTAAAACAAAGTATTTTGACAGATTAAAAAAGGTTTGAGAAAGGGGCGCAAGGAAATTAATGAAATAAAATTTAATCTAATAAAGAAAATCAAGAATTATATCTATGGTTTTGAATTCAAAATAAGTTAATTTAGATAAATTATTATATATAAAAAAACGCAATACTGCCGACGTCCTAGCACAGAGATAGCACATCACCCTCGTGACCTTTTGCGTCCCGGGTTCAAGTCCCGGTTAGGGCATGGCTGTTTTTCTGTATACTCCGTGTGTCCGTGAAGTGTGTGACTGTGCCTGCGAGTAAAAAGGGGCTGGGAAAGGGAATATGATGAGTGTGTAGCTAAGTCATACTCTTGGCCTTAGTTGGAGCTACTTCAAAAACAAAACACGCTCATTCGGCTTAAAATCGAAGACTGCCATCAGCGAGCTTGTTCTTGGCAAGTGCCCTTAGTAACAATAACACGTAATTCTGTATAAATTATCTAATAGTATAAATGATTTTCATAAATTTCAAATATCTTACATATATGCATATATCAACTTCTTTTATAATTATCTGTCTCTTATTATATCTCTTCCATAATGATACAAATTTATTGTTCAATTATTTATGAAATTCATTAATAATTAAGTACCATGAAAATAGCGATATGGTCATGCATCTAACAGTATGATCTATTTGTGTAATTAATTAAGCAAAATATTTTTAATTGATTAAAAAATGTTTATAACAATAACAGTGAAGAACAAATAATGTAACATAAAAATTATTCATTCAGATGCAGAAAGTAACATTGCTATTTAAAATATCAATAATGATGAATGTTTAGTGTTGGATAAATTGAAAATTGTGACGGAAATACTAAATGACGGAAATTATTCACGCATGCAAAAGGAATCTTGGTACAACCGATATCTATCTATGTGATCAAAGGAATCCCATTTGTTACTTTCTACTAAACTCCCTGTTTTCAACTAATTAATAAATTCTTGACAGACTGCTTACACATGCTTTTATTTCCGTATCGTTGACTTATTTCATCACGAAAGCTGCTGGGATAGAAATGGAAACATGGAGGGATACCAGAAACTTAAAGGAGTGAATTTATTTTTTCGATATTAATATCGCTTCAAAATTTAAGAAAATGATTATAAAGTTTTCACAAAATCTTGGAGTTAATCAAGCGGAATTTCTGTCTGAAAACTTTATGGAAATTATCCTTATCAAAAGATGGTATAAAATTGAGCTTCTAATATTTTCTCACGTTCCTCATTATACACCCTAATGAAATCTAGAGAATATGGTACAACAGAAAACAAACACTGCAAAAAAATTCGAATTGCATATTCCACGCAAGAGGTTTCCACAACTAATTCCTTTAAAAGTGACAAGGAAAGTTTCATAAATATTCGTTATGATGAATAAATTATAATTCGATTCCAAAATTTATGGATTAAAATATGTGATTTAGTTTCTGAAAATTTCCTCTTATTATTTTACTGGCTCAATGTACATAAGCTAATATTTGTTTAGCTATCTGCAAACATAAAACAATAGCTACCATTTCTTCTCCTTTGGGAAAACTGGCATTCAAAATATTATCAAAAATTAAAAAATAATCCAAGCGTGTATTATTCAGACTACAAAATATTACAGTTGCAACAGTAAATTTAAAAAGACGCGAAGTTTTATACCCTCTACTCTAAATACCTTCCCGTTCGATAGCATTTCCTTTAGAAAGTATCGAACAATTAAACAAAATGATATTGTATTCAAACCAAAAGCTAAGTACACTTATGCTATAGAGATAATTATACTTCTGAGCAGATAAATGCTGTACTTGCCAATTTTGGCATTAAGTTTCTACTTTTAATAATGTTTTACAGTGTATTTCCACAGAGTAATAATATATGGAACGCGAAAGAAAATATAGCATTTTTCTGCAAAACAATATCGAGTAAGTTTTCTGTATTTTTTCAGAAAATGTTATAATTCCTTTTGCATTTCATTTCTATTAATTTCTTCTCCTGAGGAGCGATTATGAAACATCGTTAGCCGTGTTTCATAATCTGTTTAACTTTTTATTTTCAATTTTATTTTTTACAATTTAATATTCACTGCGTTCTTTATATTGCTGTTTCTTAGGCATTTTTTTTTTGAATGCGTATTTTTTTCTCCCCTATTTTTATAAGTTTTAGTCACTTTTTTACTTTCCTCCTGTTTAATTTCAGCTGTTACGATATATATAAATGCGTTAATGCCATTTCATATGTAGACATATGTACATGAAAAAAGAAAATGAGATACAGAAATACTAAAATTTTTTAATTTTAGAGAGAATGTTCTAAAAAAAGGAGTTAAAAATATGTTTTTAATGTTTAATCAAAAATTGTTTTAAATAATGTAATTTACAATGGGAATATTTTTATTTTTTCGTGGATGTGTTTGATACTTTAATTGGTGTTAACAATTATTTAGACACTTGAATTTAGGTATTAGCTTGTCTCACATTCCTAACTAAGCCTTTTTCTGATTTAGATATGTCAATTCTTTAATTATTCCGTAAACTTCAGGCAAAGCATTTATCTTTGGAGTTCTTTAAAAATTCTCAAAATTTCAGGCAACGCGTTCATCTTTCAAACATGAATAATAAATATGAAGTAAAAATAAACACAAATGGGTCGGGATCATAGATACTTTTGTTCTTACCTACCCTATAAAGTTTTTGACGTTTTAAGTGCACTTTTAAAGTATTATTTCCTTCTATAGAAAATTTGATAGATCCGTGTTCAAAATTGCTTGAGATATTTAGAGAACAGAAACGAGTTACAGGTGAGTTAATCTGAAGCGAGAGCCTGAAAGTGATTATTCCAACTTTTATTATCTGGAGGAAATGGGTTTTATTGAATGCCGACTTCATTAAGCCTAGGATATAGCATTTTAGTTTTAATTTTGTTCTTATTTTCAAACAATAGGTTTGTAATTTCCCGTAACGCTGAAAACATTTTACGATTTCTTCAGTCCCTTGATGACAATGAATAATTTATTCAAAAGTCATTCGTAAAGAGCATCGATAAATATTTATCAGGAGTTAAACTTTGTAGCAGATTTACATCGCTGTCATTAAAATTTCAAACTTCTTTTAGAGATATTTTTTGTTTTGCTTTATTCTATCACACTCTTAAAATAGTTTATTTTCAGACTCTGCTTCATGTAAACTATATAAATCTAATTAAATGAAGGTTTTAATTCCTCTGAAATTTCGAAAAATAAGGTAATCTTAGATTCTCAATGAATTAAATTTTAACTCAACTACAAATTTTGACAATAATTGAGAAATTCAAATAAGGTTTAAATACAGACACGAAACTATTCAATCTGATAAAGAAATATTTTCGATGATAGTTTTGGTTCGTTTTCGCAATTTTATGATTTCATCCAAAGGAAGTTAGTTCGAGAAAATTTAGCTTAAAAGTGACTTTATTTCAAGTTTATAAAACAGTATATTTTAATACTGTAAACAATATTTCATTTTTTAATAAAATTATTATTCTTTTCATTATGACTATTGTACTAGCATTCAGTAATACAAAAAAAAACTGCCTTGAAATATATAAAACGCTGGATCATCAGATTTTTTTTCAATTCGCAAAATAAAATAGGATCTTTCATCACAAGTGAAAACGTTTAAAATAAGGGAAAATAATATCTTAATAGCTTTGAAGATATTTTTATTGCTTTTAAATGAAAAAATCGAATTTTTATAACGAACACAAAATGACATCACAGTTTGTACAAAGTAGTATTTGAAGTTGTTATATTGTGGACAAGAAACTCCGGAGTTGAGTTGCATCCAATTTCGCTTGCGTACGCGGGCCGCAATGACTTTTTTTTAACAAACAAGCTGCTTTGTTTTCCTATCGTATTATTTTTTGCGAACAAACTAAACACCTGTTTAGCGCCTTTCTTTTGAATATTTGAACAAACAAAGGAATTGAATTTCCTTCGTACATTTTTTTTTTCGAATCGAAATTATTGCTCCTCGAAATTCCTTTTTTATAGGTCCCTATTTACTTTAAATACGTACTATTCGGAAAGCTTTTATGATAAAATAAAGAAACTATTTTCTTATATATGTTATGAGGGTCGAAGTTAAATCTACAATCTAAATATGCTTATTACAGCCAAAACACTGAAAGAATTTAAATTTCTTAATTTTTTCAGCATTACATTTATTGACTCAATTTGAAATACAATTTCTTATTTCATTTCAAACATTTTTCAACTGAAAGAGTATGCCTTTCTCAGTTGATTTATCAATTAACGGATTTTATTTAAAAACGTAATAATTCTGATTAATTAAGCCTCATTTCGAATAAATCAGTAAAAGATCTTATAAAAAGTCACGTTGTTTAAAGTGTTGTCCTTTTCAAGGACATATGTATTGTAACTATGTCATCCAATAATAATTTTCAATTACGTGTTCAAAAATGATGATACATCTTGTACAAATCTTGTTTGATCATAATATGAATGTATGTTTCTTCTTTCAATGTCTTCAGACTAACAAAGAAAAACTGCTATTACTCAAAATTCATTCTTAAGCTAATATGTAAAGCTGGTACGATGTATCCCTGCAGAAAAGTACTCAAATAACTTTTCATGGCCCTTTCACCTTACCAGCTTCGGATCATTATTAGCACCAACAGATGTTTGGAGTTTCCAATCACTCTCATCAATTTTCATCCATCTCCAAGAATTTCATGTTTAAAAGTAAATGACAAACATATTATCATAATTCTGTAAAATAAGCAAGCTAAACGCCTGGATATTTCAAAACAGAATCCTTTACTGTTTCTGATGTGATTTTAGAACCTATGACAGCTCGAATCACTCTAGTCGAAACAATCAAGCGTGTTAGTCCTCTGAAACCTTCAATCTTTCCTTTCTCTAATCGCCTGGAACTAAAGAGATATTGAAATTTTTACAGAATTACTTTGTTTAATCCATTCTTGCCAAAATTTGAGCAGTATTGTGAAATCTCTATTTAATACTCCAAAAAATATAATCTTACCTCTAACAACCCAATAATCCTACCTCTCCCAGCAATATATTCAACAGTTTATAATTTAGCTTTTTTTCTTTATAGGTATTAAATATATTTTTAATCTATTCTCACTCTACATTCAAAAGTATTACCTTATTCATACGACCAAATGCAACCAATATTCCATTGTTTCGCCGAAACAGTAAACTTATGAAAATAACTATAACGAAGGCTTAATAAGTATTTCAAGTTGACACATGTGAAAAGAATCATTATTTGAAAAAATATCATATAATTCCTTTCTAGTGTTGAAATGTTATTTTTCGACAGTGGTTAATAAATTCTAAACGTATGAGAAGTTAAATATGTAAAGAATTAGTTAATACCACAGAAAAATTTCTCTCAAGTACCATGTGAAAAAAAATATAGTGCGATGCGAAAAAGAAACATCTGTAATGTCTGTACTTCTAACTTATAATTGTTACACGTGAGTCTATTTTATTACATTTCAAGAACCGAAACAAATAACGAAAAGAGGTAAGTTGTATAGCAATTACAGAAAATTCTACGAATTACACTGATGCTAAAAACTATAAGTATTTTCCTTTATTAAAATTATAAACTCAATTTTTATTTTTATTTTACTAGTAGAACTGAGAAACTAATGAGAGCATCGGAATTAAAGTAAATTTGTTTTTATTTTTAAGTATAAGTTTCGCATTTTAATTCATGAACAGTATTCCTTGCGCTCTATCTTCCGTGCATATGTATTTTGTTAATGAAGAGACATGCTACTGATTCGTGAAAGAGTCAATTTCGATTCAGATGAAATATAAAGGCTTGCTCAGTAATATAATCTGTTAGTAGTCAAAATTAAGTTTATTAAAGAAATCAGAAGTATGTATAATAAGATTTTAGAAAAGAAAAATTACAGGAGAAGGAGAGTTAAGATCTAATACGCTTGAATGAAGTGATTTTAACGTGGTACTGAGAAAAAATTCAGCTAAACAAGACGAAATAATAATGGACAATATAGAAAAAAGAATTTCAATTCTAAGAAAAATGATTTTTTTCCCCGGAAAATTAGCGAATCATGGGGAAAAATATCCTTTCATTTGGTTGATTTTAGATTTTTAAAATTAATAAAAACTGTATCACAAGCATCACTAAAATATTTTACTTAATATACAAAAAATGTTAAATAATACGGCAAAAATTTTATGCTTTTGCTAATTTCATGCTAGCGTAAAATGCTTTTATAACATTTTCGAAAACATTCCTTTCATTAAATTTCTCGGAATATTTGTTATATAAAAGTTCAGGAGTTAAGACTTAAAATGAAAAGAAAAAAAGGGGGTAATATACGAGAAAATTACTAATTATCTTTAAAAGCATTTAGTTTAAGAACATATTAGTGCAATAAACAGGAAAATCATTATAACCCTTATTTCTCGAGTTTATGTCATGAAATCTATTACAGAAACAATAGAAAGACTCTAAATTTTAATTCTATCGTTAATAGATGCATGAAATATATGTGTCGTAGCTTAATAGCAGCTAAAATTTATCGAAAACATATACCTCTAAAGTAAAAATGTGTTGTAATCCTTCTAAGTTTTTAAACGTGTGTGTTCCTTTTGATTACAGAAAAAGTAAAAATAGAAAATAGAAATACTTTTTTTCTCTTTTTCATTCAATTAAAAAATGGCAAATACGCTAAAATCGCTAATTTTACAAATTATTTTTGGATTTTTGAATGAATTGTGATTTTAAATATGAGAATGCTTTATTCATATTCAGAATAATTGATTGAAGCATTCCTTAGGAATATATAATATAATGCTTGTATTTCAGATTGATCAGACAACAATTAAAATCAATATTATAGACTGTGGACAAAAATTTGATATTTTTCATATATCGCTCTATAAATGCTATTATGAAAAAGACGTTTTCATGTTATAACATTGAAATTATTTTTACCATACAGCATCTACGTAATTTGTAGTGAATGTTTCAATTTATGTTTATTTAAAAATTTTGCCAATATAAAATTTATTTAGGGTTTTTTATATACTCAATGTTATTAACATTCATTAAAAGAGATTTTCTAAATTTACTAATCTTTGATTCTAAAACCTTTTAAGAGACTAGAAAAAATTTTAATACCTCACATTGCGATTACTAAACTTCACTAAATATTCATTAATTATAGAAATAATAATTCCATGTTTTTAATATTTCACAAAATATCAGGCGTGGAATTAGAAATTCCTTATTTAATTAATTAAAATTCAGGAAATTGGAAATAAAATTATTTCAAGATGCAATCCATATTTTATTTAATCTTAACTTTCATGTATTTATTGGTATCAGCTAGTAAGGAAATGGAAACGAATTTTTCAATTTTTCATTCCAATTTTTTCATAAATCAGCTTAACAGATATATGGGATTTAACTTTTAATTTCAGAAATAGAGACTACGTAATAGTTTAATGAGCCGGAAGTTCACTAATATTTTTATGCCTCCTAAAAGAATTAAATTTTAATCATCTTGAGTCATCTTGGACAGCATTCATTAAAAATGATTAATACTGAAATAAGAATTTTATTTATACTTAGAGCTGAGTAATTGCATTTTAGGAAAAAATACGCCATTCATTACAATATTTAGTTAATTATTGTTTAATTTAACTTCAACTTTTAAATCGGTTTTCAAGTGTCTAAACAAATTTAAAAATCCACAAAATCGAAGTAAATATTGGCACGATTATCAGGTCACATGCGATTATTTCAGCAAATGTAGTCACAATTTAAGTGTTTTGATGATTAATTATTTTTCATGATAGTCATTTAAAGTTTTAAGTGTGTTCTAATGAGATTCCCTTACTTATACCATACAACTTTATTTGAATTTTTTTACAATATTCAAACACTCCTGATATTTATATATTATTTCATTGCAAACTGAAAATTTTAATTTCTCCAGCTCTTGCAATTCTACATCCTTCGGGAAAAGTACAAAATTTGAAATCGATAGCAATTATTTTTTTTATTAGAAAATACATTCAGTCCTTTCGGGCTATATGCTGAATAATATCAATACTTAATAAAATCAATATCAAGCCAAAATAATATGAACAACTTAAATATTGTTATAATAAATCTACATCAACTGTATATTGTCACTCTTTTAATTTTTCCCCCTTATTTATAATCTGAACTGAAGTTAAGGTTTTTGAATGAAACATTTCTGTTCTCTATTCAATTCGCGTGCAAATCAAAAATAAATCATCTGAAATTCTGTATTATTCCTTAAAAATATTCTCACTTTAATTTCCTTTTTTCATACTTTGCAGATAAATTTTTATTGTTATTACTTGCACTAAATTAAAAATGTTTTCTTACATCCCAAGGATTTATTTATGGCCACAAAAAATATTTCAAAATAATTTTCCCAACCATAGAATAAAGAATTTAATCAAACGTAACTCTTCATTTCATGTTTAATTTTTCCAATTCGCTTTTGATTTTTCTGCTAAGTAATAGAAATAGAAAAGCTTCCTTTCAGCATATTTGAAACTTAAAAAACTAAAAATATAACTTTTAAGTTTCTTTGGATTAAAAAAAAGTCTTTTATATTAGATTTTATAAAGATTATTCAAAATAAATCACTTCGAAACTTTGTGCCAAGTATATCAAGGAATATTTTCTAAAGAGAGAGAGTAAAAAAAGATTTTAAGTGACGTAGAGAAGATTGGAATAAAAAACAAGTAACTTCAAGCTTCTTCAAAATTTTCGCTTACAAGTGAGAGCTAAATGAAAAGGAAAAAGAAAGTATCATGCTAATTACATTGAGGTGTCAAAGTTTTGCAAATAGTTTTTGGTATATCTTGTATCTATCTTTTAATTTAAAAATGATGTAACCCTTTATTTCCATTAGAAACATTTTCTGCTTTTTTATGCAACTCATCTAACAACTTAATTCAATTTTTTTCTCCACTTTTATTTAACTTGTTTTTTGTAAATAAGAAACTTTGAAATTCCTTTTCATAGGTTACTGGCTTCTCATTTCTATATCTATATGTATCCACTAGGTCATCTAGTTGGTATTTCGGATCATATATCTCTATACGTTTCTGATTTATTTTTGTGCTATTTATGTCTTTAATCGTTTTTATGCCTGAATTTTTAATTCCCCTATGCAATTAAAAATAAATTCTACATATTTAGTTTTACTTTGAAATACGGAAGCTTAAAAAAATAATGAAATGCGTTTAACACATTTTGAAATCACGTTTGAAAAATTCTTTAAGTACAATATATCGTGGCAAAAGACCAAAGATTCAGATTGAGAAAAAACGTAGAATTTGTCATTGAATATGTATCTTTCCACCGTCTTACATTTTATCTGATTTTAATGTAAATAAAGATATTAGTCCCCAAGTAATCCTAGCATAAATTTAAAATTCGATTAACTCGTTAATTAGTAATTAATAAGTTATTACATTAAAATACATCAGAATATATATCACAAATGATTTAATGTGTTTTCTTCTTCAATTTCTTCAGAACGAGTACCTGAAATTTGTACATTTTTAATATTATTTTAATTTTTTATAATATTTTCACTAATATATTTGCCTATATATTTAAATCACTCGATAAATTATCTTTAATTTTACAAATTAGTTAACTTAAAATATCATTTAACCTATAAAGGATATTTATAATTTTTTTTATATTTCTATAACCATTTAAGTTCTAAAGTAATATGTTTTCTACTAAATTGCAACACTTGAAACTCAACATTTAAGTATTTTAAAGTTTAAAGAAACTTCTTAAATGTTTTCGCATTTTTATGAAAACTGTAAACCCTTTCTCAAGTATGAAATAATACTAACCATACATTAAAAGAAAAATGTTAAGAGTATTCTCAGTATAAATATTTTCAAAGTTCATTAAAAAATTTCGCTGTATTAAAACTCCAAAATGGCAAAAATTATTAATTCAAGTTTTTAATAGTGTCACACGAAACTAATTTTAGCTTTATTTGTTTTATAAGTGTTCGGGTAAACGTTATATCATATTATAAATACTTTCAAAATATTTTTTACATAAGAAATTTATATCATTTAATATAAAGAACCTAATATCAGTTTTTGTTTCTGAAAAATATTCTTGATCATTATTCCTTAGTTAATTATTCAAACTATCTGTGCACTAAACGAAAATAATAAAATAAATGTATGTACCCTACCCTTCACAAAATAAAAAAAATCATATAAAAATATCCTTACTTATAACAGCCTATTACCAGGCATAATTTTAAAATTGCAATGAATAGCGTTCCAAGAAATGTAATGAAAATTTTCAAAGAAATTTCTTCTCCATCGCTAGCTGGGGATATAATTTCTTGGAACATGATATAATTAAGTGAATAACTTTTACAATGCTGTTTGCAGTGTCTTTATTTTATGGATTTTTTTTATTTTACTCTCCACCTAAGAGAAGCTATTATTCGATATTGTCATGAAATTTTCAAAGACTAGATATTCTTTATCTATTTTTGTATGCAGTTGTTACAAATAACATAGAAATACATGACATTTTTATAAAGATATTTCGAAATGCATATTAACACATACATTAAACATTTACAAAATAACGTTAGTTTGTTCAATATTATTAAATCTTCAGACTTATCAGAATGTTTTTAAACATTATATGTAAATTTCTCTTTAAAAATGCATCTGCCGAAAGAGGATAAAAAATTCTAAAGTAAAGAAACAAATATAACTCAATTCAAAAATTAACAATGTTATTAGTATTACTGGTTTACCCATATTTAATCAAGAAAGTCATTTCATTATTAAATAAAATGAATAAATAGAGCTTCTCTAAGCAAATTTAAGCGTATAATTTCCAATTCTTTTACCGAAGATTTAATCGTCATTTTTTATGGCATATATTTTAGAAAAACACTCATAAAAATCAGTTTCTATAATCCTATTCCAATTTTAGTAACTCTTTATTGATTCACATATTCACTAGGCGAGAATAACCTCTTTTTGTGAATTAATTTGTTATGAAGGCTTATAGACACAGAATGAAAAGTATAAAATATAGGTTTAATATTGTCAAGTATTGACAATAAAAGACAATTTTAATATTATGAGTAAATTTACTATTTCTCCATTAAGGCTTGTTCTTAATTTTTATTATAAACAATATAGGCAACAGCCGCAAATCATTCACTTAAAGTTTCTTTAAATTCTATTTATATTCTTCTTCATTAAGTAAATGATAAAATATTTATATTTTAATGGTATTGGTTTAAATGCATCCAAGTTCTATCGAACGTGGCCACATTTTCCCACTCAAGTTTTATTAGAAAGACAATGAAGACCATAAATTTAGGTTTTATTAAAAATTCAAATCCATCTTAATTATTGCACTGGCCACTTGATTCATTAGATGGTTTGTCGGTGAATGTTAGTTTTAGCTAATTTCCTTTAAAACTTTTATCCATCATTTGATATTCATGATTCCTTTAGATAAATAATTTTTCATAATCTAATTGTGACTTTATTAACCATTAAAGTCGTGTGATATCATATTAAGCTTATGCCTGTTCTATTAATTATATACATGACCTTCCTAATGGAGCCAAGTTCCATGGCTTCACAATTCCATTAGAAACTTAACTGTCCAACTCATCTATTTCAACCTTCAGATATACTGTTTTCACCTCTTTTATAATTGTCAGGAATAACTAAATAAGACATTTCCTATTCAGGAAAAACATAATCATATTCTTTAGTTTCTTGTTTACATACAGGAAGATATTTCGTAATTTTAAAAAATGATGCAACGTAATATCATAATATAATGCACGAAAGATATTCTAATAAGTTGATAGTTTATATATTGCATTAACAGGGATTCCAAAATTATTCAAACTATCTCTGATATGAGCAAAAAGTCAGTTACGAAAAACGCAATTCATATTTTCTTTTCAAACGTTAATAACTTACTATTTTCTTTTCAAACGTTAATAACTTACTTAATAGATGTGCGTCAATTATTTTATCATAAATATTATCTACCAGACTTCTTAGAGAGTATTTTGAAGTGAGAGAAATTAGATAATAGAAAAGATGCAGAATAATATAGAATTTCGTAAAACCCACATTTCAACAACTTAACCCACGTCTAATTCCAAAAACGTCATATTCGAACAAGAATTGATAAACTCTCCGGTAACATTAATCATCTCTGGCTGTCCCAAGCAGTTGAAGCAATTCCCTCTGGGGCTGTAAAGTTTTAGTGGGGGCAAAACGAGAAACTAATGCGCTATTAGCAAACTTCTCTTTCATCTATATTTGCAGATTTTTTAAAAAATCATTTTCTCTGTGTGTGACAAAACCCTAATAAATAGCTGTTACGCTAATTGGACTTTGTAATAAGCCGACAAGACAACGCATACACACAAAATTAGACTCTTTTAGAATATTTATATTAACTAATTTGAATAGTGGAATACTTCTCTCCTTCGAAAAAGATAATATGCCTCTAAAATTTTAATTTTGAACTTTATGCAAGATAATAAAAAATTGTTTTTTAATAAAAATCTTTTTTTTCTTGAGTCATTTTATATTTTATTCATCTTTAATCTGTAAATAATACTATAATGGCTCAAAACTAGTTTTTTTTTAATTGTAAGCAAAAGAATTGGGATGGTTAAGACCAACACTTTTGAATTTGAATTACCATTCGATATATGATTAAGATAATTGCAAGTTTCTTATCTAAAATATTTCTAAAAAAGCCATTTATATTAAAATTGTAATATAATAGCCTTTTTTCAGTTAAGTGAAATGTCATAACAGGAACGGTTTCTTTCTGATCTCTTCATACAATTAACTGCAAAAATCGAAGTTACATTTAAACATCAACCAATAAAACTTTCTTAAGCATTATATTTTTAACATTGTATCCGTATGCGTAACATGCGTAACTATCCATTAAGTTAGTTAAAAGTATACGCAATAAAAATAACTATTGTCTCATTAATGATATTTGAAGGAAATTACATTTTGAAATGAACTTTACAAAAGCTGCAAATCTAGACAAAACACTAATAACATGCTCAGATTACTCCAAAACCGACAAACTTTGCCGAAAATCTTTATTATTAACAATGCGAAACTGATTACAGTACATTTCTAAGAAAAATAAGCTAAACTTTAGTATTAAATGAACTTGATTTAATTGAAATTCACTAGAGTGAATTTAAATTATTATTAAAGTAATAATGTTTTCAAAACGAGACTTAGTTAAGTAATTAAATTTTGTTTACGAATTTTCTAATCAACATGTTGACGGATTAAATCAAGGACATATAAAAGTAGTTTTATTTCTCCGTTATTATAATAAATGTGGTAAATTATTACTTCAGATATTTAAAATTCATTTAGTTACAATAAATTTCCTTTCATTATGTTGAATAATTTAAAACATTTGCACCGGTTACAAATGTTACAATTTCTTTGTAATCACAAATAAGAAAAAAAGAAGTTTTTTAATACATATTAATTGCTCTATGAAACTTCCCTTAGTCATAAGGGCGACATTTGCGAAATAATTCAACATTCACGTCTGATACTATGAAACCTGTTTGCAATCATTGATGAGTGTTGCATAAATAAATGCATATTCCATGTGTATTTATCTAACTCTCTAGGCCATAGACTCTGTCTCAATGATCTATAACCTACCCATGACTATCGGTCTACTCAATTTTAGTTTCTTTCCAGGATTGTCTTTAAATGTTTTTCCATCATTATTTATATGGTAGTTATATTCATTTGTTATCAGTGCTATTGTCTGAATTCCTTTCAAATACCTCCCTTGCCTGCGACAGCGAGCTAGCTGAAAGAACACTTAGGGAATTCTTTACATAATATTAGAATGTCTACAAAAAATATTGCCCGAGTAACCAAAAAAACTCACATAGGACGGCCTAAATAAAACTTTTAGTTCCCTTCTGTATACAGTTCAAATGTTTCTTTTTGATCACAATTTACAAAAAAAAAGTTATATTTGTTTGTTATCACTAGAATATTGTTTGAAATCGCTGCATATTAAAATATCTATACCATTTTTTGAATAATTTAAATAATTAACCCGATAAACGAAGCAACATTGTCTTTTTATTTATCAAAAGACAGCCCAGATCTTTTAATAAGATTTTCTTTGCCATTAAACTTTAAAATTTTTCATTTCCTTGTGAAGTATAATTTATTTAATTCGAATTTTTTCGATACTTTAGTCCATTATTTTAGTTGTTAACACAAAATAGTTTATTTCAGGAACCAGTTATTATATTTCCTTGAAAAATATTAAATATTTTCAAAAAAATTCTTTCCCTATATAAAACAAATTATTAATTCATTTTTAAATTACTCTTTTAATCAAATAAATTGATTAAATACCTTTTAAAAAACGATATTTGATTTTTTAATGGAAATAATGTCATCTAAAGAAGGTAAGTTATTTAACAGGATAGAATAAATTTCACTTCAAATGTTCACACTTCTTGCTACTCAACGATTATAGTTTCGACAAGAAAAATATGAAGGCTGAGCTGATAAATCATTTTTCAAAGATAGTGGTAACGACTGTGCAACCTGATACAGGCCGCTTGAGGATAAAATTGTTTTGATAAATTGAGTTGTTTTGTCATAGATGAGTGCAATTTCAACAAATGCCAAATTTTGCATTCAATAGCCTAAAAGCTAAAGTTTCATGGAAAATTTTCTATTGTATTTCTTTATTAGAACATTTGATGGTTTTCACAAAAGCATTTCTTGATTTTTGTTTTTACTCTTTACGCTCACACACACTAACACATTTAAAAAAGCTCTCTCTCTCTCTCTCTCTCTCTCTCTCTCTCTCTCTCTCTCTCTGTGTGTGTGTGTGTGTGTGTGTGTGTGTGTGTGTGTGTGTGTTTGTCACTATGAAAACTCTTGTTTTCTAATTTTTTTTCTTAATATTTGGTCGTAAAAAAATATTCAACTCTAAAAAGTTTTTAAAGAGAATAAAGTTATTTGCCGACTCAATAGTGACAATAAAAATGTTGCAATGCAGCGTTTCTCCTTCATCAACGCAGTTGAGCAGTACTTATAGTGGCAAGCAGTTCAGAGGGCCGTATGTAAGGTGGCCTAACTAAGGTATCGGTCGGAGTAACCCTCTGTTCGAAACCTAGTTTCTAACCTAAACCATTGATAGTGCGGCTGATCATTTAGGAACATCCTATTCTGGTGGTGGTTATTGCGGAGCTCTTTACGCATGAACTTAGTTACCCTAACTAAAAGCCTGCTGGTAAAAAAAATATTTGCCGATATTTAATACTGTTTGCTCTTCAATCAGGCTAATTTAAAAGTCTTTGTAATGAATATTTATAACACAGTTTTATTTATAACGACTGAGCATGGTCATGCAAATGAACTTTTGAAATAGGTTATTATCTCACTTCCTGAATTTCTTGAAGTTTGCAAATGTGAGCTTACTCACTAACAGAACATTAATTTAAAATTGTCAGATTTTAATTAAGAGTTGTTCGCTTTTATATAGTATCTCGTGAGAGTTAATTTAAGAAAAAATAATCCGAAGATTCCATAAAATTTTTAATAATGAACTACAAATGAAAGACTAAAATATATAAGCTCATAAATATAAAAATTTCCACTTTTTTATCACTAATAAAAACATGTATAATTTTTTTACTTATTTTTTTATTGTGAAACTTTAAATAGCATTAACTAGCAGCATGTTCAGGTTTAAAGTATTCTGTAAAACAACCTTATCAAGGTACTATTCGCACAATAAGCCCCTATCAATGGGAGAGCATCCAAATATACGTCTTCAAAAATGCTCCTTTTACTAAACTTTTTGTTCACCAGAACATGTCAATACTCTAATTCAATGATTATCCTGATGTTCTCTACTTCTAAACCATGTAACATGCATTCTGTTTTTCCCCCAAATTTTCGTATTTAAAATGTTCTTTACGTACCTGCATATACGATACTCGCCAATTTTGTTGATATTTTAGGTACTCAGGAAACAGGGTAGTCACATTTATTATTTACAGCTCCTCTTTGCAGAACTTTAGAAATTCAATTAAAAAGAAGTGAAAGGTTTATTACTTTAAAAAATCGATTTTTCAATTTTAAAATCATAAAATAGGATAGGATCCAAAAGGATAATTAGGAATAAGAAGTCACTAGAAAAAATGACTACAGTATGCAACGGTGAAACCTTGGAGAGTTGAAACGCGTCTCTTCTTTAAGGTGCTCTAAAGAAAGGGGAATAATACTTGTTTACTTTAAACAGCGTTATTCTATAGAGTTTATTTTATTTAGTTGCTACCAGGTTTTTAAAAAATTTAAGCCAAAACTTTCTGAAGCATTAATATTTTTTATGTTTATGTTTTTTAACAGTTCAATTTCTGAATTTTTCCTACAAGATTGAATACAAAACGATTATAAGTTATTCCAAATCAAAGTATTAAATAATAGTTATGATAATTATTTAATACTAGGATTTCAAGTAATATGAAATATTACTTGAAATAGAAAGTATTTTCATTGAAACTCAATATTTGGAGTACTTGGTAACGGCTGTAAAATAAATTCTGAGATAATAAGCAGCAATTTATTTTCATTTTAAATACATTTTCTGCAAATCAGCTCCCAATTAAACTTCCGGGCTCGAGAATAATTGGGGACAAGGCAAGACAATTAAGAACATCTCTATAACTGAGAAGTATTAATTAATAAACTAATTTGGAAAACATGCATTATTTAATAAACCCTACATAACAGGAATATGTACTAATAATTATTGACCTATTTTCCATCTGATACAATCATTTCAAATTGAAAGAAACGGCAAAGTTTTCCAAATGTGCTCCCAATTACCCTAACTGACCGTACATTTTATCTATTACAGAAATGTATTGTATGCATTGTATTGAAAATCATTAACTTTAAAAAAAATAATCAGCACGAATCCATATTTTTAAAAAATACTGTCCTTTGACTTTTTCCCAAAACGTGATCTTTTTTTTATAATTTGGTATGCATGCAAAAATTTCTTTTCATTACATTCGTATGAAATTTTATTCTGCAATATTTATATATATTATACCCGTGTTAAATAGAGGTTATTTACTATATATAAAAATGAATTTTTCAAATTTTAAAGTTATATGACATTTAGTGTTTTTCTAAATTTTATTTTATGTATACTAAAATGAAAATAATTTCATTACAATTATTGAATTTGCCTTTACGCGTTATGCTAACATTGAAGAGTGTTTGTAGGCGTATTGATTAATGATTATGAACCTAATGAGTGCCCCATTACACATTTTTACTTTCACGTTACAAAATCAATTATTTTATGCTGTTTTTATAAAGAAAACTACTCAGTCTTTTTATTTACAAATATTAAATTGTACTTGAAGTATGATATTTTATGAAAAATATCCTCTTTGCTAACAACCGATATTTCAAATATTTTCGTTGACGAGAACATTTCATTTTCCTTAGTTAATTGATACTTTCCTTCAATATCTCAAGATAATATGCGAGTGGCTTCGCAGATTATATATATATATAGAAACTATCAGAAATGGATGTCAAAAGACCAGGATAATGAAATCGGATGAACTTAAAAAAATAAATTTAAACTAATACTGAAAGTTTTATAAATTTTGACACGATTCTTGGAACACATTAAAATTATTTTCCTTCTCACAGTATTTTCTTCTCTTTCATATCTAGGAAAAGCAAAACAAATAGAAGTAAACATGTAATAAAGTCTGGATCGATATTTCTGCAAAAATAGTTTTTTTGACAATAGGTTTTCGAACATTTATTAAAATATGTATCTCTATGTATATGTGTTTCTATATGTATTAACATATGTATATTATCTCTCTCTCTCTGTATATATATATATATAGTGGTTTTTATAAGTTACAAATTTATCTATTCTTTTTAAGCCAATTATTAAAGTAATCTGGAAAATTTCTGTTTGATTTGCTCTTCTGTTTTTTTTTTTAAATTTGAATTGGATTTATTTCCTATTTGTATAAATGGAATTTTATGATTTTACTCGTATTTCTTAAGGTGCTAAAATGTGGAAATTGGGTAAATTTATTTTATTATAGATGTTCAGTTTATAATATTCCAGATAAAACAATTAATTCAACTCTAACCACAATCGTTACAGTTAAAAAAATGAGTTTTGGATCCCCGACAGCTCACGGGGACTATGTAGAAACGGAGACAATATTTAAGCAAACAACTGTTGAAAAATCCCATTATATAACCCAATTTATAAAATTCTCCAACAACTTACAACTAGCTTACATTTCTCTTGCTGAATAATAAAACAAATGGATTGTCAATCCAATATCCAGTAAAACCCTTAATTTCTTTTCGAAAGTCAGATTGTCATCATCCTTATGGCAAAGATACTAAATTAGTTCCGCTTTTGAACATGTTCCTCTCTTCGTATAATGCCATTCTCATTCCAGAAGATTATTGAGGATATAGTAATATCGACTTACTGTATTTTGCTGTTGTTTTCTGCTTAACTATTTCTTCCCATATGAAAAAACAGCATAGTGTTCTTAGAATCAATCTGGTGGAGAAGAGCACTCGACGATAAGAAGTCTAGGCTGAAGATCAGGGAACTAATGAAATTCTTCATACAGAATTAAAATCTGTGCTGAAAAGACTTTCACGTAAAGTAAATCATGAGATATTTTCATACGTATTCATTCAAGATAGGAAATTGGGATTTCCAACTTTATGATAATTTTCAGTGGATTATCCATTACAATATTCATATTTATGTTCAAATGTTGACTTATTTTTCATAAACTAATTTGTATATGCTTAAATTATTCTAATATTTTATCAATTACTATAGCTCATTCTAAATTTTTTTTAAAAAAATTTTATATATTACTTTACAAGTACCTACTTTATTCTTTAATTTTTTTTCTTGTTTTAATTATTTCTGCTCTCCCATTGCTTACCCTAATTAAAAATCGATTCAGTGGTTATTCCTTTAAAGCTATAAATGGGTACGTGAGTGAAAATCAATCCGGTGAAAAATACAGTGTTGTATATTTTTAATTATGCGGAGTGATGCTTCAGAGGAGTGCTGAAAAATTCACGTTTTCACTTCAGAAAACAAGAAAATTAACTCTTTTGGTGATGTAATATCCGGTTTTCTAGAGCCCACATTCATGCTTTGTTCTTTCATCTAATCTCATCCTTTAGATTACACAGCTGATGATTTCTTCTTATCGTTTCTTTACTAATCATTTGCTGATTATTTCTTGATCAAACGTCTATAATAAATTGCTCCATATGCGTACAAAAGATTCTCTAATAATTAGCCTATATGAGATTTACATGTTGCATTTAGTAAAATAATCAAAGCTTTATTAATTAGGAAATAAATAATTTAGATTTAAATAAACAGTAAATCATCTTTAAGATTTTAGGATATCCGCTCGTAAGCATCTAAATGGAATGTTAGATATCATGTTAAGGATTGAGTACAGTAGTAGCAGAATTTAGACAAATAGCCAGGTGTAAGTTTTTTCTTCTAAAGTTTCAACGTAGCGTTTATCGAAATTATTTCAACAATTATTTATAAGAACATGTTTTCAAGGTATTACCAATCTTTAATGAAGTAGCTGAGGCCGTGAAAGAATTCTTTTACGATAGGCATTGTTTTCTTATATAGTCTCCAAGATAAAATTAAAATGTAATAGCGGGGGTTTTTTATTAAACTTTTCTCATATCTGCTGACATATTATTAAATACGAAGAGTACTTTTCAGCCTTGTGAGAGAACGTGAAGGAATCTCTGACTATTATTAGTACAACTGAGAATTCCAGAACACTGTTTAGTGCTCAATAGTTATCAGATTATCTATCAAAGTGAGCTCCTTTTCACACAATAAGAGCCGTGGTGGCACGGTGGTAAGTTTTCAGCTTCGGAACTGGTTTATTTCAAGTTCAAGTTCCAATGCCATCGAAGAACCATCGTTTATGTGGGTGTGGGGCACATTGAATTCGCCAAGGCTAAATGTACCAACACAGGTCTAGTATAGAAGCTTGGAAATAGGGGTTCCAGCGCGTCACCCTCTTCATCTGACCACGGCTCAAAATTATGCGGTTCGTCCCAAAATATCCCAAGTGTTTCTTTAAAAATGGGGCTAACTAATGCAACTAAACTTTTCAGATAATAAAGGAATTCCTTACAAGAAGAATAAGGAAACTTTTATTCAATATTAGATTTTTTTTTTCGTTAAATATTAGATTTCTCGATACCTGGGACAACACTAATTTCATAACTAAGAGGAAGAATCCTAAGGAAAAGCTACATATACTTGAAAAGGGGTTTCGAGTTTAATTTATGTATATTTATGTCGTTTTCATGAAAAAATAAACAAGTAATACAAAAAACATTTTTTTAAAAAAAATCAATTATTACTTTGGTTGTTCGGAAAATTTTTATTTAATTACTTTTTATTAAATAATTACAGTTGTTGTTGTTGTTGTTGTTCTCGTATTCCACTTTACAAAGGAGGGAGGGGTTCAGTAGCTTCTGAGGGCGTGGACCCATGAGAAATTTAAGGGGAGGGCTTCATTCATGCATTTCATTCCTTCAATCATGGATCGTAATTTAGATCCGGAACAGAGTATTAATATCCTATTATCAATATTGTTCAAAAATTAAAAGTTTATTATGTGTATGCACTTCTATATAATAAAAAGGTGTTACCATATTTTACATTATTTTAAGACATAAATATACAGCATATTTAACAAAATTTCAGGCCCATATCTTTTATAGCCAATTGTAAATAAAAACTTTTGGAAAGAGGAAGGTAATGTTGTTAACCAATGAATTGCTTGAAGAAACATATACAATTGAGGGTGGCACATAACGGTAGCACTAGCACTAAGTATATGGATGTCATCCAGAATTATAGAAAGTCTTGTTTTATAAAGCATTATTGTTAAATTGCCTTCATTTAAAAGCGAAGAATCATGCCCCGTATCATCATCTAATCTTTGTCTAAATATTTTCATCAATAATATTCGAGGGATACCTCAGGAGAATACAAGATAATTTTTATCCATTTGAAAACAAATATATGTACATATGTTTTACAAATAATGGAAAATGTAAGATTATAAGTTACAGCTAAATTCCAATCCGATAGTATGCACTAGATTTTCAATTCATTATTTAAATTAACTTTCTGATAGTTTGGGACATATTATCATTAATTTTTTTTATATTTCTGTCCAAATGTGATTTTAATTCAAGTCAAAGGATAGGAGCCTTCAGAAAGCTTCGTTAGAGTAAAGTGCTGATAATATCTTTCGGCTCATTTAGGAACATGTAATTCGTTAATTTCGTTAAGACACAGCTGATTAAATAATTATGCACTCTAAAAGGTAAAGTTTTGTAAAGCCACTAAATTAGAAATATATCGACAGCTTATACAGAGGTCAAGTGTATTAAGTTTCCTAACTAATGTTATTGATTAGAAATATTTCAACGATAATAAATAACCCTTTAAAAAATTTACTGGTTACTGCACGATTTCTAATAAAGCTCTAACGGCTCATGTAAGAATCCAAAACAATTTTAACCTTGTTGATATCCTTACAATTAATTGATATTTGATAATTTTTGCATATTTTCTAATTTTTAGTAGCTTTTTTAGGTTTGCACAAAATGAAATTTTGAGCATTTATGCGTGGCATATCTTTTTTAATAAAAGTATATTTATAGTATTATTTAAAATATATATATATATATAAGTAAAGCACTTAAAATAATTCTTATCCAAAAAAAATTATTAGATAAAAATCAAATGTTTTTGGAAGATATAACTATATTAAATCACTCAGATAAAAATTTTCTTACATTCTGTCATTTAAATATCATCATTCTTTAATAAAGAATCAACAAAATCTATAAAATGCCCTTTTCCAGAACTTAGTTCTAAGCCAAAGAATTTCCCCTGAAAATTCTTAAAATTTATTTTTTTAAAAGTCATCTAAGTGTATGACAGAGATGAAAAGCCAATTACCTGACAGTGGTTAATAACGATAGAAAAGGTAGGTACTGAGCACGTCGTATGATCTTTAAAGAATAATTTTGGTAGAGTTTTAGACAAGCTCACGTTAACTTTGAAATGTATAATAGCAGATGGTAATTGTATTTTGATATCAAATAAACAACGTTAGTGATATTTTACGTAAAGATATTTCGAACAGTTTCTTTCTCAAAAGAACCTACACTGTTATTAATTCCTCTAATAAAATAATTCTGGAAATCATGGAAATATTCTTCTTATTAGGATATTTCGAATATCTCCGTCACTTCTTAACTGAAACTGTTTTATTTCTGTGTTAACAATGAAATTCATTCAATAATATATAATATCATTTTATTTAATAATGATTCGCCATATTTCTGAATGTTCAATCATCCCATTTTCATAGAACGTCCCTGAATTACCATTAAAAATTGCTGAAATGTTGTTTGATGTCTTTTTGAGAATTAAACTTTATCACTTAAATATATTTTGCAAAGAACGGAATTAAAAAATCAAAAATGGCATTTAAATATTGTATGGAGAGTAGGAATAAACATTCCAAATGAGCTTTAGCATTCCAGTTTGATGTCCAAAAATACATACGTTCTAGCGTTATACCAGCAGCAGTAATTGTAAAGTCCACGCTTTTACAATTGATCAGTTCTGAGAGTTTCTGGTCAATGCCTAGCTTAAAATTGTTCAGCTGGATAACATATCTAACCAATTTATTTGATTGATTAGATGGCAGTAGCTCGTAATCAGCGATGCCATTCCAGTTACACCAGTAATAAAGCATTGTGTTCTGGAATAGATATTAGCTTTTCGAGTGATTGATGACGGATCCATAGAATAACTTCATGACCGTTTGAATTCAACAATATTGCAGATCCTTTTATGGTTGGTAATTATTGTTGATTCCGAAAACTGATATTTTTCCTTGCGTTTGAGAAATGGATGAGCATGGAAACAAGGTCGATTTAAGATTTATGCTTATTTCATTGAGTATCCGAATACCAAAGCAATTATTTAATCAAATAAAATGCACCTAAAGGACTGAATTCGAATCTTCAAGACTGTCTGTTGGGTTGTGAGCTGACTGGCATATAACCAGAAGAGGTAGCAGGACCAAAATTAAAATATTTATTTACAAACAGTTACAATTAATTTAAATTAAAATATTAGAAAAACTAGTTCGTTATGGCCTCTTGATATAGAGATCATATAGTCTTCAATACAGATGCATATAAAAGGCTAACGAAAATATTACAGACTTCTATTTCCAGAAGAAGGCTACTTGAAGAAAAAATCAAAGTTAAAAGAGCGAGAGCTGCCTGCGAGACAGAATTACTCTTCAATTTTAAATATGATTATCCATCGCTGTGAGCCTGACGGCATTACCAACAGAAAATTTGAAATTAGATCTCAGAATGGCTGGTGGCATTCAGGCTCTAACAATCGGTTCTGGAGCCTCTACATAAGCACCTTAACTTGATCTTTATTAATTATGAATTATCTAATAGAGCATTGTTAAATTTAATCACGAAATTTGCCCATTTGAATGTCGCAAATCCTCCGTACACACTTCATTCACTTACATAATTGTATAACTCAAGATATAGAGAATCGACTAAAATTTTTCTAACGACCTAATACAAATCATGGCTTTCTAATTCAAGTAGATAAAAAGTGATAAATTTATTATTTATATATAAATTAATATTTTATTATTAAATTTTACATTTTCTCTATCATGATAATTTAATATTAAATCTGTACTATTCATAAATCCTAAGTAACATTATTAAATTTTATGCATCATACGTAAATGCATCGTTCTCAATTTATTAAGCTATTTGACGCTGAAGGAGTTAGCCATTTTCATAAAGTATTTTCTTTACATTTTTTTATTTCACTTAAAATGAGCAGTTTAATATGCACGAAATATATTTTTTTAACTAAAAATCTTTTAAAATATATTTCCTTACAAATATAGTTAAGCCTTTTCTTCCGAAGGTAAGCGTAAAATAAGGAAAATACAGCGAGAAATGAAAAATAATACTATAAGTGAACTTGAAGAATCAGCGACTCACCCGTAAATATACAAGAGACAGAAAAATTAATTAAAGGTTTCCCCATTTCTCTGAAAAGTATCCCAGACCAATAATACAGACGGTCTTATTCAATTTCACATGATTTGCATATAATCAGTCGTCTAGTTCAGATGCAAATTATAGCTCTGTTGCACTCAGAGACGTTGAGTAGAATGTGAGACTTTCACATTCTCCCAAATTTACTTTTCTGTATTAAAGGCCGAATGCTCGCAATCGAATCTAAAACTGAGAGCATCCATTAGTTGTGAAGATGAAATAAGAAATCACTCGCTGAAACTTCTGATTCTGATACCTTTGGCATCATCGATCCGATCTCATTTAGGTGTACCCTTCTTTATTCACACTCACAGTAAGTCACAAACAGGATCACAAATACACCAGAAAGGATTTGTCATAAACTGTCATTCTCTTCATTGGAATTTTATCCCAAGAATTGAAATCTACTTCTGATAAAAAATAAATTATTTTCATAACAACAAATAAATTATTAGTAACATTCTCCTAATTAACTCAACACAATTATTAAGTGTTTAAGATAATTCATTATTAGGAAGTGTGATTTAAAATTGATGAGTTTTATTTGCTCAGATATATTGACATAAATTTGTTGCTATCCAAGTATTATACTTTTTCAAATTTCATATCTAAAAAAGTTAGAAGTATAAAAACAAGAATAACTCATCTGCTTTTTTTATAATATGATTTTTATAGCAACGTAAATATATCTATTGCGAATGTTTCTCTGTAATAATCTTCGCATTTCCAAGTCAGATATAAACAATTTTCATTCAGACAAATTATTCTCGAAATAAATACGTTGCATTAAAAAAAAGAAAATTTACTGAGAAATGCGAAAAAAAATAATTGAAAAATTGAGCAAAGAAAAATAACTGTATCAAGAAATCAGCGACTTCAAAACATGTCTTGAATGAGGGATGTTAACCACTTCGCATAAAATGACGTGTCTGACACTCGCATCGAATTACTGAATTTTTATTTTCAAGTCTGCAATTAAGCCCCAGAATTAAGTATTTAAATACAAAAAAATCAATATAAAACTATTTGGTACCCCAACTGCTCCATATATTATTTTAAAAAATCGAATTAACAATAAATTACCAAAATAGGATGAGTTATCTAATTAGAAAGTTAAATAAATTCTTATTTCAAGTGGTTAAAAGCACAAAGATTCAAAGTTTCACTTTGGGATGTCATAAAAGAACACAGCTTAAAAATTTAAACTATTTGCTTTTGAATTCCATCATATAGCATAAAAATTAACCTAAACGTCATATTTTGGTCTTAGATTCTTATTCCGAACTCTTAATGATTTGATTTTGACTGAGTTCATATATTATAACATTAAGGAATAAGTTCTTTTGTAAGATATCGATGGAAAACCAAATCAATGACATTTTCAACTTGTCAAGATTCCTTGAGATTCGAATAAGAAATTAGAATACGTTTCAAAAATTTTACTAAGAGTAGTTCAAGCGAATTAAAAATCTCAAAGTTTATGAAATGTATTTAATCTTATAGATATAATTTAATGAACCTTCATTTCATTCTATTCTTGCGCAATTATTTAGCATTTTAAAGTGATTATGATGGGGTAAATCTGGATCAATATACATCATTCCTAGAAAAATCATGCCTTTTAAGGCATGTTCAAAAATAACTATTTCCCGTCATTTTGACAAATTGTTAAATAAGATATTCTGATAGTAGAAAGATAATTTTAAAAGATAATGTATCGTTGGCTATTGTTGTCAAACAAATTTATTATTATTGTTGTTGTTATAACTTATTGTGGTCGTTTATAATAATTTCCGGATTGTGATTCTTTTATCAAAAAAATCAAAAGTGGATTGATATTCTATGTGAATGTAGAAATACCACTGTAATTTAAAAGTAATCATCTTGGTTATAGTGTAGTTATTCGAATAAAATGTTGCAGCTTCTTTAGATTATTTTTATTTTAAGAATCTTCTAACGAAATTTTACAGAATGAATTTTATTATTGTTATTTATACTCTATATTCAAAATTCTCGATGCGTAATTCTATCCTATGTGAAGTTTTCAGTTAAAAGAGCTCTATTGTGAATTTTAAAAAGTGAGCTACTTAATTAAAAATCTTTGTAATATGGTTATTGTTACACTTTCTAATTTTTACATCCTGCTGTTAGTAACTTATAAATAATTCAATATGCATAGAATCTTCTTTACATACATTTATTTACATTTATTTAGTTACATTTATATTTTATTTCATTTTAACATTATTCTTGTAACTGTGATTAATAATTATATTTTAACTGAGAGATTGTCAGATACAAATTTAAATATTCATGACCATTTGTTTGTATAAAATAAAGGAAATTTTTCTAGCAACCAAATTAATTATCATTCTCTCTCGAATATCAATTTATTTTAATCTGTTTTAATTAATACAAATTTACATAGGAAAGTTAATTTAATTGTTAATGGCTTTCTAGGAATTCCAGATATTAATTATTAATTAGTCTCTCCAGGGGGAATATTTCATTCATAGCAATTATGCATGACAATGGAGAAATGTTTTTAATAAATTGAAATTGTTATTATATAAATGAATTAGATTAGAAATTTGTTGGAGTTTTTTTCAGGTTTTTAGATATAATTATGCCTTTCTCGAACCGGAGGTTTGAAAACAACAAGAATTATAACTAAAACTCTAGATCTGATCTCTGGGGACAACTTTTCCATAAAACGGTATATTTTCATGAACGCTTAAAATATGAAATTATGTTAGCGGATTAGATTGGTAGAAATTTAGAAAGTCTTTTACATTTAAACAGCTCATTTATTTTACGCCGCTTCTAATTTGTATTCATCGCATTCTATTTTATTAATCGTAGTCTGAAATTATTCTTTAACAGTCTAATAATTTTCCAAATAATTTACTATTTAAATAATTAATTTTGTTTCTGTTTTTATTTTCGTGTGTTACAAATGCAGCTGTCTCTAAATTTTCATTAAACATTTCATATTACGTGCAGTCGTATTATATTTAAAACATCCCTCTTATTTTGTTTTCACTATTAATGCCACTACATTATATATATATATATATATATATATATACTTGATCATGTTTTACATTGTATTTATATGACTATGTTTTCGTTCATCATTGTCGAAAAATCAAAACAAATATGACTGTTTAAATAGTTCTGTATTATAAATAATCTAGCTCCGCCATACATACATTTTTCAAATGTAAAAATTTACAGAATTCCAACGTTTTGCAAATTAATATACTTAAATAAAATTATATGGCGTAATTTTGCGTATATTTACTATAACGCCTTGCTGCACCATAAAATAAAGCTTAATTTACTGTTGAAATTTAAATATTTAGAAAATATTCATTTCGCAGATGATTTCTTACTATAGAAAAACAAAATTCTTTTGTTTTTTGTAGCTTGAATAAGAGAAAAAATAAATTTAATGAGAATTAAATTAATTATTAATTTAGTCAATTAAAATTAAACTTTTTTGTGAGAAAATATTTATGATCTAAAATAAGTTTTTTAAAAAAGAGCAAAAGTAATTTAATAGTTTGCACAATACTTTATAATTCTTAAATTATACAACCACAACTTTTAAATTACTTGTATGCAATAAAGACGCAACTCAATTTTATTTTAACATTTTGCACTTCGATGGTGCCTCTGACTCACCATTCAAGATTGTGCATCATTTTGACGTTTTATTTATTTTTCAAATTTAATTGTTAATATGCCTACATAATGGTTATGAAATGTAGATTAATTTTTCAAAGAAATTCGATTTAAAAGAATTATGTATATTTATTTTTCATAGCAATAAACAAATCTTTGAATTAGTAGAATAATTTTGCATCGAATTATTTTTCGAAGTGCAAAAGGTTAATGTTTTAAAAAAATGTCCTATATATGTTTTCAATTTCTGAAAAATTTGATTTAGTAAAAAAAACTAATAAGTATTATATTAGAATTATATAGATATAAAATTAACAATGTGTCGAAGGAAATCATCTATCCTTAAATTTAATAATATTCACTGAAGAAGAGAAATAAATAGTTAATCATAAGATCTAATGCTTAGCTATCATTAAAAAAATGGTCAGATTATTTTTTACACCGTAAGGGTAACAGAGATTGTTTCCTTCCGTTGCCGTTACATCTGTGTGATGCCTTCTCTGTTTACTCTATTTTCCAATAATGATGGTAGTATTACCATGTGGATTGCTATGTTAAATAAGTTGCTATTAGTATAAGCAAAAGTTACACCATTATTTATCATTTTTTATGATTAAATTGACGCAGTGAAAATTAATTCAAATAACTTCTTTTTTTTCGATAAAACTATATGCTTGTAAGTACTGCTTATTAAATTATATTGTAACTAATTATTATAGCTTATAGATATCATATAGGATTTCTAATAAATCAATGCACACTTTGAAATACTATCAAATAAATTATTGATAAAAGAGTGTCAAAATTTCTTTTCTTAAACTAATTGATGCAAATGTAAAATATTGTCAGTTACAAGGTCAAGTATAGAATTTGTTGGCCATTATTGTCTAATTTCTGCAGCTAACAAATAAAAGTGTGATATTATTTAAATGTGTTAGACGTGTTTCATTGATTCACAACTGCCTATGTAACAGCTTTTCAAAATGCATAAACATATTTTTAAAGCACCCTGTATATTTAAATAAGATTTTAAATACAATACAAGACTTTAATTAATCATTCTTTTTTTAAAAGTTTATATTCATTTATTCAGAAAAATTTTATTCATAAATTCAAAAACATAGTTTGAAGATAGATCTGATTGTTTTTTCGATTTTCTTCTATTGATTGTTATATCAATATAAATTTGCATAACAGTGTTTGTAAATTCGTATCTCTGAGGATAATATGTGTTTTAAACAAAATATCCCCTGTCATAACTTTTGTGAAGCATGAAATTAATTGTTTTCCCTTCATGTTTATCCTAGATTATCTAAGGCTGTTCATTTCTTTTTTTTTTTTTTGCATCGTTAGTGATTAGTATAATTTTATTTTTGATAACTTTGATATCTGCTTATTATTAATTAAACTTTTCTATTTAAGAAATATAATTTATATAATATTGGTACATTTTAAAGATGGCATAGTAATTTTTATACAAAAAACAATAGCTTTTGTGCCTAGAATCTTTGAAACTGAACACAAAAATTTCAATCGTATGTTGTTTGCTTGTTTTATTTTATCTATTCAAACAATTCTTTTGGATCAAAAAATAGTTTAAAAAAGAATGCTGAGTCTGTTTTCTTTACTATGGCTCTGGCTCTTGACATTCCTACACTTGATGTGGCAACAATGCTGAAGATCTGACGAAAGATAATAAAACTTGTTTTTTTTTCCTCGATCAAGGCTCAATGTATTGCTAGAGGCCTTTTCTATCAAACTTGTACAAGTTGAAAGAGACAGACGATAAACAAAAACCATGATGGAGAATAAATGCGCTTTATATAAAACAAACTTGCATACATTCCTGACCTTAGATATCTAAGATATCAGACCAATGTAGAATAAAATATGCTATCCCAACAAAATACATACTTTCAATAGCACACTATAGTGGGAGAGTGTGGAAAGGTATTTCTACGCCGTTATGCGTGAAACATAATAAAATTATATTAACCTCTCGGGATAACAAAATATGTTGTTTTTATTCTTATATATTGGTCATGTTTGCTTTCCGTAATTTCACAGTCTATGCCTTTTAGGCAAGAATGCATTACATCTTAATAAAATTTTCATTTTTAAAGTTGGGCTTAGAGTTTTTCTGTCTACATTTAATAATATATTTCGCTATTATTCATTATCAATTAATAACGTAACATCTTATGTCCTTTAATTACATTCAATTATGTTGGGTTAATTAAGAAACATGTGAAAAAGCACTTATTAAACTTTTAAATAATACTATTATTATCTTCACTATTAAAAATAATTTTGGACTTATTATAGTGTAATTTGCTGTTATTCATAACATGGGATTATCTAATTATTCCTTTATAATAATTAATCTCTCGAGCTATTAATTAATAATGTGTAAAAAAGGAAAATATTTCCTTTTTTTAATCTTACACATATTAATTATAATATTTAACACTGAATAGATCAATTACTTAATACATGAAATAACGGGTTATATATTAATAAATAGTTAACATTTTTGCAGGTAGAAAATTTCATTACCTTCACAGTGCTGAGGCAAATTTTATTTTCTTAAAAGCATTATTTAAATTAATTGTTAGAAAAATTAAGAATGTGAGTACGATGTTTTTCTGGTCTACATCTATGAAATAAGTATTTTTTAATTTCGCAAAAATTGTCAGAATATTTAAACCCTGGTTTGTTCCCAATATTAACTAGGTAAAATCTTCAGCTTTTCCGTTTGTAGAAATTAAGAATGATTACAGAAAATATGAGCTACGAACATTATAAAATATGAGCAAAAGCTTAGCCGTTTTAATGTAGTTCTCTTTTACTCCTAAAGAGAAAGAGAAAGATTTCTCTTTTACTCCTAACACAGTCTTGTAGCACTTTTTTACCTGGTTCTTTCCACAAAAAATATATTAAGAAAAGAAATATAGATGAGAGTGTATCCAGGATTGAATACTTAGTTTCCCAGACAATCTATAAAGAGGGTCTAATTAACAGATATCCGGAATGGTTAGTCGACTTCCTAAATTAGATGCAACGTCGTGGGGCCAATGATATGGATGCCATGTTGCCTAAGGCAATGTACAGTTCTCTTCATCGCAATTACCATCATCAAATATTAGGCTACGGATTGGATTGCTACCATGCTATTGCTCGTACTACCTCTATATAGTATACAAATAGCCTTCTATAATTACTGATTGCGCTCGTCTCTACAAATCGATTCATAATCATCGAGTTCAAATCAATTAAGCACTGAAAGCTCGTCATCAAACAGTCATCCAGTGCAAATCTTCAAGATAGAAATAAAATTATAATTTTTGTAATTGACCTACATAACAAAACAAATCTCTACTTCTATTTTGAAACGAGCTAAACAATTTTGGGGGACAAAATAATTGGTTCCCATGACATGTAATAGCACAAACAAAAAGAAACCAGATAAGATTTTTTTTTCTTTTCAAATTGTTAATTGGGTTGAAAAACTATAACGTAGTAAAGGTTCCAATTTTAGAATTAAATAAGAAAACTGAATTCCAGCATAGGCATCAATTTTCACTACTTCGTTATTTTTGAATTTATTTTAAATTTTCAACGATTTCACAGAAAATAAGTGAAATACTTAAGATAAAAATTACTATAAAATAACAAAAAAGTGAAGTATTTCATATATTCTAAAACTGAAACAACAGACACATAAATAATAAAAAAGTAAAAAACTTCATTTATTATAAAACTGATACAAATGATACAAAGAAGTTGTTCTTCGTGATTTTGCAATACTTTTTATGAATTTTTATTGCATAAGCATTTACATTTTACTTTATCGATTGCAAATTGCGTAAGACACTATTAAGAAATCTCTTTTCAAAAAAGATTTATGTGTTATCAGCGTATAGTTTTTAATAAAATAATATTTTCAAGCATATTTTATCAAAGCACAATTGAATATATTTTGCTGTTCTGTTCCTTATGAGCAATAAAAAATTAAATGTAAGCCCAAGCATTTGTATATAAAGTTCCACCAGTTAATTGATTTCCAATACAAAAAAACGAGTCTAGCTTATTTGATTTCAATACGAATACTCGCTACTTACCTGAATATATAAATGATTCTTTATAAAATCGAAATATCGGCAGTGAGTGAAACATCGCTTCACAGCATTTAACTTTCAGTATGTTATTGAGTTGTACTATCGCTAAATTACATTTATATAACAATTCCTATAAGAGCACAGGAAGAATCCTAAAAAAATTACTTTCCTATAATTTGAGAATTCTCAGGTTGATTCATTTTCGAAAACTTGGAGCCGTCTTCAGCATCGTTATTTCGAAGTTCCTCCAATAGCAACCGCATAAAATAAAATAAGATCTTAGGCTCATCTTTCGAAGCCACACTTTTATTCTCTCCCTTTTGTGCAGTCATTGAATTGCATCCGACAAAATGTAACTTTGATTCATAAATCGATGAACTTTGTTTTATTCGTTAAAAATAAAATTTCTCCATTGTTTTACTCGTACATATTTGAGAGAGGAACTTTGTTTCATTGTAGTTCTTGTAATTTCGTATTATGTGCTCTTTTTTGACAGGGATGCTAGATAATTCCCTTCTTGATACGAAAGAAGGGAATTACCATATTCAAATGACATGCGGCGTTTCTCGTTTACAGTTTGTATTTTGTCAATTGCCAATTTTAAAATATAACCTTCGTGCAAATGTAAGCAATAAGTCAGCAAGGTTTCATCTTAATCAGCTGATAATATATACGAATATACGAACGAATATATATAATATACGAACAATATATTTTATGTATTAGATATATAGCCATTATTTCCAGGGGACAAACTAGGTAAAACATTACAAGAGTACTTTTGCTCTATATAAAAAATTTTTATACGTATTATTTAATTTTAGTGTTAGAAATAAGTATTCCTACAGAGTTATATTTATTATAAAAATTATCATTATAGCAAAATTGGATTAACATCTCAGTTCATATGATTTGTTATATTCCTATTTTACCAACTTGTTATATACCTATTTTATTTACACCACTTCAGCGAATGTATTTCTTGTTTTTAACAATAAAATAACATTTGAGGTTAAAAACAAGAAACTGCAAGTGTCTACTGCAAGGATTAAAATTCCTTGCAGTAGACACAATTTTTGAATAGTTTTTTATGCTGGACAGATATTTTAAACACAGTCATTTCAAATTTTTCCTATAGATTTAATACTGTTTCATCGCAAATAGTCTTCGTCCTGTTCAAAACAATAGATTTGACCTTTTCTATTTAACGATATTAGGCAACGAGGAATAAAAATACGTATGAAGCTCTTATTTAAAACAATATATTTTCTGTTCATTTAAATAAATGTTCATTAAACCTTTTTCTTAAATGATACATTCTAGAGTTTATTCTTGATAAGTTTTTCTATTTAAGTCATTTTTGTGGTTCTCTTCTTTTTTATACATATTGTTATTTTTCAAATGCATATACATAATTATAATTCACCTTTAAAATTGTAATTAAAAGAAATAAAACCTCTAAAAAACTTTCATGTTTGTTTCGTTTAAGTTCTATGTGTTAAATTACTCAAATTTCATTCTATATTTTTAATTTTTTACGTAAAAAATTTATTGGATGCTGCAAACTTTTGTTTCAATGTGATTGAATGTTAAAAACTAATCATTCACTTTAATTATTAAATTTAAAATATGAAAATATATTCTAATTAAAAACTTATTTTAAATCAAAAATAAATGTTTAAAATAAATTTTTCTGATAAAAAAGAATACTTTCATTCATTAGTGATAAAAACTGCATTCGCATAACTCATGATTCGAATCATAAACAATTTCTGATAAAGCGCAATATTTTCTTGCTTTTTGACTTCAAATTTATTTTTAATTCTAAACGAATCTGAAATAAAATTTCGAAATTAAAGGACAATTAAGAAAATGAAGGCTTCGGTTAGTAATTTTTAATATATATATTTGTTGTCAAAATAAGAATATTTCATGATTATTCGCATGTAAACAACTAAGAGAAATTCGATATCTGTGATTTTATTTTGATTTATATCTCCTTAGAGACATGAGTTGTTTTTAATTCATTAAGTCTCGAGGAGATTTCTAATTTGATTTTAAAATGAAATTCAATTAAGATAAATAAAGTTAACATTTATCTAACGTTTAATAACGTTTTAACTAACGACATATAAAGTATAGAAAATGCGATGAAATGTTTAATTTATATTTTTTAATTAAATATTGAAGTTAGATTTATTAATAAATGATGATAATATGTGTAAAGCTACAAAATTGTCTATTAAATGAAATTCCCCCATATGAGGTCTATTGCAAAAGTCTGTGGTAGACAACAATGTTGACTTCCGGAATAAAACAAAAAATTATTATAAGTCGCCAGAAGTAAATATTTTCCACAGTTATTCACTAACATACGAAACTAGTATAAGCTCCTTTTCATAAAATTTTAAGTATAGCTTATAAATATTTCGTAAAACTTTGAGATAAAAGCTCATAATTTTTTATCGCTTAGATATTTCAGCTTTATCCATTCGAAAAATATTAAGAGATAATTTACTAACATCTTCAAATGAATCTCGACAACCTTCTCAAAGAATTCTACATCTTGGTATATTAAAAAAACGGTCACTTATTTACAGCTTTTTTGCGCTCATTACATTCCTTGACAACTCATTTGTGCAATACAATAAAATTCAGAAGACGCGCCATTTGTCCTATATTTTATTTCATTGCATTTAAAAGCAATTCATATATGTGGATACAATTAAAACGCCAATTATGGATATTTTGTGCAATGAAGTGTCAAATTTCAATTCTTGATTTAATGGATAATTATAACGAAAGTGCATTCGCAAAATTGAAAGTATATTAAATCAGGAATTGTGTGGCAAGAAGTACTTCAAATTATATAATACGTGAGAAGTGGTGCTGTCTAGGAAAGTGTAAAATGTTTAATGTAAAGACAATATTAATTACAAAATTCTGTGTTCTTTACGTTTATTACTGTTGAGGCCTATTGATTTATTAATAGACATGAACAATTATATTATTTAAATTCTAACCGTTAAATATGACCTTAGTTTGCATTATTTTTAGAGAAATCTTGTTTTCTACCTTCAACATAAAAGAGAATCGTGCAACATATATGCCCCTAGGAAGCTAGAATTACAAATAAATTATGCTTGAAAAACATCCAGATTAATTTCCTAAAACTATAGATAGATTATAAATTAGAAAATGCGCATTCCTTAAACTTACAGATGTACAGCGACCTTTGCAAGCCTGGAGAACTTTTTTCTTAAAAATATCAAGACATCCATGCTAAGAAAAACGTAAGATACTTGAAAACACCATATCAGAAAATATAAAAGAATAGTTTTCACTTATATTCCTCATTTAATATTACGCACTTTAAAATATTTGAAAATATTTTTATGATTTTTACACTTTAAAAAATGAAAAAAGGAAATATTTGAATTGAAATTGTCATTTATTCGGAGCAAACTTTTTTGAAACTATATTTGAAATAAAACTTATTTAAGATCGTCTAAATAATTTAAGACTGAAAAGCGAATGTATGTGTCGGGCTTTATTTATTTGAAGCTTTGTTTTTAAGATAAGAAAGAGTAAGAAATTCCCGAAAGGCAAATGATTAGTTTCCAAATGATATTGAATAAATCTACTGTAAAGCTGAAGGTTTGTTTGTTTTTAATGAATAATCGAATTTTTGTGTTATATTTTTTAAAGCTTGAACCTCAAAGGCTTACTGCCCATCCTTTAGGATTAATATAGGCACCATAGATCTTAGCAATCATACTGTTTTCATTCACCAACTCTTTTTCATTCATAAACGTTCAAAAGCTCGAATATCTGGCAAAACTTAAAGGTTTTTATTCTAAATATAAGATTAAAACGTTTCTTGGGGTGGATCTCAAGAAAGATCAGAAGTTTTTAATTAAAAGGAAAAAGGAATCTAATAACATAAATAAATATATATTTAAAATACTTATTTATTAAAATATGTTGTTTTTATCTTGAGACTATGTTGTTTACTAGTATTTGCGAACATACTATATTTTTATCTTGTATCAAGGACAAAAATACAAATATTGGAATTCAGTTAGAAGAATAAACCAAGCTTTTCTCTATGTTATGCCATGCACTGCTTTCTTTTGCTGTTAAAGGCTTTCTTCAGTGCCATTAGATAGCAGAACTCAGTAGAAAGGGCATGAAAACTAGGGATTTTTTTTTCTTTTCGTCTGCGGCCTTTTTGCAAGGGTACGAGTTTTCACTTTGAATACAAAATCTTTGATATATTGTGATATTCAAGAAACATCCTTATAATACTGTTTCCATTATATTGTTATCCACAGGGAGTATTTCCAAGTTAAATCCGTTTCGAACGAGAAAGTGTGAATTTTATGAATTGATAGAAAGTAATATTTAGATCGTGAACCATTAAAAGATCATGAATGGTTTCTTAAACGGCATAAGGTATTTAAAAGAATGAAGATTTTTCTTAAGATGAAATCAAAAAGATTCTTAGTAAAAGGATCTTTCTAGAAAGATTTCTCCATTTTCCATTTCTACATTCCGTTTTACTATACATTTATTTTCATATAAAAAGTACTACTTTTCATATCCTCTACTGGTCCACAAGGTAACTTAGAAAAGGTACATAGAACAGATTTTCTTACGTCAGATTTGTTTTACTCTATTATATTCAAGTTATATTCTTCAATCTGCATAAAGGGGATTAGGAATAGTTTTCGTTATTTTAAATTGGAGTCTAATAAAGAAAACCCTACATTAATAGGAAGTCACTCTTCAAATTTCCAGTTCATCTTAAATTACAGAAATTTTATTCCAGATGATAGGTGTAACGTGTGCTTGAATCAACTGCGCAGCGAATTTTATTTTATTTCCTTATTTGTGAAATCTTATTTTTTGTTACTACCTTTCAAATTGGAAGTCAAGTATCTGCAATTGTTAACGCAACCTTCTTAAAATTTTCTTTCTGTGTGGTTAATTTTAGGAAATAAGCAACACAAAAGTTATTTACTATTAAAAAATAGTTTTTTAAAAAGCAAGTTTTACCTGCTAATCTCTTTTAAATTTTTAAATTAAAAATTATTCATAATTAACATATATTATTATAATGAATCGATTATTTTCAAAGAATTTTATGATTTCATAGAATAAAGCTATTATTAAATGCTGAAACAGCATATAGGATAGATAGATATATGAGAAATAACATTATTCAAAGTTCTCTTTTTCTTACATCGTAAAGTACATGATCAAAAATTGGATAAATTTTATTAATATTTATTTTTGAAAAGATAGCGAAAAAATATGCGTTTATTCCAAACAATATGAAGATTTTAATCACTAATTTTAAATTGAAATAATCGTCTCTTAAAGCCAAAAAGAATGTTTTATTTAATCGTTTTGATTTACTTTTGTTTCAACCTTTACTGAGATTAGAGAGAAGTCAAGTTTCTTTATTCAAAGTATTGAATATGAAAGTTTCTAGTTTTGTGTGCAACAAAATGATTCTGAAATATATATTAAAATTTCAAAACAGTTTAGGCCAACTGCATTAAAATCTTCAATTGAATTTCATAAAAACATAGTCCTGATTAAAAAAGGAAATATGTAAGATTTGAGGAATAATACTTATTTGTGAGTTTTGTTGTATATATTTGCAGTACTGTTTATGTCTATCATATAATCATATATATTCACTATATACTCATAAATATATAACGGCAAAATTTTATTTCAAAACATTTTTATGCAAAGCGTATTCTAAATGTATACACATTAACTAATGAAATTTTATTTTACATATGTTAAGTCTGATATGTCATTGACTATAGCAAAAAATCAGAATAGAAAAGATATAAATAGAAAATCAAACTGGATATCTCTAACGTAACTTTGATATAAGAAAAAATTCAGTATAAGTTACGAGCAGAAATGTTCAATTTCTTTCTCCAACTTTTCGAGTTTCCCGAAAGACTTAGTTTGCCAAGAGGTATTTCTCAGAATTTATAACGTCAAAAGAAAAGGATTCTGTATCATGAGGAGCTGACACTGAGAGGAACAAAATAAAATAATAAGGAATAAAAGGGATACAGAGGCTCGTTATTAGCTCCATCAACATTGTAATGAAGTGTTGTATAGTATGCTATATTGTTCAAATTCGGAAACATTCAGTTCACATTCAGATACTATTTCTCATTAGTTATGGCCACAATATAAAAATTAGTATTCTATTTTAGCATTGATTCAATTCTCTAATAAAGAACATAAAATGTCTGCAATAAGTGTAAAGGTAGAAAACCCATTTTCCAGAAAGAAAATTCCCGATTCTTATTATGATACAGTTTTTATAAAGCACCATAATAATCTTTCCTTTCATACGTTTTTTATATTGAAAATCTTCTTTCTTTATTCCAGAAATAATAGGGGATTTTCTATGAATAATATAACAAATCCTAAATTAAATTTTTATCGAAAATTCAAAGTCTGGTAAGATTTTGTTAACTATTCAAAATCTAAAATGCAGATTTCTTTTCAGTTATGATATATACGAACTCAGGAGAAATTTATCATAAAAATTACCATTGACGTCTAACCTCGAGATTATTATTATTATTTTTTGCATTCTAATTTTATACTATGAAAAATGGTGTAGCAGATATTAATTTGATGTATCATAGCTTCTAATATGTTTAAATAAGTTGCGAAGAACAAATATCAGATGCTATAAAGCATTCATCATTGAAATTTTTCTTCTAATAAATTCTCCTTCATATTCAAATTTATATGTGGTTTCATACATTTTTTTAAGTTCGTTTGTGTAATAAAACCTTTAAATAAAATGCAATTAACTATATTATATATATACTTTAAGAATAATGGAATTTGATTCGCTTAGACCTGGTTTTTATCAGTAAGATAAATCGTATATTCATTGATACTACTTCTTTAATTTACAGAATAAATTTTGAATTTTATATTTGAATTTCTTCGAGCATTATTGAATACCAATGCTTTCACGGTAAATTTTGAAAAATAATTGAATTATATTTTTATTCTATTAAACTGTCCAGATATTCTTTCTAATATCATAATGCACATACGTATTTAATGAGCTCCTCACACTGAGACATGCCAATCTTACTTTCTCGAATACGAACTGTACAAAGATAAAATATTAGAATCATCACAGAGTTCGTACTCGAGTTTTCGACAAAACCCCATATTGCAGACTTCCTTTAGTCTGAAAAACGTATATTTCTAACAAATTCGGAAAGAAAAACATGGAGAGAAAGTTTATTTGTCCATCTGTCCGAATATAAGTTTATCCGATGACTACAGAAAAAATGGGGAGGGGCAACTATATGATAAAATTTGGTACCCAGATTCAGCATTTAATGTATAAACATTTATCAAATTTTGAAATTAAAATGCAATTATTCAAAAAAACACTGACTTAAATATATGAGATTCGGTTTATGATTTTGTAATTAGAATTGCAATTCTGTGTCAAATTTTAGTTTCAACTGGTCAGAAAAAAGCAGTGCACATTCCGTATTTCTTGCTTATTAACTGCATCCCAGAGATTAATCTCTGAAAACCTGCCAAAAATAGCACACTCATATGTTTTTCTTGACTGTTGCTATTTTTTGTATGTGCTCAATAACATAAAAGTACATTTTTTAATGAATTTGCGTGAAATCTCGAGGAGGTTACTCCCATTGATTTAACTCGGTTTTGTTTAGTTATATTAATGTCCCGCCGTAGAGCAGAGTAGGGCTATTTTGGAATGGACCTCAAAAATTTGAACAGCTGTCAGATGACGAGGACGACACCTGAGCTAGCACCCTCCACACCACACCAGTAGAAGGACGTTTGGTCCTGATTGATTTAACGTGCCACAGATCACCTTATACGACGGTTCTTCGGTGAAATCGTGTCTCGAAATTGAAACCCTACGGTTCACGAGCCGCGACCTTACCACTAGGCCTCTAATTTAACAAGAAAAAAACGTTTGACTTTGGCCATCAAAACCCTCAAAATTTCGTTCAATTGAGGAATTAATTTATAGGCATTTTTTTCAATACCTTCAGATCAATTCCCTTTTTCATGATAAATATATAATGAGTCTTAACGATTCAATTTTCATACGCAATGAACATCATAAATCTCTTTTAACCCTTTATCAGTTAGAGGCGATATTTTCACCACCATGATTTTCATAATTTTTTGTACCGAAATTCCGTTCAACATCCATATTTTTTAATTCAGGCAACATTTATGATTGTAAATTGACAGTTTGACATTAAAAAGTTTGACAGTTGACATTAATACTTTTTCGTGGGAATTCAGAGAACATAAAAAAGTGAACTTTTTTCTTCCACTTCCCACTCCTTATGACCGTTAAAGGGTTAATGAGAAAGGAAAATATTTACAGAATAATTATATTTTTCATATATTTTCAAGTTATAATCTTGTTTTTTAATTTAAAACTTTTATTCGGCGTTATCCTAAAGCTCACATAATTATAAAATTCATTGTTAATACATCAGGGCAGAGGGTGTGTCTTTCGAAAAAACATTTAGTGGACCCTTTACGATTGTCACTTGTATGGAATATATATCATAAATATGGTGATGCATCTGAGAATCAAATGAATACAATGCAAATATAACAAACCTAGATAAAAACCTCGATAAACTCTGGACTGGTTTTTAAAAAAAAATCACAGAATTGTCACCTTTCCCTGCTATTTAATCTTTATATTTGTTGACATTTGTTCAGAGGTCTACTCCTAACAAACTATAACTCCAAAAAATATGTTTTATATAAGAAATATGGTCTGCCAAAAAAATGTGGCAAACCATATGTTTAAATTTTATAGCTGAACAGAAAATTAATCAACACTTGCAACAATATCAGTAGCGATGTGCTTCAAAATATTTAAACACGTTATTCTGTTCATACCAATTATGTATTGATGGGGACAGAAAATTATTTTGAGAATATTCTGTGAATGTTTTCTCCAAACTTTAATCCATATTTATCATTTTATATGAGCATTGCTTGTGCAATACTTCAGTTAAATATGTTTGACATAGTTTTTTTCTGCATTTTAAACATATTTTTGTCCTTGGTAAATTTTTATATGGTGCCTATTTATAAAAATAAAATATCAACGTAAATGGTAGTGAAAAGTGATATAAGTCATTGTTTTTTCATTCTCAATCAGTTTTGAAATTCCATTTGTGCATCCTTAAAGTAAATATTTGCATTAGCCGCTTAAGAGTTTTCCCCGTATGCCATACGTGCATCGTTTTGTCGAATTTTGATTACTGTAAGCTAAAAATAAATCATTTATAACGATTATAATTCAATATGAAAATTATTTCGAATACGTAGATAAGTCAAGTATTCAATGGATTTCCATTTGAAACAAAAGTAACATTCCTACAATAGAAAGTGCCACCTTATTAGATAGTAAAGAAAATAAAATAATTAAGTTGTTGAAAGAAAAAAAAATCGAATGCGCCAATTCGATTCGCTTAAAAATTGAAGTTCGCTTAAAAATTGAAACGGTGTAATTTTTTGGAAGTTCATAGCATCTGAACCTTTTTAACATAATCTTATATGCGCCTTTCAATCGCTTTGAAACATATTTAAAGTAATCGGCATCATCGCTAAAAGAGTTAACATCGAAAAATTGAAATGCTCCAAATTTTCAACAAATCTAATTAAAAAATAAATAATAGGATGCTGATACATGAATAACATAGGTTTTTTTTAAAGAAATAAGTTAAAACGATCATATACAATTCAAAAGAAAAATCCTACCCATTTTTCAAAATGTTCTGAAATTAGTAAATAAAATTTACAGAATGAATATAAAATCTTCAAAATATAAAACAACGATCATTCTATTTTCACTCATCATAAAAGAGTCAATAAGTATTCCTTAAGTAAACTTAATTATCATGATACACAAAGGAGTGTGGAAACATTTCTCAGAAAAGAAGCCAATATAATTTTCCCAAAATAGCTGATGTTTTCAAAAGAAATCAGCTTATTTTTATCAAGATGCATACAACTGCCAGCAATAACGATTTAATTAATTTTTGGATGGCCATATAATCAATTAATATTTTCCTTAGGAAAATTTCCAAACACATATATGCGAAAACTAAACTTACAAAAGCACAATTAAAAATTTATTGTTATAAAATCTGCTGAATTCCTTGAAAGCAGCTTTTTTGAAAGAAATTCCTATTAATTAGTTTCATGATGAATGCTGCTTCATTTTTTTAGCATTACATTTCGAGCTGATTACATAATTTCTTGAAACCTCATTTTAATAAAAATAGAATTTTCGCCTCTTTAAAGGTGAAATTATAAATTAGTGTTCTATAAACGTAAGGAAATTTAGTTGTAACTAATTTGCTACGTATTAAATAGGCTTAATTAAAATTATGATTATTATTAGAAGCTTAAAATAATTATAACTTTCCTCAGAAATGATTCATCAAACTTTGGAAGTTATTTTTTCTAAAAATCAATTGACTCTTGCTCTTATGAGGAAAACTGACAAAATAGTGCTGATTTTCAACCCCTTCAGGATCAGTGCGTAAACAGCGAGGCGCTCTTAAGTGGAGCGTCACAACTGGCCCACACAGTTTCTGCAGTTACGCTTAATTTTACAAAAAAAAATTATATAAAATCATTTTGATGTAGTGACTTAAATTTCATAAGCAACATTTGTAATACTCTTAATATATATTAAGGTAAAGATCTAATATCAATAGAAATGAATGAATTAAGCAAAACACAACTTTTAATTATACCCACAAAAACTAATACTATACACATGAAAACAAAGCTATAAATATAAAAATTAAATATTTTACTCACATCCCATCAGCAGACGTGTGCTTGCACTTTCCCATATTCTTCTAAATAAAAAAAGCAATCAAAATGAATGCCGGAGTCCCTTCATATGCCACATGCAGTTTCAGAGATCCATTTGTTTATATCAACGAATCTGTTAAATCTAGAAAAGCAAGACAAAAATCAATGTCTGCTTGCATATGAAAATCAAATGCATACAATCAAACTAATAAATAAATCACTCTTTTCATAATTGGAAGACTAAATAGAACTGATAGAAAACATACAAAATACTGTGTAGCAATCCTGAAACTGCAAACAAATCTATTCCCCCTACATAAACCAATAAGCATTCCATCCTTTCCTCGCTCAGTCAAAATATAACAAAACCCAAAAGCAAAATAAATAATGGCCCTTTAAATGCCCAATCCTCTCAATAGAATCGGACAAACGCAATTGCATACATGTTTAAGTACCCTGGATCAAGTAAATATAAAAATAAAAAAAGACTCAGATCCGAAAGCGTATGTTAAATGTCAACACTGTGGGAGATATATTTCTATGACAACAGATGATATAACAGTGGGTAAGAATCACCATCATCGGCGTAAATAATAGAGAAATGTCGTTAATTTTTAAAAGTATTTCATCGATGTCATATCGCCTATATGATGAGTAGTAGATTGCTTTGAATGGTAAGAATTCCGAGTACTTTCTAACAATTTCCCTGCGATTGTTTGCACGCCGAATTTTCAATTCACCTGCATGTACTTATTAATAAATCATAGAGATCTTCAGAAAATCTTAGATGTTTTGAACTTATTACAAAATGAAACGTAACATAAGAAATAATTTGTAGCAACAACACGTCTACAAAAATGCTTATTAATAATTTTTTAAATTGTAATAAATTAATCGTTGATTAAACTTTTTGTTGACTTGATAATTAGTATTTATATTGTTTTCAGTATTGTTTCAAAAACCGAACTCCATGTTTTCAATCATTTTAAGTTTCCTTTCAGAACGATTTCATATTTGATGGTGTAATAACTGATATTAAAATATTATCTCATCAAAATTAAAATACTCCTACTCTGATATCTCTATATAGAAAACTGCTCAGTGTAGAGGCTCCACTATTAGAGAACATACTATTCAAGACATACGGAGATGGACTACGTGGAAAAACTGGTTCCAGAAACACTGATAGATGGTGATGTACAACAAAAGAAACGAGTTGATAAGACTCAAAATGCACATTTCTAACACGTTTTATTCGAACGCAATAACATTCAGTCACAAGGACCTTATTGATGCTTACCAGCTTGTTCAACTGCGGATTCTGATTGGTCGATTTAGATGTTTCTTACTTGCAGAGTGATATTGTCTGTTAAATCAGCCAAGGTTACCAGACATTCTCGATAAACATGATTCTTTAAGTATTCCTAAAGCCAAAAATCGCAGGGATTAAGATGTATATAACAATATGATTAAGTAGCCGGCAATGCACGATTAATTACTTTACGATTAGTAAAATTTTGTGTGTACGCAGAGTCCAATGAGTGGAGGCACCTCATCTTGCAGAAAGGTAATCGAATCAAAACATTGGCGCTGTTACATTCGGTTTACAGCAAAATTTTCGAGCATATTTGGTAGCTGCTCGTCCTTTGCGTAAATTCTCAAGTCGACGAAACTCGAAGTGAAACTATAGCATTTCATTTCATTTGTTTTGTTTTGTTTTCATAAGACAACTTCACAAGCAAAGCGCGAAGCCATCCTTGATAAGAATTCCATTTTTTCGCTTTATCCATTTTATGCCTAGAGGAGTAGCAGAAAACAAACGATTTAAGCAAATTTTTGTGCTTACAATACAAATTCGCAGTAACAATCACAGTTTCAGTTTCTTCACTTTTTAAATTTTATTCATCCCAGCAATAGAAACTAGAAATGAAACATTCCATACCACATGTGATTTATTGCGGTTATTTGCATCTTTTTAGCATGTTCTCTGTTGTACAGTGCCATCTTTTGTGTTTCTAGAACTAATTTTTTTGGAGTAATCCTTCTCTCCATGTCTTTAATAGTATGATCTCCAATTTTGAAACCTTTACACTACGTAGTTCGCTGTATAGAGAGCTCAGAGTAGGAGTGTTTTAATTTTGATCACCTTGTGTTTCGGTTTAATTTTTTAAAGAAAAAATGAATTCAAAATTTTCATTTATATCTTAAGTTTTCCACAATTTAAATAATAAATGAGCTTATGAAAAAAGTTACCTTATAGAAGCGCTTTTTCAAACAAAGGAAAAAAGCTTTTTAACTTTTCATCTGGAGATACTTGCAATTCAACATGCAACATTCGGCAATAATCGTTAACAATGCTGATATTCCACTTTTCTTGATATTGCCTTCTTTCTTCCTTTGGGAAACCAGGAAAATCTTTTATCCTGATTCACCATTGTTTCATTTTGTTTCTAAAATAACTGCCAATTACAATATTTTCTGTATTTTTTTCAAACTTTCGACATTTTTCAAGTAATAAATGCATAAAATGTCTACCTTTCTTGATCTGTTCGATGAAGCTGAAAGAATAAGTCTCTGCAAATAATAATAGGGTAAATGCTCTAATAATATGGGTATTGTGATCTGTCACAAAATAGCCATTTTAGAGAAAACTCATAAATAAATTCATAAGTGATGACTTTAGTACCTTATTATACAACCCCTATAAGATACGATAAAATGAGTTAAGCCATTTTACATCCATGTATAAATGGTACTATAATCCCAGTGGACCATTTCTGAAGTAGAAAATATAATATGAAAGGGAAACTGTAATTTATGGGGATCTCTTATGATAAAGAAAAGATGCTGTGGTCCAGATCTACTGCATTCTATTATGGTGGAAAAACTGACATTCTAAATTTAAAAAAAAACTTTTTTTAATTTAAGGAAAATTCATTATATTCTAAGACCAGTAAATAGATTGAAATATTCCATTGCATTCAATTAATCAATACATGCTGTATAAAATTGGATACAAGAGACTGAAAGTTAAAATTTTTAGCTGATTAATTAAAGAGAAGACAATGTTATTTATGAATTATCGGCTATTTCTATAAGACCTTAACTTAAACTTCATTGTTTTTATAAGATTAAGATAATTTGAAGATTACAAGCATCAAAAAGCTGATAAATTCAAGAAATCCAGATTAATATTTAAGTACACAGCAAAATCATCGCGAACTAGTACCGGACTTTCTTTTAAATCTATATAACCGACCGTCGTGATTAGACAAGCTTTCATCATTCCATGCATCAGCCTCTACAGCAGTAAATTTGACGCATTATCATCATATGGAAAACACGACCGCGCTACTATTAATATGCTCTCCAGGGAAGCAAGAACTTGTTTACTACTCCAACGACTTTTCATCAACGAACTCGTAGTGCTTCCATAAATGAACTTGAAGGTTGAATTGGGTAACGGTCATGTTTATGTCTATGAAAAGCGTGATTTCCTTAAGAAAATTTTTACAGAAATCCTGAATCTGGAAAGGTTGAAAGTGTCTGCTTCGGTCACATTCTTCTATGCAAGAAAGCAAAATTAATTCAAAAACCCATCAGGACTCAAAATCAGATCTTTCATTAAAATTTAAAAATATATTTATTCGAATAAGTTTATTTTTATTTGTTAATTAATGTTTTTTGGTCTATATATTATATTCATACATATATTTATACATGTTCTCACAGTAAAAATTTGGATACATTAATAGAGCAGTGGGCTTTCTTCAACGGAAAAAAGGATGGCGAGAAAAATAGCTTCGAAATCCTAAATTAATTTGACTATTAAAATATTTCTATTTGATGTCCCATTAACTATTACTCAAGACAGCATTAGCATTAAGCTTTTTAAATTAAATACAGAAATTTAAATATTAAATTAGATCTCCTTTGCCTTACTAATATTTAGATAAATTTTATAAAAGAAGCTAATTTGAAGTCAATTTTTTTAAATTAACGTCATCTTTAAGAGTAATTTCGTGTTCGGCTTAGATGACGAGAACGAATCCTTACCCAGCATACTCATCTCTCAGCATCAACAGAGGTGCAACAAACTACTATAACCATTCATCTTTTGTAGAAAAAGCGGTTTAATTGTTTTGATATATTTGGTGTAATTTCATTGATTGAACAGAAATAAAGCAAAACAATTGAAATAACGATTTAAAATCAATAATCTAAAGTAAAAATTTAAATTCCACTGAAATATCTAGCTCTAAATTCTAACAGATATCTAAGGAAAGGAATTTGAAAGGAATCTTCTATTTCCAAATAAAATTTCCCCTTGAAAGCCGTTATAGTTTTGTCAATAAGAAAACCACTATACATATATTACACACGCCCTTAACAGTCATAAATCCGATCCATTGAAAAGGTCCAAGTCGTTGGCGTGAATCATTAAAACTATGCACATTCTTAAATTTCTAGTATTTCTTGAAAGTTTCTGTTTCTAGCACTAACGTCAATGTCACAAAACTTCCAACAAACTTCCTAAACTTTTCCAGATGAATAGAAAGATATTTTTTCTCAAAGCAAAATATCCTCTTTGGCGGCAGAAATTTCAATCTTTTTGAGGATTTTTTTTCTCTGGATTGTTCATCTGCAGCGAAAGAATGTCTGAAATAATTCTCCACTTTTTCTTTTTCTAAGCCGTAAACAATCCCAAATTGAAGCAACTACTTCAGCTGTTCGGATGCTTTCATCCTTCACTTTATATTTCGAAGGAAGATATTTTTCCAGCCATTTCTTCTTTCTGGCCTCTTCTTCGCTGTTTATTTTAAAGTAAACAACTTTGATGTACCTTTTCTCCGGAAATATTAGGAATTCTTATAATCTAACAGAGTATAGTGATTGCACGGAAATAAGCAACTAAAATTGTACCATCTGAAAAACTTTTTAAGTATTTCTTTTGATTTTAGATTTTTTCACGTTATTCTTACAAAAGGAGAAATTTTTAAGCATTTTTTTATTTAAAATTCATCCAAGATAAATATTTTTTATCATAAAATGGTGGGCTTTGTTTGTTTTACGGGTACAAGAGCCATTCATTGCCTATACAGTGCCAAATCATATTATTATCATAGCATAGAAATTTACCATAGGATGCATTATGCATTATATTAATTAATGGTCTTTTACAGGACAGTTAAAAAAATAAATGAACTTTGAAAATATTTTCTTTTGAACAGAAGTTGATTGAACTTAATTCTTTTTTCATCTTTAGTCTAATGGAGAAAAAAAGAATGATGGCAAACAGAAAGAAATTTAAAGAAAATTACAATCATAATAGTAATATAACTGAAAATTTTCCGTGATTTTTGTTTAATTTTAAAAAATTTTAATCATTTTAAAACCTCTATTGAAGCCGTTTATAATCTTTTTTCACAGCAATACTAAAAACAGATAGTTTTCTCGTGAAAGCTGCTTTTACTAATTTAGTTTTGTTTAAAAACATCGGTTACAACTGCTTGCTATGAAAGGAATAGAGATAAACAGAAAAGAATAAACACTTTAAATCACGGCAAAAAAAAATCAAAAAGTTATTTATTTTACCCAAAATAAGGATAAATAAATTCTTCCAATAAAACTATTTTTGAAAAGTGATCTATACACATCGAAAAAAAATTCTGACCGCGATTTCCTAGTTAGAATAATTATATTAACGTCCCGTTTAAAAGAAACACTAGAGCTCTTTCGAGATGGACCTCGTAATTTTGAATCATATACAGACTACGAGGACGACACCTGAGCTGGCACCCTCTCACTAAGGTTCCACACCACACCACTCCAATGACAAGATTTTGGGCCTCGACTGATTTAAAGTGCACCCGATCCACTTCTTTGGTGGAACTAGTCTCGACCTGAAACTCTCCAATTTAGTTTCTGAGATCTTAACACCAGGCAACGGCATCTTCACCTAATTTTATAAAGGTTAAACCTCTGAGGTTAAAACTGAAAGATTTCCATACAATATCCCATATTATTGTTATAAAGCATTCGAAACAGGGTTAAAATTCACTTTTTAAATCCTAGCTACTAAGAGATTACGGTTATCAAAAAAATTTTGTTAAAAAAAAGAAGTTCATTATAAAGAGGCGATAATTCCCCTAATTTGGAGAGTCGTTCCTTCAACAGCAAGAATTTAGTTTAGTTATATTTATGTTCAATTTTTAAGTAACACAAGGATTGCTACACCAAAGATCCCATAATTTTCAAAGATGTCCGGATACCAATGAGCAGATACCCCTCTTTAAAGCCATACACAATTTTCTCCCCCCCCCACACATTGAAATGGTTTCAATATTTGCATATCTTGACTGAGAGGATAGAAACCTTCCAAGAATTTATCCCCAGTTGGTGTCTAACCAATTATATTACTCAAGTTATCGTGTTTACAACATAGCATATTTAAAGCGCTATTCATATAATACATAGTTTAAATATGGAATAATTTTGAACTCTATGTCACGTTCGAAGAAACTGTCAAAATTTCACCGAAGTCGTATTAGGTGAACCTTTGCACTTGACAGTTTTCCTATAGAGTATTTACCTAAGAGATATGATGCTATCAATTACTTAGAATTTCGAAATTCAGTGATCATTAATTGCAAATAATATCGACTTGGAAAATCAGGTTTATAACGGCGAAATACTACGAATCGCACTGCTAAGTCTTCTAAGAAATTCTAACCATTCAAAAAAGTCTAAACTTTAGATTCGAAAGGCTATCAATGTTGGGCAATAAAATTTTCCTAATGCTTTTATAGATTATTTTTAAATTTTTTGCTAAAATAACTTTTATTTAAATGCTTAAGATGTGCATGATTGAACGCTTCAATTAAATGATGAGGAAAGCCAAAACCAGAGGTAGTAGTCTTCACGAAACTATCTCGTAAACTCTCCAATAAATGTATTGATGCTGATGATGATTTCGTGTCCGCTTTACAACGGAAAGACGGGGTACAGTAGCTTCTGGGGGAATGAACCCATGAGCACCCGAGGGCAGAAAGTTGACTTCTAGCTTATATGAGGATGACACGCACACATTCGCTTTTCACAGGCCTTTTTAACAGTGGAGCACTTTTCACAGGCCTTTTTAACAGTGGAGCACATTCACACAACTCACAGATAGTACACAGAAGAACAACCATGCTCTAACCGGAACTCGAACCCGGGACGCCCAAAGCACTATGAAGACCGTGCTTCATCTGTGCCAGGACATGGCAATAAATTTATTATAAACCACGTATCATTGGTGAAAAATAATTATGAAAGAATCCATTAAATAGATTAAGAATCCATTATATCGATGGGGTGCAAGGCCAAAAAAATAGATGAGTATCTTCATGCGTTTTTCCAACTGTTTGAAACTGACACAGAAAGGATATGTCAATCATAAAGTCATATATAGATACACATATGGACCGCGGTTACCTGGTGGTAAAATTTCGGGGTTAAAATGAGACGTAGGGTTTCAAGTTCGAGGCTCGATTCCACTGAAGAACCGTCGTGTCTGTTACCTTTTAAATCCGTCTGGACCAAACATCCTCCTGCAAGTGTGGAGAGGTGGGTGCCAGCTCAGGTGTCGTCCTCGTCATCTGACTGTGGTTCAGAACCACGGGTTCCATCCCAAAATAGCCCTATTTTTTCCTTCCATGGGATGTTAATATATCTAAACTAAGCTTAAAAAACCAGAGTCACATATTTTTAAGTCATTGCTTTTTGTGTGTGTTGCGGCATTTACATACCTGTGAAAGTACAGGCCGGGGGACGGTCAGCCCTTCGGATGCATGGGGCTCCAAATTTAATACATATCTGTGGACGTTTAATATGTACACCAAATTTTATCCTCCTAGCTCTATTCAGTTTGTAGTTGACATGGTATGTATTCGGATAACCAGACAGACAGACTTCCACTGAATGCATTTCCTTCAAAATTTAATAAAAAGAAATCTAAAAATTTGAAGACCATATACCAAATTTCATGCATCTAGCTCAAATTGTTTTTGATTTATTGTGCTTACAGATAGACAGACGTAATTTCAAAATTGTATTTTTCACTCCGATAATTCTGGAATGTGAAAATTTGTCAAAATCTCGAATTTGAATTTTTCATCAATTACAATACTTTATAATTCGTAGATAAGGAAGTATGGATGACATTACAGTACTTTTACAAATTTCAGATTTTTAGAAGATACCATTATATTTATGAGTTATCTAAAATTTAATCTTAAAACTGAGTGATTAATGCAATCTAAACTCAGGGCACATTAAATTATTGGAACCTGTTTTGAATTGAGAAATATAATCTCCAATAATGAATAACTGTACATATTCTCCTCATTTTGAGAATCTTATTACTTTGAATTTTAAGCGTAATATAAGAGAAGAAGCATGTTCTATTTGTCATTGAAATATTTAACGTTTGTAAAATAATTATACAGAACTAGTTTGTTTTTAATAACAATTAAATAAAAAAAGATTTTAGTAGATATATGCCAGAAATTTCACACACATTCCAAAATAGTGGGTCACAAAAGTTAAAAAAAAACTAAGGAGAATCGCCTGGAAAAAAATCACTCGGTCACAACTAGAATATTCACTTGTGACCCATGGGAAATGAAGAGCCAAAATAAATATCAGCCTTTACAATTGCTGTTCAACAAACGCAAAAAGTGCGATTTTCAGAAAAAGGCCCATGTTTGGATAAATTAAAGATTCGGCTGCATTTTCTTATGCTGCAATATTATAAGATCCAGCCTTAAATGTAATATTTTCTCCAAAAGCTTCTTATGTTAAACATTAACGAGTGTTAGTTATTTTTAAATACTACTAGTGACAAATTTTATGATATCTGACTTTCCATCTTTCTTACAAAAAGATGAGGAAAAAATTATTGTGTTATCAACGTCATCTTATTATTTTTTTTAATATGAAAAGCAATCTTTTTAAAAATCCCATGGTAGACACAAATAATTTTTTAATGAATTTTAGGAAGCTTTTTTATAAACAAGAAATAAATCAATAATTAAAAAGTAATATCTGTTTTTAGTGCATTTCTCTTTACCAAAAAAATGGCTATTAATTAAAGAGGTCGTTTAAATGTAAGAGTGTAAAACTTTCACTTATATTGCCTTTTTTTTATTTCTGCAATGTTTTTGTCGTAAGAAAGTGAAGGAAAAAGAATTTGGCTGTCGAGACTTATTAAATAAATCTCCAGAACTCTCGCTAATAAAAAATTGTATCCCTGAAAAGGAGAATTTTCTGGAAATATCACCAGCATTCTAAACCTTTGTAGTGTTTCTTTTAATTAAACGAACTCCTACTTTCTATTCATGATATTCGCTATGAAATAACGAGGAAAGACCGTGAAATTAGAGAACTTCAAGTTTGGTTTACTAATATTCATAAAAGCATGTTTCCAAAACGACAGACATAAAAAGCACCCTCATTCATACATATTATGCTAAACGCGATAATGTTTTTACTTCTTTATTTGGCGCTAAATATTTATGTAAGTAATTAAAAATAAGTAATATAAAAAAATCGATCCCTACTTAGATCAACAGTAAAAAAATTTATTTTAGTTACTTTTTATTTAAAAAATTGCTGTTAATATAAATAATCTATCAAAAAATTATTGATTTTCGCAAGAATTGAATTCGCATTCTTCACCCTCACGTGAAAAATACTGAAATCCTCGCATTTTATCGATTGAACTTCTGCCTGTTGATTTCAATTTTCATTACAAACTACCAAAACTCTATTTAAAGAACTAAAAATTTATCAAATTTAACTAATGTATTAATATTTGAAAAAAATTGTGTTAATATCAAGTGTCATCCATTACAGGTTTTTAAAAATATATTTGAACTTGAGTGGATGAATAAAAAGTATTTTATTAAAGATTGAAAATTTGAACAAGATATATATAGGAAGAGTGTAAACTAATAGTAGGAACTGAAGAACGATATAAAGTATAAACCAAATAAGATTCAAACCATTATACTACTCAAGAACGTGAATGAATGAAAACCTTAGATAAAAAAGAAAAAAGAAAACTGAAGTTAACAGATCAATTAGATCGATGGTTCAATTAAATTTCATTTAGGGAAATTATTAACTATGCATCTATTAACTATTAACTGTGACATCTATTTATGCTTCTATTAACCGTGACAGGTATTGGTTAAAAAATTTAATAAATAATTTAAAATATCAGAAACAATAAAATATTAAAATATTTAATTATCGAATGCACTGCATTGAGCGCGTATGTGTGTGAGTGTGTATGTGTTCCTCAGAAAATTAAATCGATTTTTTATACAAGTTATTGAAGAAATGCTTGTATCATAACCTTAATTTTAAGAGTGTAATTGGTTATTATGTAAGAGATCATTCATTTCTAATTGAATTTATAATAAAAATCGTCAAATGAAATAGAAAACATTTACATGGTTTATAGAGCACACCCTTAAAAATCTTAAATCTGTTGGATTTTTTTTTCGAATATGACAATTTAATTGATTTAGTAACTTTAATTTGAAATCCCTTCCTTTAAATGCTTAAAATAAAAATAATTGAGCATTTTTAATGAAATTTTGTATCAAAGAAAAACAGATAATAACTATGAAAAAGAAATAGGAAATGCATTTTTATTTCTGGAAACAACCTTAAACATGCAAAAAAATCCTAATCTTTGGTTTATCCCAACTCATATCTTGGAGAAGGAGGGGACAGCTTAGGTGTCGTCCTCGTCATCTGACCAAGGTTCAAAATTACGAGATAGGTCCCTATTGTAGTAAATAGCCCTGTTTTTTTTAAATGGGAAGTTAACTGAACTAAACCAAACTCATATTTAGTTCTTTAAATCTCTCTTCTGTCAAAAAGAAAGGCAGAAATTAAATTGACTTGAAAATGAGATAAAATGCAAGTATATAATATTTAGAAAAAATGCTACGAAATTTTTATATTAGACAACGCTAGAATAACAAGAGTGGTTTTTTGTAAATATAACTATGTTTCTCTTAGTATTTACTCTGATAGTACTATTTTTCCTTTTCCTTTGGCAGAAAGCAAACCAGTAACAAAAATAAAATACAAAAAAAAACATTCCTCTAGTATCTTTTTAAAGAGAAATGCTACAGTTTACATCTCTTTGCATTTAATGTCAATGAATACGTGTGTTTGTCATATCTTTTATCCAATTATCTGTATTTGCTATGATATATGCTCCGATGTTTACTGCAATAATTGTGCCTAAAAGGTTGTAACAAACTCCATAATAACAAAACTGAAGCACATGTTTCATCGTTAATTTTCTTCTAAACGTCTAAATTGGCGTTTTTTACGAAAGTCACGCAAGGGAATAAAAATTATCTGATGAGATATCTTCAATATTTTTTTCATCATTCTCTCTTGTTAATAGCATTAAATGCTCAATAAGCTAAATAAAAATATTGACTTGAAAACATAAAGTGTTTAAGATAGGATATTGCATTTCTCCTCAAATAGTTTTGAAATAATATCTTACTATTAATAATAAAAATAAATCATCTCAACGTAAAGAAAAAATTTCGCTTAAAAAAAGAACGAGTCTACACGGCTTCTAAAAATTCATTCGTGTCATAATCGTTAAATTAATTAGTTTTTGCGGTTTTATTTATATCCCACTCCAAGCTCCTTCATACTGAAAGTGGATTAACATTCATATTTTGTTTTTTTTTTTTTTTTACTTTTTTTTCGTGTGCTTTGCTGTTATTTCTCTATTTGTTTAAAATTTTCAGTTCTTTGTCGTATTATATTTCCAAAAGACCTGAACAGAGTATAAATTAAATAGAAAAATATGAAAAGAAAGATCAATGATTTTGCAAAAGCTATGTAGCGAATGGCAATTGGAATTAAATAATTCTGTTTCGAATAAAAGAATAACAAACTTTTTTTAACACTTTGTGTTTTCTAAAGTTGAACAAAAATATATACATATATATATATATATAATTCTTCTGACATTAAAACAAAACTTCAAATTGTTCTTGACTTTCATATTATTTTATCAAACTCTTTTTAATGGTACCATTTTCTTCCAGATATTATCTTCCTTTTCAGTTCTCATTGATCTATTATTGCCTATAGCAAATTTAGAGAACCATTACAGAGTCAGCTGATTATCCACATAAGTTGTTTAAAGTCCGACTATTTTTCATTTCTAAAATAATAAATACTTAAACTTCTATATATCTACAGGATTCTAAATTTTGTGAAGCAGGTGGCTTAATTCTGTTTAAAAAATTGTAACAAATGTATATTTTGGAAATAGATTCTGGGAATATTTCGATCACAAAATATGTATGCAATTGAATTTGTAACAAATCTTGGGAGGCGACGTTAGTAAAGCAACTTTATTCTTCCATCTAAGTAGGCGTTACAGGTATATAAGTAATTTTAGAGCAACAACAAAATGGGTGATGCCACCCAAGCAAAATGTAATTATGTTAACTGGTTTGCTGGCTTGCTTGCCACAACAAGCACAATCCGCTGATTGTTTTCACATCATTGACATTTCGCATTTCGTAGACAACAAAAAAAAACTTTAAACAATAACTCATTTCTTTAAAATTTTTGGCTTTTTTTAAGTGGAAGAAATTGAATATTTCTTTGAATCATACACAGAAAAATAAACAAAAAGTTCTATTTTGAGACGAAGTAAACAATATGATTCCAAAGTTTAAAATTTATTTCACTGTGCCATAAAGTTTGCAGCTTAACTTAATATTCTAAGAGATATTGCATTCTTATGAGCAATTTTAGGATTATGAGCAATTTCCAAGCTATATATTCTTTAGAATTTTGAGAATCATAAAATAAAAGAGAAATTTTTCCCTATATTTTTTTCAGTTGATACTGCATAGAACAAAATAAGAATCCAATAATCCAGAAACTGCCAGCAACGAAAGAGTTTTTTTTTTATTAGATATGGCCATTAAAACCTGGAAGCTATATAAATTTAGACTTAGTAATCTTTTGAGGGGGGCTTTTATTGACTCAAACACAAGGAAAAATATACACATATATATATTTCATCGCTTAAAGTGTATATCTATCTCTAAATGTTTAGAAAACCGTCAGGCCTCGATTGCAGTAAGTATCCTGTATATTTTCAACAGTTAAAAAATAGCTTTTATAAATGGGTTGATATGCAGTAGTTTTCAATAAAGAAGCAACTTCTTAGTTAAATATAAATACTAAATCTTTCGAAAGAAATGGTTTCGGTTCTGGAGGTAAGCTTTCAGTAAGAAAATTAGATATTAAAGTCCATATTTATGTTGCTCTCTCTTAAATTGCTTCAAATAGAAAAGGTCCTTAAACACAAAGATATCGATCGGTCGTTCAAATAATTTGCCTAACGGAAAGGAAATAGAATTCTCTATGTAGGAATGGAAAAGACTTGTTACGGCATAAAAAAAGGTAATAGAAAATTATCTGAAGCGGAAACGATCCACAACTGATAAAAATCAAATCTGCTTTTATCTCTTTCTTATTTCCTTATCTAATTTAAAAATTGTCTCAAATTTTTTTTCTAGCATTAAGGTATAAATAATTTAAAATACTGATAAATATAGACAGTTAATAATAAATACTGATATATATATTATTTCAAATAAATAATATCCCTACGAGCTAAAGATTTAGATCGACGCTCTGAATATTGAAAGGTATCGTGAAGATATCGCATTGATACTGCAGGTAGAACGATATCGCTTTGATACTTCAGAATAACTTGTACTTATAGAAATAATACATTATAATAGGAGGTATCTAATTAATGAGATTGTTTTATCAGACTTTTCATTATTTTACCTTGAAACAACTCATTCAAAGACTCCACAGAATTTGCACTAGTCCTCGAGTGTTGCGAGTATCGTAGAACCAAGAAAAGACAAACAGCCTGTTTTATAAAATAGAGTTTAAATTAAAATAATCATATATTTGATATAATGTCTACTACATTTATTACTTAATAGCTTGAAAATTTTTTAAAGTTTAGAATTCCTCACACTTCAAAATTATTCGCTTACTTTATAAGATAAGAAATATGTCTAAAAATTAATAACCTTGAGGTATGTTTACAAGATTTATTATTATTATTATTATTATTTTACTATTAGACGCTCGTATATAAATTTAAAGACGAGCAACGAGTTTTATAGCATTATTTACCTATGTTGCTAAAACTAATATTCTGTTCCATAAATATTTGTATCATTGATGCTTCTTCTTGTTATTTAGTACTAGTTGGTATTAGTTGGAAATTAAATACCTCAGAATTGAAATAAATGTGTCTGTTTTCGAGGAAAAATTGTTATTTAAGAAATAGAAATTCTTATCGTTAAAGTTAGTCAATACTTGATCATATTTATTTGAATTAACTCTGATCTTTTTTTAGTTATCCTTCGAACTATATGAGTTTCTTTTAATTGATATTTGTCTGCAATTTATTGAAGTCGTTTAAGTTCAATAGTAAAAGCTTTCTCGCAACCTTTTTTATTTTATTTTCATTTAATATAATTTTCTGAGATTGTTTTTCTATTTTAAGCCTTGAAATAAAAGGGCTAATTAAATTCGAACGCAAACTGATGAGATTCAGAGAGTGCTCGCCATTTTGGCGATAAAAGGAAGAAATGGCGAAGCAACTAAACTATGTTTTTGTTGTTGCTGTTAAATTCAAGTTTCGCTTTGAAGCTAAACGATAATTATTTTCGGAGGAAACTCAAAATTTTGAGCATGTATCTGATGACAAAAAACATATCAATGCACTAGCATAACAGTAAGGTTTTTTAAGTCGAAGAAATCTTACTGAGTGATTTAAAAGAAGAATGGTAAGTGTACATCTTTTAAGGCTACAATAAAATGTTGGATTTGAATATGGTATCTGTGACTTTTCTTTAAATTAATTATCTACAGTGTAAATTTTCTATTTAATAAACTAGTTTTCTGAATAATATGCAGTCCTCCTTCTGAAATATGTTAGTATAATATTTAATTTAGTGCATCTTTGTTACTTAATAAATTAAAAGTCATTTTTATAATATAATTTTTCTACCATGGTTATGAAATGACACAGCAATTTGTCAATGATTTACTTTACTTACATGAATCTCGAATTTAGAAAAGGGCAATTGGGCCGTGACAGATTTAATGTGTTCCAGGCTGTTGGATGTGATATGCTATTTTAAGTATCTTATCGAGATAAGAGAAACAATCAGAAATCTGTATAAACGAATAAGATCATTTAATCTATATAAGCGAATAAGATCATCTATATACTCATTATAAAACCTTGTAAGATAAAAAACGCATTTTACAACATAAGCTAAATTTTGTAAAAGCTGAAAATAAATTATTTATTGAAGATTTCTTACTTCTTCTATGAGATATTACAGAAAGAAGGCGCCAGTCGTTGATAAATATATTGTTGTGGACGAAAATATTTATTATTTTAAAATAACCCTGTCAGTTTTACAGACTTTAGAAGAATTAAAGTCATATTTAAGGGGGAAATGGAGCTTTTTTCCCCTTTTTTCCTTTTTTTAAAATAATATTTAAAATTATCCCTTGAAAACTCAGAGTTGTTCTTTAGGGAAAACGAACTATCGCGAAGAGACATTTATGCATGAAAAATAGATTGACATTACAGCATGCGATTAGTAAAAGGAGCAATTTCTACCTTAAATTATTTTGAATTTCCTATTTTAGAAATTCAATACTCACAGAAATTAGTAAAAATTATTAAATTTTGCTCTAAATGTAACTAATAGTTTGAAATGATATGCTCTTTTTCACATACACTAACGAGAACGAATAGATTTAGTGATTTTTCTGGATAAAAAAGTCATAAATTCTAAACTAAAAATTTTAAGCGTTTTTATAAATTCAAGCAAACGATCGCAATACCTCTATCAGGAAAATTAACTTTGAAGTAATTACTGTAGTTTAAACATTTCACTATGAAATTTTATTCATCAAATAATCATATTCAGAATTTTTCAGTTTAAATAAAATAAAATAGAATTTACTAGTCTAAAGGGAAATCAATAATTAACAACAATGCCTTTTTACTTTTACCAACTAAATGGATAGAAACTTACAGGGAATTTTTAGAGGATTCTAAATAAGTAATCGTCTAGACAAATAATGTGATAATGAAATTAAATAATACTATATTTTTATGAAAATTATAGGTATAATCTCTCTTTAATTCTCCTGGAATCGGATTTAAAAAATACACTCATTAAATACATATGCAGTAAAATTCAGAATATGATACTGATTCTGATTAAATCGATACATTTTTTTAAAATATATATATCAATTCATCATATTCCTTTTGAGGTAGGCAGGAGTTATAAATTAGAATTATTTGCTTAATTAAGGTTAAATATTGGTAATGTAGGTTAAATAATGGTATGGAAGGTTGGTTGAAGTAGGATTTCTACCTGAATCTGAATCTCTAAGAATTGAAAATTTTTATACACCTTGTCTTAAAATGATTTTTTTAATGCAGTGTCTAAAAAGACACCTTAATATTAGTTTTATTCATAGATATGATAGAAAGCACGAAAATAGAATAAACCATAAAAAGATGCGCAAATTGAAATGATCTTCAATTTAAACAACTATGATAAAACTATTCTAAGAAATTCTAAACAATTCTTAGATATTGCTGCATTTAACTTTCTTAGATATTTCATCTCAGTTTGCAATTTTTACCGTTTTAAAGTTTCCTTAATTTCTTGCAACAAGACTTTTACTGAAATATTGATCCTCCCGGATATGAGTTCTTTGAAATACTATAACGAAAATTAAGAAGCTTGAAATGCATTAGGGAAATAAATATTAAGTGGTTAAGTGGGATTTCCTAGAATATATGCTGTGCATTAAATGAAGGATAATTGATTCTAGGAATCCGAGACGCTCAGGAGTAATTTTAGAACTTAGCAATATATTTTAGATACTTAATATGTGAATTCCGTTCCACTCAATTAATTACTTATTATTATAAAACACCTTGATATAATAATGGCATGGATCATTTACTTGCAAGAGATCCATGCATAGACATTTATACGCCTATATAGAGGGAGACATGTAGACAATAATAATGCTAAAAATGTGTTCTCGCGATCAAAGGAGGATGAAACAGGGATATTCTTAAAAATCTTGATGATTAAAATAATTTTTAACAATTTCAGTACTTCCTTTCTACCCATACATGAGATAATAAAAATGTCAAGAAAAAGTCTTACGGTGTGGAATTTTGATTTTTCTAAACTCAAAACTATAGACAAAGCAACTCTATATTCCCCATAGCAAACCCAAATATTACCTATTTGTCAGAAGAAATTTCCTTCTTTTGAAGTATAATTCTGCCTGAAATTTTCAGATAAATTCAATGTTTATTCATCTTATTGTATCTATTTTTTATAAAAAGCTTTTACAAAAATGGAACTTTGAAGTATATAAGATTTTCTCACATTTGAAACATAAAACCGCTTAAATGTATAATACAGCCCTAGAGCATTTTCTCCATTTACAACGAAGCATATATCAGTATATAACAGAAAATAGTTTTATTTGGTAAACATCCAATGGCCTGATGATAGAAGGAAAAAATAATAAAAATCTTTTCTTTATACATAGAACAAATGTGAATTGTTCTAGAAAGTAATTTAGCTTATCGACAATAGAGAGAAGAATACGCAATGGAAAAATCTTGTGTAAGCCGATTTGGTAGCAGAAGCCAGATTTTCAACAGATACTAAAGTATTAAGGGGAAAAAACTATCAATTTTTAAAGGAAACTAAAGCATTTTATCTCGGCATTTCTTCAAGACGAAAGACTATTCAGAAAAAAATGTTCTGCCATAACCTTTCTCGATATTTAAACTTTGTATCTTTTATTGTCCCATTTTGAACGAACAATGATGTATAACTAACAAAATTTAGTTTTACATAAAAACGAAGTTCATATATATAGATGATATATATATTAATTAAATACTATTAATGAAGCTAAATCTTAAAAATGATGATACAGAAGATTAAAGAGTTTGATTATTAATATTGGAGGTTAGAAATTCCTTAAAAATTCTTGATTAATTTTAAAAATAAAAGGAAATATAAATTATTATAAATTAAATATAATTGTTCAAATTTATTAAACTTTTCTAAAAATTTAATTGTAGTGAAGCCATTAATGAATAACTATTCATTAATTTGCTAATCATTCTTTAACGAAAAAGTAAAGCGTTATGTTGCAACCTAACAAGTATTAAAAATAGAAATTATATAATTTTTCAATAATATGAGTAAAGCGTTATTGCATTCTACAGTATGATTATATGTTCACTATATATGGTGTTCCTATTACTATTTTTATAAGTATATTTTTGCCATAGTTATATTGAACGAAGTTAAGACCTTTTCACTTCATAGTAAAGTAACTGTAATTGATTTTAGAATTGGTTGCTAGTATTTTATCTCAAACTATGAATCTTATGATTGGGCACCTCAGACGCGCAGATGAAAAACTTTCAGAATAGTGGTTGGTTCTTGCCTCCCTGGTTGTACACAGCCCTGTGGAGACAACTGGATCCTAACCATAACAGGGCATGTTCCCCTATAGGAAGGGTTGTACCGTGGCCGGTGATTAATAACGTGATGGCGAGGTGACCTGGTCATTCAGTTTTTTCAATATGTCTTCAAGTTGAGTTGGACTATCTGTTTATAATCATCTTAAACAGTGATCGAATAATGAATATGACTCCTGGTTTCTAAACTTTCGCGCCATACATGTAGAATCCCATGGAAAGAGAATTGCATGAGAAGTCTCCGAATAAATGAATCCTTTCTTTCTCCTGGGGAGTATAATAATGAGAGGCTTCTATATCTGCATTCCGTTGTTTACACATATCTGTTACTGAATAGGTTGGGAGGTGGTGGTCCCTGTGATTCCATCTTCAGATTGTATGCAACAGTGGCAATGGCGTTCGTTCAACTTATTTTCTATATGGGTATTCAGGAATTTTTTACTCTTAACACACGTGGAGATAATTTGAAACCGGTGAATATTACGTACCTCAGTTAGGTGTACATGAGTACTCTGTGTTGGAATGACATGTTTTGAATCTGCAACAAGGATGAAGAACACGAGTAATCTTTCAGTCCCAAAGTCTTGATGCTGACATCAAACAGATAAGAAATCTGATGCAACTTTTTGCACCCCACAAATATGAGGGTTATTGGTCCAGTTCCAGTCTCAACAGGCATTATGCTCCTTTGAATATGACAGACCTTCGAAGACTCAGAACTGTGGATTTTCATTTTGTCATCAGCCTTCTACTACCATGAGATAAAGTACAGTTTCACAGCAATTCACACGTCTGAAAATTTCAAAGAGAAGAGGAAATTAAATTTTAGGTAGATTTCTTTTTATTATTATACTAAAACACCAATCATTTTTTCAGCTTACAATGAATTAATTTAAAACAAATTTTTTTCTCTAACAGCAGTGAATTATTTCCTTACCAGGAGTACACAATATTTATCTCTTGGTATTTCGGGAACTTGTTTCCTCTGAAAGGATTGTAAGAAATAATGTGCCCCTAAAGTCTTAGGAATTTCACTAAGGCAGAGATTCTGTCTGTGACCCAATTACCAAGATAATAGTATTGTATCTCCTCAGATTTGATGATAACGATGGAGAATTACAAACACTAAGTAACCTCGAGAAAAGGATAGGATATTCTTATTTCTCAAGTGACTAAAAAGGATCCAAAATAACTTTCTCCTTCTAATTTTCCTCTTTAAAACGTCAATGTAAAAATATATTCCAATTCAAATTCTATCTGTAACCCAATACCAGATGTTTAACTATTGGAACACCTTCTAAATATGGAGAGCCATCAATATAAATACCAATAAGCACATATCTTTTTGAGATGAGTGTCCATAAAATCGATTAATTTAGTTACACATTATTCAGTAAAATAATGTCTTCAATTTCCAATGAAAATTATTCGAGACCGAAATATCACGATGCTTTTCAAAGTTTGAAAATCATTTGCAAAATCTGAGTTACACAAGTCTTGGTTAAAAGAACTTGTGGGGAAATTATTGATTCAATCGACCATTAGACGCATAAAAGTAATTTTTTCATTCAAGAAAATTTACACAAAGTTGCTTAAAATGACTTCCATTTAACCTTGAATTTCTTTTGGGTCGTAGAAAGTATTGAAATAAAAGTACGTGAAAAGATATATGAAGTATTGTATCAAGCCATTGAGAATAGTCTTCCAGAAACTTTCAAACATATTCCATAATAAATGTATGTAATTAACTGCGTGTTAATCGTGAACAATAGCTACGAAAAACCCTAACAGCGAATACACTTTAGCGATTTTTTGGCGATTGATCAACAAACAATGCGCTTAAGTTTGGGATAGGGGCAAAATTTATTCTTGGATGTTTTTAATATACAAGCACTGGAACAGTGAATGTGTACTTCAGATGCCTTCTTTTCCAACCAATTAAAATCGAAATTTGATACAGAACTAAAATAACAGCCACAAAATCCCATGCCAAATTACGCATATTTAAGTCATTTTTTTAGTTATTGCGATTACACCCTTTTGAAAGTACTGACAAACAAATAATCAGGTCAATTTCCTGACAGATACAATTTCAAACAAGATAGGCATCAACACTTTGTATGCTAAATACGTGTATCAAATTTTACCCTTCTTCATTTTATGATCATCGTGTCGTTACTATCGGACAGTCAGACAAATATATTTCTCTAAATGGATTTTCTTCAAAATTTGATAGAAATCTACAAATGGGATGCAAAGATCAAATGCCAAATGTCATCCCCCAGGAGTAACGAATTTTTGAATTATCATGTTAAAAGACAAACAGACATTATACCAAAAATGCGTTTTTAGGACTCGTTCAGATCTCTAAAGTTAAATTTCTTCAAATCTTCAAACTGAATTTCTTGTCGATTACAATATTTTCCTGTTGTGTACTTTGTATGCTAAACATTAAAATTAGTTATTTGTTTGGATGTATTTTTCTTAAATGAAAATGAAAAGTGCCTGAGGAAAAAAAAGTAAAAGCATTTTAATTTGATTTTTTTTTCAAAATGAATATGTTGTGAAAATTCACGTTTCCTATCTTCTAAACATAAATATTGAAATACATTTTTTTAAAATAATTGTTTATTTTTTCTAATGGGATATTATTTACAAAATTAGAGACTTATATATTAAAGTTGCCAAAAAGGCTATATCCAATTAGATATTCTATGACTCAGGAGCAGTTATTAAAATTAATTTCTATTACAATTAGAAAATTTTCCTATAATAATTCCTTTCTTAAATAACAAAAGATTGTAGTTCTAATCTCATTTAAAGCTGTTATATTTCGATATAACCATAATTTAAACAATTTGAAACTAAAAAAAATTCAGATAGACAAAAACAGAAAATATCATTCCGAAGCTTAACTTGATATTGAATCAAACAAAATTTAGGAATGGAAAATATGAATATCATCATCACACATAATATTTGTTTTTGTTTTTTCCTTTCAAATAATTCATTTTAAAATTAAAAAATATTCATATCTGATTTGTTAGCCCAAATTCCTTTAATTATCTCTAGGATCATTTGACAGCAATTTGTATAACTAGAATGTTTATCTAACGTCATAATTCCCTAGGTAATTGTTAGAATTTCATGATACATTTGACTGGTTACCATCATAAAGTGTTATGCTCTCCAGCACTGCTTGCAAACGGATTTTCAGACTCGAACACCCAGATATCCATCTTCTATTATCATCCTTTGAGGAACCACCATTTTTATTATATATCACAATTATCAATAAAAGTCTAAAAAGAATGTTTTAACTATATTTATACGAAATTCAAAAGAATACTACTTGAAAATAATATGTTTAAAAAATTCTATTCATACGTATATTTCAAATTAGGTATTCTCCTTACTTTCATATTGTTTTAAAAAGTATTTTTAATTATAATAAATTCAAAATAATAAACAAAGATTAAAACATCATATACCAATTCTTTGTTGAAAAAGCAAATTGCGAATTCTTAAAGGTATCGAAACTTAGTGTTCTTTTTCTTCTTAGAAACCGATAAAGATAAAGCAGCAGTACATCGAATAGATAGATGCTTAAGGGATGGGGGAAAAAATCTAGAAAAAATAAATACTTGATCAGAATTCTTTTTTTTTTTCAGTACTTCTTTTGTGTGATAAATTAGCATTTTTTCTTCTTCTGAATTACATCACATAATTAAAGAAAGTTTTCCTCTTTGTAATAAATACACAAAGGAGCTTTTTCATTAACTATTACAAAAGAAATATAAGTCAATAAAGGTAGAGTTTTCCGATGACAACTTAATTGAATCTGTTTTAGAAGATGCAAAAATAATGAACATTAGTTAGATATACCGAAATTTCTCATTAATTTGTTTATGAAAAAAATTGAAATTTGATGTTTGTTTGACAATGAGTTCCTAAAGCAAATAATGGAATTAGTCTTTCTGACATAATTAATGAATTTATTTTTAAAAATTAACAATTTTTCCTCGAATGCCATCTTTGTTTCTGGTCATAAAATTTAAAAAAACCCATCAACTGGTATAATCCCAACATGTACTAATATTTATATTATAGTATATACATTAAATATTTTCTAATATTTACATTATTGATCGTTATTCCCAAAGCATATACCTGTAGTGCATTTATCATTATACAAAAGAGAATTTTTCACTAAACCTAAATATTTCTAAATTGATCAGATCTTACATCTTGTATGCATTGAGTATATATAAATGAATTTTATAAAAGAATAATATAAATAAAGATAACAGCAATTGGTAAAAGACACCTAATGATAGGAGCTTCTGGGTCAATACAAGAAAGAATTTTTTTCATATACTGTCGTTTGCACCCTCACTGCATGAAGTAAAAGTATTCATACTCGATTGCTGAGAGCTATATTTATCTTCTCTCCCTCTTCCTCATGAGAGCAAAAGAATGAACGGAATGTTTAAGACAACAAAGCAATTACCAATTATCACTAGCAACTCCCTAAAATGTAATCCTATCTCAATGGCAGTCAAGATAGCATGTTTGCTTAAGACAATATAAATGGGAAATAAGGTAGATATTAATCAATACATGGCAGAAGAGTTCCTTACACTCAATAAGCAAGACATAACCTGAATTGTATGGGAAATATTAACAATTTTATTATTTATTAAGAGCCCACGATAAGGGTTTTTCCGTAGTCTGGGGATTCTGTAACGTAATGTATTCAAATTTGTGTATTTACTTGATTAACAAATGAAGCCTCTGTCACATGTGATGAACATATATCACTCGGAAGATTAGAACTACAATCTTTGGAACAGTGTATAAGCTTCGAGCAACAAGCTGGCATTTCATCTGTAAGTTGAATATGAAATTAATTTGAATCAACGACTCATATGAAAAGAAAGAATTCTAACATGTTATTGGGTAATATAAATTACTCTTTAGGATTCATTTGAAAGTTGAAATCACTCCTTTCAAATTATTAAAGACATTACCATAACAATATCAACTCACTCGTTGAAAATAAACATACTTGGTAGGAGATTAGATAATGTGACGGAAATATACCATGGTATATCAATTAAAAACGCACATAATTTTGAACACAGTAAAAAAGGTAATATGAAATAGAAATGAATATATTACCAATTTATTGCTTTTCAATATAACTACAATTCATGCTGAGGTATTGTTACAGTACGGGATCAATCCCATAGAATGCATTCGACTACAAGTGGATCCATTTCCGTAAGATTCATTTCAGGTCGATGTTAAATTCAAAATTCTGGCCATCGCAGAATCTATTCATGGGACCAAACAGATGAAACAGGTTGTAAAATTTAGGCTGTATAGTAGGTGCATCAAAACGTCCAATCGAATTTCTGCAGTGATACAAATGGTAAGAAGACACATGCGAACTAACCTCCATAAGACGAACTTCGCTTACCGCGATTAGGACTTTACTATTTAATCAGCTTTGCACCGCAAGTATGTAATATTGACAGTACAGTATATAGTAAGTAGTATTTTAGTATTGACAATATAGTGTATAGCAAGTAGTATTTTAGTATTAACAGTATGATACATAGTAAGTAGTATTCTAGTATTGACAATATAATATATAATAATTAGTATTTTAGTGTTGTCAAATATTTCAGTGAACACTTTTCCGGCGTAAATTGAAACTCATTGAAATTTCTATCAAATAAATATAAATTCTACAGAACATTTTAATTAATATTCATTAAGGAAGTCAAAGATAAGACTGCAAAAATTCTAATGTCTTTCAAGTTTAAAATCTATTTACCAAATCCTGTACTTTCTTTTGAAAAGAATTATTGTCGCTCGCTTAAAATACCATTTCATGCTAATTAATGGTTTGAAAAAAAAAGTTTGAGTTTTTTTTTCTATTGCCAAGAAAAGATTAAAACGTTAATCGCTTCACGTGCCGAACTAAAAGCAGTTTTAAATTTGCAATTTAATTCTTCTTTTTGCGTGAGCAAACAAGGATAGCGCAAATTCTTAATGAAAGAATAATTGTTGTCGACACTTTTTTTTCTACTACCGATTTTTTTAAATTCTGTTTGTTTATAAATGATTTATTCCCCGCTTATGAATGAAATTTATTTGGTCTGAAGAATGTGTAGAAAGGTAATACTCAGAAAAGTGAAATAAAAGCAATAAAAGACGCTTTAATTTTAAAGGATGATTTGAAATACTTTGTGAATAATTCTTTAATTACTAAAAAAAATTAAGAATTATGTTTGCGTAAAACCAACGATAATTACTCTTAAGAACTTTTCACGTAAGTTGGAAGTTTCTGAAGTTCCGGTTGATCTCCACTAAATCTTTGAAGTAACTTAAGTGTACCTTAAAATATGTATATATTAATTATAAATTTTTTGTCCTGATTAATTATTAGTATTTCAGAAGCTTTCATTTAATTTGATACGAATTGCGATTAGTTGTTATTAGAATTAAATATTTCAAAAATCTCTCTCAAATTAAGAAAAATAATGAAGGATTGCGTCCTCATTACAATATATATAATTTTTTTCTTTCATTGTCATTAAAGGGTAAAAAGTTAAATTTTTCCATTAGCTGATTTATTGAGAGAATCTTCATGTTAAGCTTGAAGGTAAAAGTATTCACGTATGTATACTAGTTTTAACAGTCTTAATATGGTTTTATTCAAATTTCTTTCTTTATTTATTTTAATTATTAAATCATAGTGTAATAAAATTTTGAGTTTCATTGATTAGTGTAAATATTTCCCTAACTTGGGAAAAATGCTTTAAATTCCAAAATTAATAGCCATTAATCAATAACTTTTACATAGAATTGTAACGTTTTAGAGAAATTATTTTTTTACTTTTTCTTAACGCTTCGAGAATTAATAATCCCTCATAAAGAGAAATAATAATTGTGTTAATTTAATTACAGATATTTCAGTATTTCTATTAAAGGCTAAGACACACAAAGGAATTTTACTGCCAATTTAATCATATGTATAATAAAAGTAGAATTTAATTTTTTGAGCGAGAAACACATTTTGTTCTAAATTAAAGAACAGCTCCATTTATTCTGACCCACCATCAGGCTAAACTTTATCATTTTCCTTTTTTTTAAAATAAATAGTTGGAAACTAAAATCGCATTTCCGTCTATTTATCTTAACTTCTTCATTTCCACTACTTTGTATTTTTTATGCTTCTTCAATTTTTTGAAGTCGTAATAGAGACAGTTATTTTTAAAATGAAAAGAAATTTTCACTCTAAAAGCGCGGATAAAACCCCATTACTCTTTCGGCTCGGGAATTTTAAGAAATCATTCATGTATTGAATAAATCTTCCCTTTCTACGAATTTATTGGAACTTTTCAAGATATTTAATTTTTCTTTTCACTGAAATCTCTTTTTCCAATTTCTCCTCATATTTAAACAAAATGGAAATTGTCTCGAAGAATTTTAAAATTATCTCTTTGTGAGAGAAAAGATCATCATTTCTATAATATATAGAAAGGTACTAAAATAAACAGAAATAAAATTTATACCTTTAAAGAAATGTTTTTTTTTCAAAGTGAAAAAGGAAGGAGTTTTTACAGAGCAAACATCGATAGCTTCGAGGCATATTTGAAGCAGAAAAAGATTTTGCTTCTGTGGTTGAAATTGGCATGTTATGATTTGTGGGATTTTTCAAACTTTATTTTCAAAAGATACATTAAAAACATTATTTTTTGAACCATTATTGTTTATCGGAAGGAGGGGTCTGATTTTTGGTGAAGTAACATCAAAGAAATCTAATAAGGTGTATACCCTATTTATTTAATTTTTTTAATAAACTTCTTTTTAGAGTGTTCTTTTGCTTCTTTTAACAAATACTAAGACTATCTTTTCGCGATACCTTTTTTTCAGATGTGGGTTTTGAAGAGACAGCTATTTTTTTTTTCATTTGCTACTTACTACTTTTAATATATTATAGAGTAAACATACTTTTGATCTCAAATGAAATTTCTCTTATCTGATAATTTCTAAATATCTTGAATGAAATATAAAAAGATGCATTAAAATGTTTTCATGAACATGTTTAACGGCTTCCATTGTCATAATTAAACTATTGTCATGGGAAACTTAAGAGTATAAATGTATCAAATGAATAAAATACCGATAAGAAATTTCGCATTTAAAGACATAATAAGTGAAATCAATTATAAAAAACGTAAAAATTGAACCATCTAGTTATTCCAGAAAATAAACATTTTATGTTTATTTCTTTTTAAAAATTTACCATTCCTTACTAAATGCTGAATTAAGAATCATATAATGAAAAACAATTAAGATATTTCCAATAAAAAAAGAGCAAGAATGTAATGCAATGAAAGTATTGCGAGATAGATATCTCTGTAAACAGTTTTCATTTGATTCCAAAATAAACAAGGGATATAGTTATTTCTATTTTGGAAGATCACGTAAGCTTTCTCTGAACTTCTTCACTAAACCATCTAAATTGTTTCATAAATTCCATTAAAGTATTTAGGAAAAAAACTGCTATATATAAACATCTACTCTATATACTCTATATACTCAACTATATATAAACATCTACTCATCTTCACCTATATACTCAAAAAGAAATATAGGTGAAATCTCTTCTAGAAAGAATATAGAATTATTTAGGAGAAAAATATGCTGTAGAATTTTTCTCAACATGTTCATCAAATCTTTAGAATCCTTACAATTTAATGAAATTAATTAAATACTTAACCTTAATTTAATACTGTAGTATAAGAAGTAAAAATCGAATAGTAATGATTATACCTCAATAGTATTGAATACTTAATTCATTAACATGGATTTTAATTCAATAACAAATTACTTTATTAACATGGATTTTTCAGATACTATTAAAAATCATTAGATTCTCATTGTTATTTCTACTTTGGAAGATCACGTAAGCTTTTACAGAGCTTCTTTATTAAACCTTCTAAATTGTTTCGTCAATTCCATTAAAGGATTTAGAAAAAAACTGTTATTTATAAACATGTATTCACTCAAAAAGAAATATACGTGAAATCGGTTTTGGAAAGAATCTAGAATTACTTCGGAGAAAAATGTATTTTAGAATTTTCTCAACATGTTAAAATCCTTGAAATATGTAAAATTTAATGAAATTAATTAAATACTTTACCTTAATTTAATAATACACTATAAGGATAGAATATTAATAATTATGTTTCAATAGTATTAATAAGTTCATTGACATGGATTAATTCAGATACTATTAAAAATCATTAGATTAATCAAAAACATTTAAATCTGTAAAATTGGAAATAAGTTTATTTATTTGATAGAAAAAATTTATTAATCACATTCCTAATAATATATCAAGATAAACCAATGTATCAAAAAGTTTCCACCACCTTCTAACGGAGGATAAGCGATGTTTGAAAATTTTATGTTTTTCCGTAATAACTTCTGAACAAACCTCAGCACAAGGAAAACAAAACATCTTTAAATCATCATAAAAATCATAATAATAGCTTTATAGTGACATCATTTACACTGAATTTTTATACTATTTTTCTCCTATTTTTAATCAATTTTTTCAAAGTTAATTTGGTTATAATTTTTATAAATTCCATTTTTTGCCGTAACATTAAATTCATTTCCTTGTTTAATCACAGAGGTCATTTGAGCCCTTTTGTTAATGTTAATGTTAAATTGCTTTGTACAGAAGTTTCTCATTTTGTTAATTATATTAAAGTAAACATTTTAATATGATTCTGTTGCACTTTAACATTAAACATTGTCTTTTAAAAACTTTTTTTTATTTTAAAATTAATAAATTTAATGTGAAAGCTTTTGGCATAATTTTGTCTCATATTTTAGCCCTTTTAAGATTTTGAGGTGTCTTTTTAACTAATATCTTTTTTATTGTTCTTTCTTTTCAGTTTGAGTTCATCGAATAAAAAAAAAATTTTAAGTAAAATTGGCTTTTTTTCATTATCAAATATTTTAGCACATCAGCTTCAAAATTATATATTTTTTAAATGTGTTAACAAACATTTCTTTTTAATTTTTCATTTGCCAACAACAGATATTTAGATTTTCTTTAAATTCGTGATAGCCTGAATATCATTTTTTTTCCTTCCTGTTTCATTGTTGTCATATCATCTGGCATAAAATCTAAGTATCAAGTTTTGAATATTTGATTTCAAATCATAGAAAATTTTAAAGTAACGCTCCTGAAACAAAACGAATACTACGTAGTTCATAAAATCTTCAACAAATCAAATATATTTCCAAAAAAACAATAAACATAACCCAAAATAATATCTAAATGTATATTTATATACATAGACATTAACATCCTTCTACCTGGACTTTGCATTTTTATTTCCACATTATCAACATTTTTAATTGATGGAATTCAGTATTTTGTGACAATTTATATTAAGGCAGTTTCATGCATCACTTAATGTTATCTAACAGCAAAGAGTTTTTTACCTGCATTTCCTTGATATCATTAATCCTTTAAAATTTAATTTAATCGCTTCAAGATACTTGTGAACCTAGAAATTCAATATTTCTGAAACTGTCCATTATACATGATTAGCTCCGAGAAATCTTTATACACATACTCCTAATTTGAGACTAAACGTGTTTGTTGTTCAAAGTCTTCAAATTACTAATTAACGTCTTAAGTTGGTAAAGATAGAAATTCTTTGACATAAAAGTATTTGTGCTTCGCTTTCTCTAACGTATATATCGAAAAGATAAGTGCGGGCGTTCAGAATGATTTTACTGACTTTATTTTTCCAAACACCAAACTAATTTTAATTACTTTACTTAGTCAATTTGATTAGAAGTTAAATTAAGGCTCTATTTATATATTCACCTTAAGTAAATATTTTTCAGTTGTCTTCATTAAGAATTTTATTTCTATATCATTGTAATAAAATGCACAAATATTTACTCAATGATTTTTTATTCGAAAAAAAGGGAGTATACTTTATATTACTCACTAGCCGCCTTCTTCGACAAGCTTCGCTTTGAAAATATCCGAGCGTTCAATTTAGCTGTAATTACAGCAATAATTTAAAGCCTGCCCAAACCTAAATAGAGTAATTTCTGTGAAAGAATACAATTTTAATAATTATCAAGTTGTTTAAGGGGAAGTTATACATGTGTAATTAAAAAAAGTATATTAAAGTACACAAATTTTCTTACTAATATTGGATTTGATGTATTATTTGATGAAAAGTGAATAGAATATTATATAACCGTAATATTTACTGTTAGTAATGACAAGTAATGTAAATTCCTATATTTTGATCTAAACTTAGCATTCAACTCAGTAGCAGCCAGAAAAAATAGAATAGATTTGTCTATCTGCATTAATGTATATAATGTAATTGCTATCTGCATAGCAATTGACAGAACTATTAAAAAACCTCTAAAAGTTGATAGTAAAATCTGATAAACATTCAAAATTTCATTAAGTACACTATTGAAAAGACCAAAACCTCCGAAGTTTTCGGATTTGCCTTATACAAACTCGTCTTATTCCTAACATTTTGTATTAGAGCAAACATTTCCATTTAATGAGGAATTCTTTGGAGAGTATTATAGCAGGACATTCTTGAACAATAATAATCTGGATAATGTTTAAGCTGAAATATTCTTTATTCTTATTAATTAAATATACGTAATATAAGTTTCGATTAGAAATTTTCGCTGAAGATTTAATTGCGGAAGATTTTTGGCATATTTATTAAATGAGAGGTTATGAGCTCACTTGAAATTGAAAGCACCATTTTATCTAAGATAACATTTTCTTATATCTAACATCTTCCCTTGGGGTCACCTCGTAATTGAGGATGAGAAGCTTCCGGCATGGTAGTTGGTTCTCGTCACCCCTACGGGTACATGAAAAGGTGGAGGGTCTGGCTCCTCCCATCGGTGACAGAAGGTGCTGCCTTTCGGAAGGGTTGTACAGTGGCCAGTGATGCCCCTTAGGACCCAATCACAGTTCCCGCTAGTTTTGCTGTAACGACGTCCAGTCATTTTTTTCCCCATGTGCCTTCGAGGTGGGGTGGAGAGTCAGTGACATGACTTTTTTCTAACATCTTCAAGTATCCACATAACATTTTTAATCTAATAATACTAGATTCTAAAGATTTTGTATCTATCAAAATGCGTTTAAATGGTTAAAAAAGAATCATATGAAGGAAGTAATTTGCTGAACTCTCCCTTACCTTAAAATAGCGTAATTTAAGAGGATTGCCAAACTAATAAAATAAATAACTCCATTTAAAGATATAAAGACGAATAAATTAAATGTTGTTAGTTTTTTTTTAATTATCCGTTCCGGTTTATTAAAAAATAATTTTTGGACTTTTGCTCCTGTTTGGTTATGTGTCACATATTTTTCTCTCAAATTAAACTTAAAATAAAAATATTTTTATTCGCAAAATTGAACTCTGAAGAAATATTCTTGACGAGTTGAACAAAACGATGAATATTTCTTCAATATTTATGAAATTAATTATCTTTGTGACAGATAATTTACAGAAGTAAAATAAATCAAGATTGTTCAGAAAAACATTTGCAATAATCAAGCATGTTCTCATTCGTCTAAATAATTTATTTAATCTCAGAATCGATATTAAATTTCAGTCAACTTTCTTTAAAAAGTGCTTGAAATCTTTCCTTTAAAATTACTGCTAAACTTATGGGGATATGTTCAACTGAACCGGATGTAATATACCCTATAATTTGAAACCTGAGCAAAGAGCCAGAGGAATGGCTTCCGGTAAAACTAGTAGAGGATTGAAAACAGGAAATCAATTTTATGAAGCGTAAACTGCTATGTGCATTTATTTCATAAAATTAAAAAGGTACGCCGAGTACCGTTCTTGAGTTTTTATTAGAGCAAGAATCCGAGGAAGCATGTTTCTATGTCTCTAACGAAAAGAATCCAAATAATTTTACGAGTGACACTTGCTTATGACTTGAAAATGTAATTTATCACCTGATTTTCTTGTTCTAAGGGAATTTTAATCTATGAACTTTCTCTTTCAATGAAGTTTAAGAAGCTAAATCAAGTTCTCATTACAGTTCTTCACTTGAAATTCAATTCTATTCTCGGACAAGAATATTTTTAATATTATGTTATGAATAAAGCTTTATGCGAAAGTTCAACGAATTCTTAGATAGTTAGTGAGTTAGTATTCCGTGAGTCCTAAAAAAGTGAAACAAGCACTTAATTCCTAAACTATTGCAATTATAATTTTATTAAATATAATTATAATTGCAATTATATTGCAATTATAATTATAATTTTATTAAAGCAACTATTGCAATTATAATTTTATTCTAATTTTATTTTTTATTGTTATTTTCAATTATATTTTAACAAAGTTTCATCAAATATAGTACTTTAAGTCTGGAAATACTCCGGCTTCTATAAAAAGGGACTGTGAAAAAATTATAAAAATAAAATTTTTATACTGCCTTTGTAGCAAAAAAAATTCATTAAAATGTTTTTCTTTCTTCTTTGTCAATAAGAATACAAACTTTCATGCTTCTATCTGTAAAATTTGCAGAGATATTAAAAAACAAATTTATTGGCAATTATTATTAAGAGCAATTTTTTTCTGAACATTTGTTTCAGCAGAACTGTCTTCGGGGTTTTCTGTGATAATATACATATCACGAAAGATTATTTAAAGAAAAGAATCAAAAAATAAACGCGTTTATTAAATTTCATTTATTTTTTAAAAAAAAAATGGTCAAATAATATGTTAATTGAATTACTTGAAAATGTGTTCAAAATGAATATTTTAGAAAACGGTGCATATTTTCATTTTTTGAAAAGCTTGCTACTATACAATAGATTTCATGTCTGTAATGTAAAGACAAACCTTTTATATTCATCGGCAAAGATCTATCTAAATTTATGATTAATCCCTTTCAATTAAAAAGCATATCTTTGTCTAGTTTAATATTTGAAACTCTTTTACTACTGTGGTCTGTATAAAAAATGCTTTAATTTTTTTAATTTCTCCCTTAAGAGAAGCCAAAATGTTTTCATACAATTACCTACTTTATTTAATAAAACTCTGGAATTAGAAGTACATCCCTAAGTCCAATATTTACTGAAACAAAAGCTTGTTTCATTTTTATGGGGCACCCAATATGCATAGCCGAGTAAGTATATTATTCCTTTCAAAAAATTATCACATGCTCAGGGCAGTTATAGGTAATCTTTTAAATACATTATGCTTTAATAATATTCTTAATCACTCGTCGTCTATCACGAAAAAGGTCTGATTTTAAAAATATATATTATTTTATCAAAAAAAAAAATCTCAGAAAATCTATATTTTATGTTCATCTAAAAATATATGGATTCGTAAAAAGGACGAGGGGATTACAATATGAGAATAAAAGAATAAAGAATACGACTAAAGAATACAACTTACTCTCCTTTCTAGGAAAAAAGATCAGTAGTGATTCTAAGAAATGAGCCAATTATTAGTTAATCCTTTAAAAGGGCATTTTTTCCAGTCCTGGTGTATTAAAATATTTTAAGAATTGAGAATGGCTTAAGAAAAGTGATTAATTTAATTTATCAGATTAATTCAATCCCATTCATTAACTGTTTAGTTAATTAATAACTAAGTATTAAATCAAGGAGCATCATTTTGTGTAAGATGAGAAAGTAAAAGGCCTAAGAAACTTTTGTAGAAAACTCTGTGATAATTTATGCCATTCTACATAATTCCATTTCAAAATGGATGAATTTGGTGGTAAACATACTTCCCATAGCCTTATAAAACGTTAAATCAATGAAAACTAAAGTTTATAAAGGCTAAATTAAATCAATTACATCAAGATTTCTGATTTCTTTATAGATCTTTTCTACATAAACAGCATAACTCTAAAGAGTAGAACAAACGTTTGTTTTCTTGATTATTGCGCATAGAATTGTACTAAAACTTAATAAAGTTTCATTAAATTAGATTTGTAAGTGGACGAATATACTTTGTGAAATATGAAAATCAAAGACTAAAATTTGATTTTTTTACGTAGCTTCGATAATATGAAAGTGTCAATGCCTAATTTTTTTTCCTTACATTAATAAGTGTAAATGCAAAGTTTCACATTCCTATGGGCAAAACTAACAAAGATACTAAAAAATAAAACGACCGACTTAAACCAATTTTTCATTCTTCAAACTATTGTTAGAACAAATCTTCTCTGTTACATTTTAGAGATAATATACTTAACACAGTTACTTATTAAAACGGCTAAATCATAAAATAATAATACAACTATTAAATTTTAATTCCTTTTAATTTTTTTTAAATTGTCAAAGAATGTATTTATTGAAATTTTTGCAATGAAATCTATGCAATTTTGCATTCTTCTAATAATGTTTGGAAGCACAATCAGCTGCACGATTATATACAGCATAAATTCTCAGCATTTCAAAACAATCCTTGTTTCTGATATAAATAACTTTTAAGAAAATCTAAATATCACTTATACAACTGCGAGTAAAAAATTTTCTTTTCTTTTTCGTAATTGCAATATTTCTCCGAAGTGACTTCAATGCCCAATTTCTCAAGTTTCATTTTAATTTTTATTAAATTGAAGTTCCAAGTGTGCACTAACTAAAGTAAACAACAAAAATAATAAACATAGATACATTCAATTTAAAATATTTCTGTGCTAAAAATGTTTGATATTATTTTAATAAATATGATCGTCTTACATATTTTTACATATACTGTGAAAGAAGAAGGTTTTTTTTTTTGTGTCCTTAACAGTGTCATCCTGTTGTAACATTTTGAGTAACGATTTATAAAAGGATGCCTTGCTCTAAGTGCTAATATAAGCTCTAGAATAGGCATTGGAATAGGCTAAATGCTTCATTTTCTTATTCTTTTATCACTTTATCTTTTAGAACTCAGGAGATTTTTTTTTTCTGAAAAAAAATGCAGAAACTTCTTTTTGATTTTTTTTTAATTTGAAAAAGAATCATGAGTCACAAATGTTATAGAAACCTTGTTTTAGAAGACTGAGAAGGGGATCTTTGATTGGCACTTGAAGCCGCTTCCTGTTCTAGCATCGACGCTTTTAGAAGTATTATCATAACACCGGAGGGGGGAGGACAAATGTGAAGCTTCGGAAACACTTCATTTTTGTTTTATGTATGCATGAAATTAATTCAAATTGACTCAATTTGATGCCTCTTTCACTGAAATTGAATAAAAAAGTATTTCCTTAAATAAAAAAGAGAGGACATCATTGAAAACAAATAGCTCTAAAATCAGCTTTGAAATATCAAGAAGTATTTTACGAAACAGATTATTAATCAGAAAGCTTTATTTGTAAAAGAAAGGAAAAGTCCTAAAGCAGGAAATCCTATAAATTTTATTTAGCATAGCAAAATTAATTTTTATGTTGCATTCGCAGTTGCAGATGAATTACACTATAATTGTAAGAGTAATATGTACCTATAGCTAAGTTGCCATTTGTCATCATCAGGGATTAATCGTAACTTCCTTTATCAGAGAATCTTGAGAATTAAAGATTTTGTTTCACACTCGTGGCAGATAGCGAAAAATTCAAATGGAAAAGGGCTATTATTTAGTATCCAAATTAGCGTTCAATCAAGATTCGAACTAAAGTACATCAGTGTCTGCCATTTTCGAGACTGTTGGCTTAAAATTAAAGATGAATTTATTTAATAACAAAATTAAATAAAATTTCCCAAAGGAAATTCAGAAAAGACTCAAATTTTTACTTATTTTCCTTTTATAAAAAATAAAAAATATAAAGCAGAACTTTAATGATCGGAACTTGTGTTTATTTCTCTATATCTTATGACTATTCATACAGGTTTAATACTCTTACAAATTCAAAATCTTATTCTTCAGAGAAGATACTCAAAAGTGAGAAAAAATGAAATTTTGATGTAGCTCTTAATAATCAGATTCGTTCAAATCCATAACTGTTCGAATAATTAAAAAGATTCCTCCTTAAAGAAAAATAGTCTTGATTTTAAAAAAAACTTCAAACAACTGTGAGTGGTTGCCCCTAAACTGTCTCACATACCCTTCAATAAATTTTAACGCCCCCTCCCCACTCAGTAAGATTATGAACCTTGGGATAAGATTTTAAATGCCATTTTTCAAATGAATCTTGCATTTTTACTCAATCTATGGTGATAATATGTATTTTAGACGCATTTTGACACCAAAATATGAAATGGAAACATAGACGTAGTTCCAAAACAACATATTGCATTTCATTGATTTCCGTTTTTGTAAGTTATGATTTATTGCCTTTATATCCTTGCAAAAATATAGATCGACAGATGTTTGATAGATTTGGTTCGAAATTTGATGAGGTTTTGCTTTTTACTTGCTAAATTTGTACATCAAATTTCATCTATCTAGCCTTTGATGTTTTGTAGCTAACAATCTCATTTGTAATCCAACATCTAGATAGACAGACTTCGTCTGAATGGATTTCGCTGAAAATTTGAAATAAATCTACAAATTTAGTCGCAAGCTCTAGCCGTCTAGTTTAAAAGCGTTCTAAGTTATCGTTATTGAGTTAGAGACAGAATGACAGACATAAAGTTAAAAATGTGTTTTTCGAACTGAAATGTAGTGTTTTCTAAAGCGTAGAGATTCGTCAAAACACGAGTTCAAGTTTTTTGATAATTCTAATACTTCCTCTATAATTCGTATTCGAGAAAATAAAAAACCATACCTGGTAATCTCTATTACAGATATTTGATATTTTTCTATTTTTCTAAGAGAAATCCAGATATCCCATGTCAGATAATCATTTTTTTTAAAAAAATGATCAAACAAATTACCAATTTCTAAGAGATTAATAATTATTTTATTTTAAATTGTTCGAATTGTTCATAAGCATTTAAGAGCTCTTATGAGACTCTTACTCTAAGAATCAATTTACTGACAAGACTTTACTAAGCTTGAAATAAGGAAATTTAATACAGTTAGTACTTTATTATCTCGCTTGAATTGTGCCGAATAAAAAGTATGGACTTAGATTTAAAAATGTAAGAATTTTAAAATTAGAATTAAATATTTAAGGATTTTAAAATTAAATTAAGAAATATAAGAGTAGAAAATAAATTTAACGAATTCGTGTTGAATTATTTTATCCTATTTTATACACCAGGCTCACATGTGGCGTAACAGCAACAATCAAGATGACATCAGAGGTTTTATAAGTCTTTTGCGATCGCATTCTTTCCGACAGCATTATTGGACAAAAAATGTAAACTATGCAATTTAAGTGACCACTAAGACATTTTTTTTAATATAAAATTGCTTACTAATTCTTTATCATAGGCATCAATGCCACTTTATATGCATTTTTCTTTATAAAGTATTTAATTTAAGCAAAAATATAATTCCAATAATACCAACAACTATTTCCAAATTTCTTGAGATCATGGCGAAATATCCTAAAATTGTCAGGAATAAAAAAAATACACACATATAAAGCTAGAAATGGTAAAATTGAAGCCCGAAAGGCTCGACTAAATTCAATTTAATCTTATCAAAAAGACGATATTTTTTCCATATTTTAATCAATTACCTATTTACTTAGGAAACGAAACTCCAAACTCCAAAATAAATAAATCTTTTGGAGTTTCTTTCTCGCTTGGAGATATTTCTTTAACTCGTAAAACAGAACTTTCTTCTATAAAGATCTTTGTATTTTCAGACGTAATAAAAATAGGCTCAAGTATTTCTCAGTTATATATAATCGTTTGTTTTTAGAGAGTTATATTCCTCTTGAAAAATAAAGATAAAAAAGAAGTTTATTCGATTTTATAATCCAATTGATTAATTAATTTTTGTTGTATGTCTGTAATTTCAGAGGTCTTTAATAATGCAACTAATAAGCGGCTTAGGGAGTTTTTTAATACAACTTCAGAATTCATTTCATATTCTTGAAATCAACATTTATTTTCATTCTTCTCTAATCTCTTAATATTAATAAATATTAATACTCCTTTGATGTAAGTTTTAAAGAAAATTATTCATAAACATGTATGTAAAAAGAGAGCTCAAGTCGATGATTGGTGTAAAAATATAACAGCTCTGAAATTTTTTAAAAAAATTTAATTAAAAATTTGTCTTTCCAGTCTGTCGAAAAAACATAACAAAATAAAATTTTATTTATTTTTAAAATAGGGAGGAAATAAAAGAGATATAATATTTTTATGTTCAAATTATTTCTTTTATATTGGATTGCGAATAGCATAAGGATTTTCAAATTTTTTCTTAAAATCTTATTTTCAATTAACTATTTTTTTATTTTTTTAGACTTCACTTGCTTTATTGGTAGAATAAAAATTTTTGTTAACAAATTAATGTTCGTAGTTATTATTTTTATGAGATAATTTTGAAAAATTGAATGATGCCTACCTTTATTCTATGATTATGGTGTTTATTCAAATCTTTTAAGTCCAATTTTATAATTCATATTTTTATATCTTATTGAAATCTTTATAAAGAAAAATTAAAAATGCATCTTCTTAAATTTAGGGCTTTTTTTCTATGTATACCTTATTATCTTTATTTTAGTTTAGTTAAACTTTACTCTATTGAGAAAATAATTTAATTTCGTAATTTACTGTTAAGAAGGCTTTAATTGAATTGTTGTTCAGAAATTCTACACTAGATTAAATAAAGCCAAATATAAAATTTTCTTATATGCTATTACTCTGTCTTAAATTAATTTTTCAAATGTTTTTTTAATAAAAAGATGATTAATTGCTTAAATATTTCAGCTCTGAGCATATTTTTTCCAAGAGTCTCAGAAAAAATTAACCTTTACGTTAAGCAGATCAATGAAATTTAGCTTTTGAACCATTAAAAGACATTAACAAACTATTTGACTTCACAGATATCTTCTTCTTGTGTACTGCCGGCCTCCCCACCACTACTGAAAGTAGCATTATCGACAGCAGTTGATTTTAGATAATTAAAATCTCAGCAGCGGGTTTTCTACACGGACGTTGAAGTCTTGGAGAGACCTCAAAATCTATTTTACAATTTTACGTTATCTATTATTTTCTGGAGTTTAAATTTTACCCATTTAAATCTTTGTTCACGGAAAAAATTCTCGTTACTTTTTCTTTGAAAAATAAAAAATAAAAAGAAAGATAGCAAAAGAATGAATTGGATGATATGTTGGGAGAAATAAGAATTACAGGAATTATATATATATATATAT